>JAAGVU020000008.1:23159214-23200771 GCA_011763525.2 Mormyrus iriodes | reverse complement strand
CATGTTTTTGGACTGTGGGGGGAAACCGGAGTACCCGGAGGAAACCCCATGACGACACGGGGAGAACATGCAAACTCTACACACATGGAACCCGGGCGGAGACGGGAACCCCGATCCCAGAGGTGTGAGGCAACAGTGCTAACCACCCGAAGGAAATCTTAATTTAATAATAATTTAATTTAATTTAATTTAATTAATGTAATAATAATAAGCTTTTTAATAATCAAGTAATCATGGCAGCTCTAATGTTAATCATCCAAAATGAAAAAGTACAATGTGAACTGCACTAAAGTTTATAGCATATTTCACCAGAACAAAATGAAAGTTTTGGAACGGCCCAGCCAGAGCCCAGACCTCAATCCAATTGAAAATCAACAGGGGTGACCTGAAGAAGGCCGTGCATAGGAGATGTCCTCACAAGCTGACAGATTTGAAGAGTTTTTGCAAGGAAGAGTAGGCAGATATTGCCCAGTCAAGCTGTGCCATGCTGATAGACTCCTACCCAAGAAGGCCGAATGCTGTGATTAAATCAAAAGGTGCTTCAACAAAGTATCAGTTTAAGGAGGTGAACTTATAATTATGTTTTTATTTTTAACTTTTTCTGCCTAACAGATTTGTTTGTTTTTCAATTGAATTGTACAGGTTATAAGTTACATTAAAGGTGGAAAAAGTTTTGAAATGATTTAACATGGACTCAATTTTCACATAAATAAATAGTATTTCCACAGGGGGTGAACACTTTTGCAAGACACTGTACATTTGACCCACATGAAAGACAGTTTTTTTTATTCTTATTTGGGGAAATGTAACTACTAATATTTTTTCTTTTACAGAAGTATACCATGCTATACCACAGACAGGATTAATTTCCATAGGAGGGATACTGTTCACAGAATATTTCTTTTAGAAAATTCGGCATTTATTTTCTCCAAAAAACTGAATTCCTTCCATACATCTTCTGAAACCGCTTGTTCTATTCAGGGTAGCAGGGGGTCCGGAGCCTATCCCGGAGGATATGAGCACAAGGCAGGGAACAACCTAGAATGGGGTACCAACAAATCACATGGTATACTCACACACCATTCATTTACACATGCACACCTATGGGCAAACCTCAGTATGTTCTGAGGACCATGAGGGAAACTGGAATACCCAGAGGAAACCCCACACAATACAAGAACATGCAAACTCCACACACATGGAGCCATGGTGGAGACTTGGACCCTGGTCCCAGAAATGTGAAGCAACAGTCCTCACAGAATTCAAAAACACAAAAAATGCCTGGGACCTTTCTTATCGTAAGCTATCCTGTGACAATGTCTCGATACCTGAACAGGACAAAATGTCTGTGGTAGGAAGTACTTCAAAGTTAACAAAGAAAACCAAGCACTGTGAACTGCAAACTGTGCTCCAGGCCCAGTGTCTGGGGAGGACAACGAGGCAAGTTGTCCCAGGCCCAGCCCGGGGGGAAACCCAGGAGAGACAGTTATCCTCGTACAAGGGCCCCGCTGAAATAATTTTGTCCCAAGCCACGGACTTCTGCATGCCAGCCCTGCTGTGCTCTAGAAACTATCAACAGGAGGTACAAAACAGGTTCAAATAACACTAGTAATCTAATTAGATATCTAAAACTAAACACAAGAAGCAGCACTCGACAACTTAATGTGCAGTAAACACTAGCACAGAGAGTAAATGTCAAAGGATAACCTTTGTGCAGTGAAAATATCAGAAGTTCTTATC
The DNA here is from genome assembly GCA_011763525.2 of Mormyrus iriodes. Taxonomy (NCBI): domain Eukaryota; kingdom Metazoa; phylum Chordata; class Actinopteri; order Osteoglossiformes; family Mormyridae; genus Mormyrus; species Mormyrus iriodes. Next base: position 23,199,031 of record JAAGVU020000008.1, on the reverse strand, counting down.
CAGTATATTGTTCTCGATGATTAAGCATAATGTCATAGAATCAAGAATGAAGAATATTTATTGTCATTTTATAGACCAACAAGCATCTCTCAACAGAATAATACAATATCGATAAATAAAATGAGATAAAATACAGAGTTGAAAAAAAAAAACTAACTACAAAAATATCTGCACAGTATGTATACAACGCATTATAGCAGATGAGGTATTCAGTAAGTAAAACAGTATTCCACTATAAGGTGCAGGTGCAAGTGCAGTGGTGCATACAGAGCAAGTGACAAGGTTCAATTTTCATCCTAAGTTTCATACTATAAGGCTTATGTGACAAAGGGACCATGAATGAACCAAAAATGGTAAAGGGGGGTGACTGAACTCTCCCAAGCTCACCCAGGCCCTTGAGAAGCTAGGCAGATGAAATTAGTATGTATGTATGTATGTATGTGTATGTGTATATATATGTGTGTGTGTGTGTGTGTGTGTGCGGCGGGGAGAGTGGGAGACTTGTTTAGTTATATGACAACTTGGGAGAAGCTGTTCTTAATTCTGGAAGTCCTTGCTCAGACAGACTTCTTCCAGAAGGCAGAGGGTGAAACAAGTGATGGGCAGAATTTGATTAGGATGAGATGCTATAAGCATGGCATAGGCAGCATGAGTTATAGATAGTGGTGATATCTGGTAGTAGGATCTGATGATTTTTCCAGTAGTCTTTATCGCCTTCTGCAGAGCTTGCTGGTCCGCCTTTGTGCAGCTTGTGAACCATATTGACAAGTAGTATGTCAGCACACTCTCAATGGCACAATAATAGAAGTTCAACATGAACTTCTTCAGTTTTCTCAGATAAATGAGGTGCGGTTGAGATTTCCTGATAACTGCGGTGGTGTTGGTGGTGCAGGACAGTTCATCAGTGACTGTTAGGTCCAAGAACTTGAGATTGGAGATCCTCTCCACAGCCTCACCACTTATATAGAGTGGGGTATTGTTGTGTTGTCCCATCTTATGAAAGTCCACAATCACATCGTTAGTTTTCTTAATGTTCAGAACAAGGTTGTGACTGTTAGACCATGCAACCAGCTTCTGTACATCGTTCCTATATGCAAACTCTTTGTTTATTATAAGACCAAAAACTGTGGTATCATCTTCAAACTTGATAAGATTAGAGGCACACACAGGAAAGCAAATGTATGTGTAACGGGTATAGAGAGGTGGGCTAAGCATGCATCTTTGCGTGACTTCGGTGTTGAAGGTCAAAGTAGCTATGTGCTTATCAGGTCTAACAGACTGTATATGATTTGGCAGGACTGAGCTGAAAGTAGAACTGTAGCCGATGAAAAGCATTCTTACATGTGTTCTTATGCATTAAATGGTCCTGTGCTGTGTGTTCTCTCTGTAGTCAAAACTAATGCTGATCAAAGAGGCTGACATAATGCTTCTGATGTGCCTCATAACCACCCTCTCCATATATAAGGCTGGTAAGGAAGTGCTGTCAATGTTCAGGCATATGGCAACTGATTGATTAGGAACAGGAATTATTGTAGAGGTTTTGCAGTAGACAGGGACATAGGATGAGGAAAGGAGAAGGTTAAAGATATTCATGAAGACCTCTGTAAGCTAATCCATGCAATCATTGAAAACATGGCCCGTGACCATGACCATCTGGCCCAGCTGCTTTCCTACAGTTGAAAGTTGAGAGACGGTGCCTGACTTCCTGAGGGCTAAGGATAGGTGCGTCGAGGGAAAGGAAGGGCTGCATTGCTTGACTGCTGTTGTTTCTATCAAACCAAGCATAGAAGATATTCAGTTCTTCACCTAAAGCGGCACAGCTATTCACACGGGTTAATGCCTTTTTAATCAGTGATGGCCCTAATTCATTACCATATATGTCGAGTACTGGTTGAGTTACTGAAGTGAGGTTCAGTCTGCTGTTTATGTTTTAGCGGCCTTGATGCCCTTCCGTAAGTCTAACCTAGCCGTGCTGTATCCTCCTGCATGTCCTGTTCTATAAGCTTCTCCCCAAGGTTTAAGGAGGTTACGTACTTCTCATGTCATCTATGGCTTTTGGTTTGGAAACACACAAACCAGCCTCCTGCTGGTGACATTGTGTACACAGTAATTAATGTACTCTATAACTGTGAATGTATATTCTTCCAGGGCAGTCTTTCAGTCCTCGTGTGTCCTGAACTGCAATTATATTCCAATCAGTGAGCTAAAAACAGTTCTGGAGACGAGAGACAGCACCCTCAGGCTGAACTGTAGCAGTCTTGGTTAAAGGTCCAGCAGTCCTGATTCTTTATTTATAGAGAGAGTGTAGGAAGACTGAAAGGTGATTAGACAGGCTTAAATGAGGATCATGGTCGTATGCAGAGAATGTAATACAAGTATCCCCGCATTTACAAATGTTTACTTTATGCCACTTTGCTTTTACGAAAGACCTATATAAACACCTGTTTTTGCTAACAAAGAAATCCGAAAAGGGTTTTCGCTTTTATGAAAAAAGGAGAAAAGCAAAAATAGTGTTTAGCATTTGCTTATCAGCAAGACAATTATATATATACAGTCATGTGCCACATAGCAACATTTTGGTCAACAATGAACCGCATATACAATGATGGTCCCAAACGATTATAATAGAGCTGAAAAATTCATGTCGCTTAGCGGTGTCATAGTTTCCATAACATCCTAGCGAAACATAGTCCTCATATGTTTGTGGTGACGCTGGTGTCAACAAACCTACTGTGCTGCCAGTCATATACAAGTATAGCACAAACAACTATGTACATATTACATTACATATAACTTGATAATGATAATAAATAACTATGTTACTAGTTTATGAATTTATTATAGTGTATTTTTTATCGTTATTTTATTAGTTATTTACTATATAGCCTAGGTGTATAGTAGGCTACTCCATCTAGGGCTGTGAAAGTACATTCTATGATCACTATAGCAAAATCGCCTAACGATGCATTTCTCAGAACGTATCCCTGTCTCTCCGAGGGTGGTAAAAGTGGAAATGTTTTCCACTACTATAGATGATTTTAGGCTGCCTGTGACTTGTTGTAATTCATTTTCCACAGAGGCTAAAAAACAAGAATCAGCATTGCTAATCAGCACCCCCCACCAACTGGCAAGTTTAATGGCGACTGTTTAGTAGATTACCCGATTATTATTGTTTTTTCATGATAAAAATTAAATGCCCCGCTTGGTGTTATCAGAAAGCGAGTAAAAAATGGAATTGTTGTGGCCCTAGTTATCACTCAGCTTGATATATTCAATTAAAATTTGTTTTTGAGCCACCAGACAAAATATACATTTATGGGTTGTTTGTACATATACCTTTCAGACTTCATACAAAATTTCACAACCAAGCAGAACAGAGGATGCTCAGAATGCAAATGGATCTGAAATCACTGTCATACTGACTGATCTGATAAAGTCTGAAGTGAATGCAATTTAGTAGTGTCAGACAATTTTAGTATAGCTACAGCTAAAATTACACTTACAACAGAGGGCATATCCAACTGGAAATAATGATCTCAACTATATTTTACATAACTGCATATAGGAACTCATATACATGTACAAATAGGGAAGCCAAAGCAGGAACCGCAACATCTCCCTTCCACCCATCAGCGCCACCAGTGCTGCCCTTTTGTCCAGAGATAAAACATTTATGCACAAACTATGGAAAACCATCATCAGCTCTATCTGAGACCGGTGTCACTGCCAGCAAGCCTCTGAATAACAAGTGGGTTTCGCTCATCAAAACACTGCACATGACGCTGTTCCCCCTGCTGCGGGGGGAAGAATTCTCTCAAGGGTACTTGCTTTCTGCATTCAAATTAAAGTGTACTTTGCTCTTCTAAATATCTCCACACACATTTCCAAAAGAATGTAAATAATAATTAGTGCCATGTCTGCTCCTTCAGCTGACAGTGACAATGAATCGTTTTAGAATGTTATGCTTAATAGCAAAGGCTTCTGCTACCACAAAAGATGCTGCTACTGAATGCCCCCCCCCCCCCCGCCCCCCGTAATTCAGCAGCAGTTAATCTGATGATCGCTGCCATATTTTCAACTTTTGATATGGTTTCTACCCCCATCCCCAAAGAGGCATAATTAGAGTCTAAATTACTGCTTACTAATCATTTTATCAGGAAACTTTGTGTGCTATGTGGAATAGTAATTACAAGACTATGGAGCAAGAGACTTCATTAAGAACTAATTAATTTCACTTGCAGCAACATGATACTGACAGTGTACAAATAGAACAAAACTCTTATGTGAGACACTTGCATCGGGTGAGATTAACAGATATATGGATACATTTCAGTTATTGTCAGTGTGGGGAAGACAGACATACAAATGTTAAAAGAGAGTGGGCTGTTGTAAATTGAGCATTTCCTCCTTTTTCTCATTTTTCTTCTCCTGCTCTTCATTCAAAATTAAATGCTTATTCAATTAGAGTTCACAGAACAGGGGAAAAGGTGCTAGGTGGAAGTGTGTTTCAATACACCCTATATTTTCAAACTGGGCATCTTGAATACCACCATCTTCACAGTAGAAAAGGGGAAAGTATGCTAGAGAGGCAAAGATGGGGGGTTCTTATAGCTGCTTTTAGTGCTGCATTAAATTTTTTTTTTATTATTGTGGACTGCAAAACAATGGATGCATGTGATTTACAAGCACGCTACAGGGGTCTGTGTCATTTCTAATTTATTTGCACCAAGCAGGAATCATAAAACGAAGCCATAGTTCATCTACAGAAAGAAGTGCTAATACAGACTGGTACCCTTTCCCATCATTTTCTGGTGGGCCCTCATTAGGGTACTGCAAAATCATCAAAATGACCTCATATTTGACTTGCAATTGGCTTCAAAGCTGCATGAAAAAAATCAGGCAATCTTGTAACGCATCGTATGCTGCACAGGCATGGTTTTGGAGAAAGCAACACATGCACATTCAACATATAGCCACGGCACAGCCAGTGCTCCTAATTAAGGATGATTGCAATGTGCTTCCAAGCCAGAGATTCTCATAGCACTTCTTTTTCAGTACCACTTTAATTATTCCATAAAACTCTTTTTTTTTATTTTAGTCATTTGTTGGAGGCACTAAACATAAGAGACAATGCAGGATTCAACAGTGTCTTCCACTGATGTTATTTTATTTATTATTCTGTGTGCATGGCACCAATTTCCTCCCTAAAGCACCAGGGTCAGTGAAATGGAGAAGGTCAGGGCAGCCTAAGCCTTCGGGATGATAGGAAAGTTGAATTCATTGCCCTATCTAAACAGCCTTCTATTATGACTCCACAGATGGCTGGTGTAATACAATCGTTGCTAAGGCTGGGGAAAAAAAAACATGCCCAATCTCCGTTCTCCATGCAGCACCTTCAGACTTGAAAGGACTGGGAATCCATAAAGAATTGCTGCAATCCAACACCAACACAGATGACATGACCCAGGGTCAGGCTTGCACAGGTTTTGCTTAACCAACAGCATATATCAAACTGAAGAAGTACACAGTGCCACATCAGCAATACACTGGGCGGGGCTTTACAAAATCTGAACACAGTGACATCATTATCATAATAGAATAGATGTAATCATAGAGCTGTCATGATTACTCAAATAAACTCAATTACTCGGTTAGAATGTCAAGATAATCTCTATTAAAATTAAGGTTAGCCCCGTCACTTAGCTGCATAATTTTACTTAATATTGTACATTTATAATAACAAAAATTCATTAACGTATTGTACCTTTTGAGCAGGGCCAGCACAGTGGTGCAGGGGTTAGCACTGTTGCCTCACACCTCTGGGACCTGGGTTCAGGTCTCTATTAGGGTTCTATATGTTTGGAGTTCGCATGTTCTCCCTGTGGTGTTGTGAGGTTTCCTCTGGGTTCTCTGGTTTCCCCCCCATGGTAGAGGTTGTTTCACGTTTCATGCTTTAACAGTCAGTTTTATTATAGGTATGACACCCCAAACTCTTGACCGTGAGGAAAAGAAACAGTTACTAAACTCAAATTATATTACAACATTAAGGGTGGTGAGCTGGATATGTAGCCTAAATAAAGGTTTTTATTCATTGTTCAATGTGTGTAGCTAAATGGTGATAATTGCTAGAGGGATTTGTTTGTTTGATTTGTTTAGTTATATTTAACCAGCAGGCCAGCAGAGTAACTACTTTGGACACAAGCGCTAGTGGTTTATGGAGTTTGGAGGGGGGTCCTTGGCTACATTTGTTTTTTAGCCATTGATATGTTTAGAGTTGTTTAATAAAGAATGACATAAACTATACACCTGCAGTAGGCTATTGTCATTTAATAAATTCTTTCATATTTAAGTGGGATGGCTTAATGCGTTTGGGGGGCTCAGCTGGATTGAGACGTGGCCTGAATCTCCACGTCATAATCTGAGCGCAGTCAACCCTAGTCAATGTTTGATTGTGACTGTTTGTTTTAATACACACTCAAGCATTTTCTTCATCCTGTTCTTTTCCATTGAATTTTCTTCCTTTTGGCCCTGTTCATCTTCCATGGCACTTAATAAAACCACCTTCACAGCATTACCTTGTCCTTGTCAGTATTCCCGCCCCCATCATCTCTTAGATGTACCACGAGATCATTTCACAAGAAAACCACCATCATGAAGGGGAATATTTGATGGCAATATGTCTTCAAAAGCAGGTTGTGTCACCTGCAAATATCTAGTAATATTCTTGCACATTCACTTCATATAATTTAGCACTTCCAATCAGTGAAGAGTGTTTAATAATGAATATGGCTTAATAGTATGATATCCTGGCACTGATCCTGCTTGTTCAGATTTTGATTTAGACAATTAAAAGAAACAGACAGACTCAGCATTTGTTAACTGATCTGCACCTGTAATCTACAGAAAAGCAGCTGTAGTTAAAGCCAGATGTCAGTGGTTAGTTTGTCTTTACCATGCCTGCTCTCACTGGCAAATGGATAGCATTCAGTTGCATGAATGTTGCAGTCTGTCTGTACAGGAGTCTGGATGTACAGCCAGTAATGCTAATGCCACCGCCAGGGTCAAAGCCTTCAGAGGCAATGAACAGACACTGGCTGTAAGATTCATAAAGTACAAAGTTACCTGGGATCACGTCTGCACAGCTGTAGCCAAGCTAATCTATAATATAATTTTTTAAACAGTAGATTGGAGCTTTATCCATTCAAAACTGATTGTGCAGTAGTTCAATTTTATGTATCCTCAGAGAAGGAGTGCTGGTTGCAAACTCAGTCCCAGAGTCCTGTTCATTTTGCAAGGCTGTTAGCTTAATACGACGATAACTCTAGCTGTTCCAGGTGCTCACCTGTCATCCATACTGATTTATCACCAGCTGCGGCCAGTTCTCGCACACAGCCCAAACACAGAACTAGATAAGAATATTTTCAAATCACTTTATTGCATGTAACCCACAATAAACAAGCAATTTATATCATAAGATGGGCGTATTTTTTTCCTCAATTTTTCATTAGTTTTGTCATTTTTTTTCCCGCATCTCTGTACCTCTTTCCCTGGATTTGATTAAATACTTTTGTTTATTACAGAAATAAATGGAAATGTAACAAAACTCATGACGTACCCTAGAGGCAACATCAACAGGTTAGACGAAGATGTTGTATAATTTGAGTCTGTCGTCAAAGTAAGGGACAGGACCGTGTGTCTGCCTGGGGGGTTGCCAGCTGGAATCCCGAGGCGTTTCGTCATGTGGTGGGTGCAGCAACGCGCTGCATCAGCGCATGCTCCCCGACCTGACCTGACCTCAAAGTAAACCAGTGTGTAATGTCTAATACTTATGATTATAAGTTTTAATGTTAGGCAAAATCAATCAGGTTAATCACAGAAAACCATTTTTATCGATTCACAACCCTATATTATTATTGTTTTGTTATTGTTGTTGATGTTGTGGTTGTTTTGTTTGTACATCCATCCATCCATCCGTCAGTCCTTCCCTGATTAATTCGCACTTTCCTGATCCCAAGCTGTCATTAACAGCACTCTAACATTTGCTTGAAGCTAACACACACAACAGGGGTGTGCAGCAGCAAGCTCATCTGAAGCACCCCCACAACCACCACCACCACAACAGTGTTGAGCTTTACCACAGCAGGTCTCCATCCGCATGCAGATGATATCACACCGGGAGGAAGGCCCAAACCGATGGGAAAGGCTGCACCATCTCAACAATTAGAGGTCCCACCTCCCGTAGGCCATACAATCCCCCATTCAGAAAAGGAAGCAAGCTCCCGCATGATTAATTAAAAGGTCTCATTAGGGAAGATAAAGCAACTGAGAGCAGCCGGAATCTTCTGTGCCGCTTTCTTTTGTGCGGTAATCCAACAGGACATTTTCAAGCAGGTTTTCATGAATGGGAGTGGCTCCCACGCAAGACATTATCTCACCAGCAGGTCAAAGACAATGTGGCATGTTACAGAAATAATCTGGTGGTGTCTGACATACAGAGCTGATCCTTTAATCCAGGCACCACCTGTGTCATCGGCATCTTCTTCTGCCAGCACCTATGGGCATGGCCCACACAGTGGGATATGCTTTGAGGCATTTATATATTCAGTCAATAAACAAAGCATTTTTAATCGCCATTGGATACATGCCTTTATCCAATATTACAATATCTACTATGTAAAATGAAAACTTTACAATACGTGATCTTATATGAAATACAATAATATAGAATTAGTGACTGTTTATTGGGGAACACAACCTAAATTACTGAGATTAAAAAATTAAAGGCATTTAAAAATGTCCTAATCATAAACTAATGATTTATAGTAATTATTATTGATCACAATTAGCAGAGAATAAATTCATCAAGACTACAAAAACCATGCAATTACACAGACACACATGCACAAATACACACACAAAGTAATCTCTCTGTATGACAGTTTGAGCTGACAGGTCAGATAATTACACATGGATAAATCATTTGGTCAGGAATGGGTCCAGACAGACACTTGGCAAAAATGCCAGAGAAAAGAGGTCAGAATTCTGGTTTGCTGGAGAACATATCTAGTCAAGTAATCATCCCATATGCTGGGTCAGTCTGCAGACGTATATTTTTGCTGATTTTTGCTGTCAGTTTTGCTATTTTTCTCTGGAACTTTGGAATCTACTTTAAATCATGCCTATATTACAGAACTGAACCTATACAGTGCTAAAAGCACAGCACAATTAACAAATGCTATAGTACATTACAGAAAGGTGAGTGCAGCTCTGCCATCAACCAGTGCCAGACAACAACTGAATTAGGATGTTGGCCAATGGATGCTTGAACAGACAAAGTGCTGACACTCACCGCACTCAATCCACGATTAAGGCCAATTCATACTTTACTTTTCCACGTGCACTTCTGGTTGCGGACGAGGGGAAGCAATGTAAATTTCATCATCAGGGGTTGGCTGAGGACGGCTGCAGTCAGTGCATGTGTAGCCCAGATTTTTATATCTTATGAAAACCATGTGCATCCGTGCGCATCGACCGCACATGTGCAAGATAAGTGATTAGGTATTTCCAGTAGGTGGCAGTGTGGACTTTCACAGATCAGCGGTCAACAACGAAAGAGTACTGGAAGAATTTCTGTTGTTATTGTAGTACTTATGATGAACAGCTATATGAAGAGGGTCAGAGGTACCCACACAACTAATTTTTCATGTTGTCCAGACATTATACCAAGCTATACAGTATTTCAAAAAGCAGCACTATTCTGGCATTTTGAAATATTGGCGACAAAATTTACGCCAGGCTCCAGACCCCCCGCGACCCGAAATGGAATAAGCGGTTCTGGAAAATGGATGGATGGATGGAAATTTACGGTGTGTGTGTGATGCCGAACCTTCCGGGTGCCTGTGCCCTTCCTGGTTGCCAATCCTTGCGTTTGTTATCCCTCACGATCCTGTTTGTTTCCTTTCTCTGCTCATTTAGTTCAATAAACCTCCCTTTTATTTCAACACCATGCCTGCCCTCGAGGGTTTCTCAAGTTAAAACATTTAGTCCTTTTAGGCATGTACATGTACCAAAAAAAAGCTGTTTTCAAACCATTTCTTTTTTGTAGTTTTTTTCCTAAAACTAAACTGAGATTATGCCTATTGTGCCCTCTTGCATTAACATTAATAAATGATTTCTTGATACGGTACATTATTACACCCCTACATGCTGACAAGATCAAGTGTCCAAACTGCCCTTTGCTATCACTATGCTGCGCTGCTTCAATTTTGGTGTGATTTGTCTTAATATTTGATTAGGTCCAGATCTTTAACCTCATAACATGTCTGCAAAGGTTGAAAAATGTCTGTTAAACACTTTTTGAGTTATCTCACTAACAGGATAAAATATCTGAAACTACCCTGTGTTTTTTTTATATTACAGTGCGGTGTTGCTTTAGTTTTCTGGCAATCTGTCTCAAAATTTGAGAATTTCCAGGATGTCACCCCTACAATGTGTCTGCAAAGTTTTAAAAAGATCCATAAAGTATTTTTAGAGTTACTGCGTTTAAAAGACCAAGTGCCAGATTTACTAAGCAGGGCAAATTAGCACAAGGGCACAATAAAAAAAAAAAGTGCTGATGGGAGTGCCCAGTTCTGCAGATGATATACCAAAAATGTGCAGGCTTTGGAATAGAAGCACTCAGTTCATTTAAAGAATAACTGACCCAGTCTACCAAGGGCAGCTCAATTAATGTAGGGTCGCAAACAAGCACACCTGGTGAGAGTGTGGGTAATCTACCAACACAGACGCACCTTGTTGCAGTCTAACAAACATAATATAAGAGTAGGTAGTGCTAAGCAGTATACCGGTTCATCATGTATACCATTTTTAATTTCCTGTATGGTATGAATTTTATATATACCATAGCCATAGCATGGCTGAAACAACAGTTGTAACGCTTCAGTAGGGAGCAAATTATATAATATTGTTCGCTGCAAGAAGCGCTACAGATCGCTATTCAGAGTGTATTGAGAGAGAACCCCTTAACTGTGCATAACCTTCTTACTAACAGGTATAACTTTATAACACAATAATTCTCCACATATAAGCATAATATATGTTCAGCATTACAGTATTTACAGCAACTGCTGAAGTCTGTGCCTGAAAATTTGGATTATGTGTAATATAATTAGGTTTGCAATTAAATGCACATCAGGAAAGCAAAATCCTTAATATTATTGGTTTATCATGGTAATAATTATATATATATAATTTTAATATATTTCATATATTATGAAATCATGCCGGTTAAGCAAACATGATGTCACCAAGCTTAATATGGTAATAATCAATAAAATGTCTCCATGAAGTTAAATATACAATTATACTCTATCGAGCTATGTATGCATTATTAATGTAATGAAACGAGTTAGTGAATTATCATCAAGCTAAGTACACAGTTATAATCAAAAAAACATGCTGCTATTAAGCTGAAAATACATCAATAATCTAAAAAAAAAATGTCGGTTATACTATCAATCCAAATGTAAATGATTTTTTTCTAATAATTAATAAAAACATTTTTTAAATATTTGTAAACGTATTTTATTGATGTAAACCAGGAGTAGGCTTATTCAAAGGCCTCTTATCCAGAGGCCATTCTGTGTGCAGGTTTTCGCTGAAACTCCCTAATTAGATTATTAAATAGAGGATTGATTGGATGAAGAGTTCGCACACCTGGGTTTGAAGAGCTGACCAAAACTTTATCCCAAATACCTGCGTACATACTGGCCCTTTGAGGAAAAGATTGCCTACCCCTGATGTAAACACTTGCTGGTGCAGTAAGGGTGAACTTGGAAAAAAAATACTATCATTATACTGTAAAACCACCAGAATCTTAAAAAAAAAAATTCAAAAAAATAAACTATACAAATTTTTGGTCATACTGCCCAGCAGAAAGCATCTGTACACCTGGCAGCACCTCTTCCTAGTGGCAACTATCGCAGCCATGTCAAGCACAAATAAAGACATGCTTTTTGGTGTTCAGTAATGGCACAATTTGAATATGTGTTTATTTTTTTGCCGCATCTGAACCACTTTGAAATCTTGTTATACATGGTATAATGACAATAAAAAGGCTTCATATTCTTCAGCGCCCCTCAGAATGCCTTTGCACAGTTTGAAAAAGAGCCATAAAATGTTTGAGTTATCGTCTTAATGGGATCAAGTGTCAAAACTACCTTTTTGGCCATCACTATGTGATGCTGCTTCTGTTTTAGTTCTTCCCTTTTGCAATGCCTGTGCAAACTTTGAAAAAGATCCGTCAAACAGTTTTTGAGTTATTGGTTCACATACTAAAGTTTCTGCGGTGGCAAAGTTGGCAGTGATACTGCAGTCTGGTGCTAATACCATATGTATTCCCCAAAAGTCATGGAATACAATTAAATTTAACATTTTTGTTATTGGTGTTCTTGCCTAAAGAAAAAGTAACTGCAAAGCCAGAAGCTGAAAATGCATGAATACTATGGGTTGTGGTCCACGGGATCGACCCCCCAGTGCTCATATCTTTATAATAGTGCATAATATGTCTCCCATTACAAAATTATTCTCCAGTACATTGTTTAATGGACAAAGTCTACACTTTGTGGTCATTTAGTTATCATTTACATATTTATGTATCAGCTAGTTCTTTTTTATATAGATTTGCCTTTTATTTTAAAGAGTAGGTTGCAAAGTTTACATTACTGTTTGGCTGTACATTGCTTTACAACACAAACACACAACAGATCTATCTATAATTTCCTTTGCTGTCAGAGTTTTCACCCTCAGTGTCCCCTAAATGCCAGTTCCTGATGGTCCAAGAATTTAATTGCATTAATTGACCTTTTCAGAATCTTGTGGTTTTTCCTCACCATGTCGTTGTGTTTGGCTAATTGCCTTCATCAATAACACTATCAATTCTCAATAAGGTTGCCACTTTCAATTTTAAGAAATAAGGGAGGTCACTCTCAAACTTTCTGGCTCCGCAACAATAAACTTTGCTTGGAGGTTGATCACACCCAGTGTTGCGAACTACTTTCAATGGAAAGTTGTTAAGCCCATTCAAAAAGTTACTAAATGTTGCTAGATGATGTTACATGCTACTTAGCATATTGCCGGTCACTATATCCCATTTGTATTCTGCCTAGTGTCAAATGTTGTCAACCTTTTACATATGATTGCTTCTCTCCTATTCTCTGTGCTCACATATTCTGTGTTTTGACACAGCCGGATTCCCAATAAAGACGTTCTCATTTCCATTTTTTTTCCGTTTCTGTTGTTAGACAATGAAGCGAGTATGAAACAGTGACTGAAACGCAGCCATTAAGACTAGCCGTTTCCCAGCTGAGCTCTGCACTACTAAAATTCTAATTTTACAAACATACCATCATCTGACAAAATCACCATACACATAATTTAAAGACAACAGTTGTGGTGTGATTTCAATCTCACAGCGCACAGCCACCATCTGGGTAACAAATCACAAGAAGGATGTTTCGCATAACAGTGATTGTCAAAATGATTAAATTAATCCAAAAAAGTAGCAAACAATACAAACTGATTATTGGTCCTTGACAACACTGTTTTCATGTGTGGACTGAATGTGCTGCTCCTGCCACTCACTGAACAGAGTAGATGCAGGGAGAGGTGTCCATAGACTCTCTTCTATGGAAATTAGCTATGCTTTGAGTTGGCAGCCAGCTCCTCTAAATGAGCGAATGAGAACTAGTGTACCAGTGGTCGCCAACCGGTCCATCAGCAAAACATTTTTAGTCGATGGCAACACAACATCCAATCCCCCCCATAAGCAAAGTATACCAAAGGGACCCCCCCACCTCCAGTCAGTGAAATATATGGTAGTTTGCCATAATATTTCTTTGTAAAAGTAGCTGTCACTGTAAAAAGGTCCACTGCAGTATACCATCAGACAGCTCAAATAAGCCACTGGGGCAAGACTCTCGTTTTATACCTGCTGCAATGTGATGACAAATTTCAAACATGGAGTTCCGGCACAGTAAATAAAACCACAATAAACTTCAAAATTTCACAAAACAAAAAGGAATGCGTACTAATCACACTCGCACACCTTACAAAGCCTGTATCAGTTGGCAAAAATAGAGACACAAAAGGGATTTCAAGAAATCCAAGTTCTTGAAGATAAGGGTGGGTGATCTTCCCAGAAAATCATCTCAGTCTTTATAAACACACAATTGCAATCCACAATCTGAATTGTAATATTAAACAACGTTATATGCTTCCTTTTAAGGTGGTTAAATAGATTTGTCCAAAAGTGCCAACCGTGGCCCAATAAAGTTTACGGCTAACTTCGCTTTGCGAAATATCTGACTGTGTATGCCTGATTCGTACCTTGCAGATCTGCACGTCAATGTCTGATTTTGTTTCAGGACATTTTCATGACCCAAACTGATCCTTTAATATTTCTTTTAACTACATCGGGTTCATTTACGGACTGCTTGTGAGTGAACTCCACCAGCTCAGAATGGGATATTAAGCCAGAAATTCAGATTTTGAATTCTTTGTGATCTCTGTCTGTTTAATACACATTCTGCATAGCAGCTGCACTTGTGTCTGAGTGTGTGTTTACGGGTCTTATTGGGCATATTTTCCCTTTTGGTTGAGTGAACCAAAGCTATAAGTATACTAGAATACCATGTTACTGTATAGCAGCAATTTCAACTGATGGAAATAAAAACTAATATTTCAGATATGGGATGTTTAGGTAATCCAAAAACTGGAAATAGATGACTGGATTGAAAACATAAAATGACAAGCAAGAAAAACATTTTTTTTCAATCAGCAGAATCATTAATCTGCTAAACAATAAAGAAACCACTGTAGTTTGTTGGGAATACGGACAATATGGTTTGCGTGTTGCAATCTTGCTCGAAAATGCTGCGCCCGTACAGACGTACAAGGTACAAATCAGGCAGGTGGTACGGATCCGCTAGTGACAGTGTGCGTTTACACTAAAAAATATATTTGGTCCAGTGCATCCCAGATCACCTTGGTGGGTTGAGTGATCAGATCACAATGCGTCTTACACCTTGGACCCATGCTACATTCACAAAATCAACAGAATGACTACCTACTACATGGCTGTGCTGATTGGCTAAATTATATCACGTTTCTCTATCACAGGATCTCTTTCAGGCATGCCGTATTTGAAAAATGCGAGGACATGTTATTACTGGCCATCAAAGTTTTATGTGAAGTGTGGATATATTTGTAGGGGGACATAAAAGATTAAGATCTCTACAATTCGCATGAAAAGTAGATCGTGGACGTCTACAAGATCAATCGTAATATCAAATCCTCAGATCACCCACCCCTACATATAGACCTAATTAAACCAAAGATGGGGTCATAATGTGAGTGGAAATAAGATTGTCTCTCCAGTTTTTAAATCAGGGAACCTATATCTCTTATTCCCACAACTCTCTGCTGGACCATTGCATACAAAGGTCTTAAAGATGATTTTTTTTGAATGCTCAACAGATAATTTAGAATCATAGGAGGCGCCTATTGATCTAAAAAGACAAGGAAAGGAAAGATAGAATTCGGGGTAACTGTCATAAAAACAGGAACATCAGGATAGTTAATAAATCAGGAGAACAATTGTGCAAAAACTAGAAACATTACCTGAAACATTGTGCAAATGGCATTTCTGTATATAAAGCAGCCATCAGTGCTAACCTTGCAGTGAAAATGCATGCTTGTGTGAGATAATGTACCAGAGAAGCCGACCTGAAATGACCCTGGTGCCTCAGCTGCAATACAAGCACACAATTAAGGACTCCAGTCACTAACAAGGAGAATAAACACTGCCAAAGGAATCACGATGCATTATTCACAAAACTTCTTTTTCATGGTTGTATATCACCTCAAATTTGCCAAAAAAAGAAACAAATGGTTTCTTCCAGCAGTTTTAAAGAACACAATTTTTGTCGAGTGCCATCTTCCTCCTTGATAATGACATGCTCATGATTGTAGCAGTGATATGGCAGATCAGGCTCCTCCTTCAGGATCACAGTGATGCTATCCAGAGAACAACTGATCCAATACCCTCTAAAGCACAGCCAAGAGTGCTTGTCCCATTGCTTACTGTAGGTTAATCTGTTCAATATTCAGTGCAGGGTCGTAGTAAGATGATGTGCTCAGCGGTCCAGTGGCAGCCGGATGACTGAAATTCAGATGATGGTACTGCTCCAGTACAGAGAGACAGCCACATAGACCAGCTGCAATCAGACAGCATTCATTATCAATTTCAAGGGGGAAAAAAAACTGACATAAAAGCAGATGTGACAGGAATTCCTCATACTTGTTATCTCCCAGTTCAAACACCCCAGGCCCTTCCCCACCGCAGAAACCGTTTCCAGAAGTCAGGAACTTCTCTCGTGTTCCCACTGCAGGAATTGAGCTCAATTGTAGTTTCTGGGACATATTTGTGAACCCTACTCCCTAGTCCTACTCCAGGATAGGTACTTTTCTTTCAACCAGGAACTACAGGAGGAACTACAGGGGTAGGGCTTTTATTGATAAACTTTGCTGATCGGTTGCCCACAATCAAGGGTTCCAACTTGGAACTTGCACAGAAGTGTGGAGAAAATAAATATAAGTAATGGAGCAAACATGGAATTATATTTCTATTTCAATTACATTAAATCCATAAGTGAATACATTTTTTGCTTGCGTCTTTGTATTTCTGCCTCTGAAAATTCGATCTCCACAATCCAATGTAAAAGTGCTCTGGCTTTCCTGGCAATTTTTATAGTGAAGCACCAAAATGTAAACTGGTAAATCCTGTATGTCATGGGATAATCCCATATTGTGAAATAAAATGCTGAGTCCCGTTTCAAACCAACACGGGATGTGATTTGTCCTGTATTTCTGGACCATGTGATTGAGCTCCCCATTCCCCCTCAATAACTAACAAAACTACTTGTTCATCCTCCATTATTTTGGGGTGGCAGTGTAGCTTCAATGCTTATGAGATTAGATGTTAAATCTAACCTACAAACGATTAGCATTTTTAATGCTTATTTAGCATTAAGGTCACAGTTCCTGTTGTGCGGTAGAAAAGTCATACAAGAAGGTGGCCAGGAACTGTAAAAGCTCCTGATTGAGACAGAATCCGAGGAACTCGGAAAAAGAAACCAGGAGCCTCAATTATCAAAGTTGCAAATGCACAAAATGACGCCCGAAATGTGCATATACAACTTTTTATTTAAAATCATGGATTTAGCAAACAAAACTTGATGGGGAAGACATGCATAAACCTGAGAAGTGACCATACCCATGTGTGCGGGATTCATTGACTTTCCATTTATTCCTGTAAACCACAGACTATGCATTTGCCTTGGAGAATTTAATTTGGTATTTCAAATACTACATCTTGCCCCCTATACCCACGAATTGAAAATATCTAATTGTCAGTAGTTGCACTATATGTGAATTAGGCGTCATATATTTGCATATGTGGATCCACATATAAAAATAGCTGAAGGACTCAAGGAAATCATAGCAACATAACATCCATTGCCACAGATGCAGAGAGAAGGTCAAAAGGGAATTACCTGCAGTGATAACAGCTGCACTCTGAAGAAGGGCTACCTTATCCCTTAAAATCAGAACAACAAATATTAGGTAATATTATCAGAGTATTTTGAAACGCAAGAATGAAGATGTGCTTGTTGTCAAAATCAATGCAGATTTCTGTGATGAACCTGACTGAGGAAGCCCTCAACAGGCTGACCGAGCATTAAGAGCGAAAGAGCGTGAACAACAGAGAGGGAGGGAAGACAAAATAGGCTAGGGGCAGCATGCAAGCAGCAAAGGGAAAGACATGGTGGACAAGACGAAAGGCAGCTCTGCCAGCTGCGAGGAGTGCAGGCAGACTGATGATACCTGGTCCCCAAGGTGAAGCACCTGCCTGAGTCTGCTGCACATCATCAAAATAAACACACACAGGTGTGACCTTATACACCAAACACACTATACTTGCACACAGGCACAAATAGGTACAAAAAGTCACCATTTCAAATCCCCCCGAAAATAAAATTTGATGTTATGCTTAAGCTGACAGAACAACTGAAAATTCTGACCAATTCCGATGATCGATGTATTTTTGTCTAATATCTGAACCACTCGCTGAATGCAAATTAGCGTGGCATTACATTATTTTTTTATTGTACAGAAAATAAAAGATTTATATGCAGGCCAGATTTGAAGATAATTTTTATACAACAGCAATGCTGAATTCACAAAACTGATTGGTCAGAAGGGTGCTGATTATGTAATTGCACAAATAGTGCCAGACAGGTGAATCACAGTAGTAAATCAATACGTGATTACAACCTATAATTCAAACTAACGTTACTTAAAATTTCTGAATTTAAAATTCACACAACGTATAAAAGCAAAAGACATTGCTACTAGTCACTTGGACAACAACAGTGCTTCAGGCTGAGGACCAGGACTTATGGTCAGCGATTTAATACAAAAATGATTTACTGATATAATGCACTTATAAGACAATTTCTAAGATATTGAGATATAACTTATAATACTATGTAACCTGCCTAAACGGAATGTTATGCAGGTCCGGTTTTAATTATTGGTAAACAGTTTTTGTAAATGAACACCAAGCAAAGCTAAGTTAATAAAAATAATGGCTGTATATATTCTCATTTCTTTGTCTCAACAGCCGTGTGTTTAAAACATACAGCTTGGAGTGCATTCAAGATGTAGACATTTGCAGCTAAAGCCTGGCCTTTAGACTTAGCAATGGGCAACTTTACTTTGGGGGTTAACAAAGGAAAAGTTTGAACTGGTGCACATCGGGAGTTCTTTGCCTCTGCAGCCATGCATTTAAAAACATATGATACACAGCTTGTCGTGCATTAAAACTTACATAAACATGTCACGGGCTCTGGTGCTAGTAACTTTTGCTGTGGTGCATCTCTACTACTGTCTGCTCCAAACAAACAAACAAACAAACAAACAAACACTTTTTTTTATCAATGCATCTAATAATGCATCAATGTCTTAAGACAGACAGACAAGTTTAAAAAAACAAGCTGAATGAAAACATAAGCAAACTCAAAATCAAAATAGTTTAAACACAGTCCAAACCCCCCCATACAATCCTGCCAACGTAAACACAACACACACTCAGAAATGCCTTCCATAAACCCCAAGCAGCTGGTCAGTGAGCTGCATTTCTCACCTCTAATCTGCAAAGGAGTTGCAGCAAGAAGAACAGACTCCACAATTTGCATAACAAGAGGAGTGTTGGGGGCAGGGGGTGATAATAGCCCAGTTCTGCACACTGAGATAAAGCTAGGCATGTAGCAGGGGGCAGGGGGTTGGGGATTGTGGGGAAACACCCAAGAGGGACAGGACCCCAAACTTCACACGCCAGATTGTTCAAATCACAGATCTCATTAGAAACAAGGCAAGATGTTGGCGCTCACATTTATTGACGTATAGGGCCTTCTGTAACCCACTAAAGGCTTAGCCTTTTTATTTTTTTATTAATATTAATGTTCAAAAGGACAAGATTCTAAATTAAAGATATAAAAAGGGTTATCAAGTTGGGCTGGCCATTCAAAACGGATTACCTATTGGTAAGGTAAGTTCCTGAGATGTTTCCTCTTGCATCTCAACGGTTTTCATGCCAAAAAGAAGTAATATCAATAATATAAATATAAATTAGAAAAAAGATTATAGAATTATAGATGTCCCAGAATTTAAATTATGGAAGATTGGACTAAAGTAGTGACCTCTAAAAGACAATTTATACATACAAACTGGTCTGCAAATAATCAGATACTACAGTAACAATAAGATACTTGTCAGAGACTTTCATTTAAAAACAAGCCAGAGACAAATTTGTTCACAATACTGACAATTCATTGAGTCTTTGCATATAGCTGCCAGCGAATATCATTGCAACTAATAAAGTATGTTTCTCCCATGTACTGAAGTCTCCACATTTCCCTTTTTGGAGAGCAATATGTGTGCAAAGCAAGCCCACATCGCCCCCCTATGTGTGGCTGCACGAGCATTATGCAGGCCAAGGCAGACAGTCCTACAATTAAACAGCAACCTCCACAAAGAAGGCCATTATTCCCTGCTTCCCGGGTCTGTGTCCCTGGGGAGTACACCTCCTTCCATTGCTGCACTATGGAATTGAGACTGTAAATGAAAAGAGAACCTTGATAGTAGAACAATGGAAACGTGTTTCTGGTGGACTACAAAAAACAACTTAATGGGATTCTTGAGCCTGGAACATTAGTTTTGTTATTAACAAACATGATATTTGCTGGTCTCCCCTTTAATTATGGCGAGACTCAATGCCATTCACTTAAATGCCAGGAAACACACAAGGACATTGGTCCTGTTTGCAATTACAATTCACATACTCAACTGCATTGGGCAGAATTTTCCCATAATAATGCAGAAACCAAAGAGCTGCAAACAGCCTTTAGGGAGGACAACTACAGAGTGTGCCGTTTTCTTATTGGGTAACTTTCCACCCTACCTATCGTGGTAATATATTTTGTGTTTGTCACCCACTCATCTAAAAGGATGCGTGTCAATACATTATCACAGAGGCCAAGACAGACTATTTGCTGTCTTTAATATTTGATGAGCTAGCTGCCACTTTCTGGCTTTGGACAATCGATACAGCAAAGAAAGAGACAGACATGAAAACCACACTGTTTAGGATCATGTGACCATTATATTGACAGTGTTCAGACGGGGATGACCTTGAACAGCCAAAGCAAGCACTGGAAAGGGTTGGTTGTAGGGGCACTGAATATTTAACAAGGATTAAATACTTCCTCCAACTATGGTCCTCTAAATAAAATGAGAAATATTGCTTTCCTCGGGTGATAGAGAATATAAATTTAGACATGCTGACATTTTAAACAGCAGAGCTGGCAGATAAAGTGTTCTGCTGAGATCATCACAAGTGAGGTTCTTTTCTGAAAAAGACCAACAGGAGGATGACTAGCGGTTGTGTCCTGCATGAACCTTGTTGAAACTGCCAAAAGGACAGGAGTCACTGTCATCCTTTCCTTGCTGAACCTTTCCATCTCTTAGTGCCTCTTTGTGGCACCTATCATGCCAATCCCATCACATGCCTGATGCCACAAAAGAGTCACTGTCTGACAAATTCCCAGCTGTGCTCAGATGGAGACAATTACTTATTAATGCCCCTTCCATGTGATTGCTCGTCCAGTAGCAGCTCGCCAGTAATAAATAACATACCCTGATACTCAGCCCCCCATTAAAGGGCCATAACAACTGGGTGGAGCCCAATGGGACAGATGAGTCCTACTCTGGCACATCTCCCATTGCTAGGCCATTAGCTGCTGATGGCTGACAAGTATTGGAGAAGCATGTGAGAGTGGGGAAATGATAAACCCTCATCCAGGCCAGCATCAATGCAACATTAAAGCCTTCCCAGAAAGCTCCCTGTTTACAGCTTCAAGCTTCAGGAAAAGCTAAATCTCATCACAAATCTCATAGCAACAGCATACAGGAACAGAAGATCCTCACATTGAAACTAGATGGTTTGAGAGCTATAATGAACATTCATGATACAGATGCAAATCATGATTTTTTGAGGTGACGATTGTCATGTCTTGTTTTGGTATGGCAAGAAAACAATATTTGTTTTGAAACTGGTTTTTTATTAAAACTGCAAATACCATATAGGAACAGTTGCAAACCAAACATAAGGCCAATGTATCTGTCAACATATATGAATAACAAATTAAGAGACACTCATCTAGAAGTCAATTAAGAGGTTTTGGTATATTATTTTTTAGTTTCAGGCCTATTTAAAAAGAAAATTTTGAGGAATAATGTTTCCTATGAAGGTGACATTTGTAAATGTGATTTACATATAGTAAAAGACTTTAACCAAAAAACTGCAAAGTTTGTGTCATACTGTTATTAATTAAATAAGAAAGTCTTAGTCTACCTGCACATTCATCGGTGGTTTTTAATACAGCCCTTTCAGTGAATGAGTTTGACACCCCTGCATTAGTGCATTAAATTACCATATAAAATAGGTCATTTGCAGGCCTACATACGTACGGGTCACTGTCAAGCTGTTTACTCTTGAGCACAGATTAGAAACTTTGGCTTGCTGTGCAAACAAACCTTTTGCGAAAGACTTGACATGAAGTCAAATTTACTGAAAAAAAAATGTGACTCCCACATGACTCCTGAATAACATGTCATACCTATTACTAACAGGTGGCATATCATTTTGGTCTCTCAGAGACTGCATCTTAGTTTCATTATGTGTGTTCCAAGAAAGTGTTAATTGCCCACATTATACTTATGGCACTTTTCCAGTGCCACCTTGTACTATGCCGTACCCAAGCCATTCCAAAAACTGATGGTTTTCCATTGTAAATTCTCCAAGCTGTACCCACACTGATGTAGCCCTGCTTACTAGCAGAGCTGAAAACGTGACCAAACCGAGCAGGTTGCATCACCAACATCTGATTGGTAGAAATGCATGGAGATTTGCATCAATATGCATGGTTTACCTGAAGGAAATATATTATTCATTATTTACATTTGCAATTACAGCATTTGGCACTTGCCCTTAGCCAGAGCAACTTACATAAAATCTATTGGCAAGTAAAACAATTTATTATTATTATTTTTAAAATAAATGAATAATCCCAGAAGTGCTAATCCATGTACTTCCGAAAGGCGTAGATTTTTAGTCGTCATTTGAAGACACCCAATGACTCAGCTATTCGAACACCTAGGGGAAGTTCATTCCACCATGTAGGCGCCAAAACAGAGAAGAGTAGATGCATGTCTTCCTTCATTAGTTGTATTGCACATCGCGATGTATTGACGCATTCAGGATGGCTCGGAACGAGAAAACGACCTACTTAAAGTACTATAGAACTGCTCAACGGAATGCATTCATAATGCAAATATATGCAATCGAATGCTAATTTCACTAGCATTCAATGCTAACATAAGATGGTGATTCCCACAGGCTTGCTAGCTGAAATTAGCACATAGTAAATCATGATGTACACCATGTACAGAGTTAAAAAATGTCTTTGGTTTTACGTTACTGTCGCTCTCCAAGCCCGGCAACTCCTTTGCTGAGCCAACCCTTCTGCAGTGGACAACCCAAGCGAGCTGGAATTGTGCTGTAACTAGTATCTTTTCACAGTATAACTTTGGTACGACTTGGTTCCTATGCCAGTGGAAAAGCTTCATTACAGTACTTCCGTAGCTAAGGGATTTTTTGTACGATTTCTCCAAAAGGTTAAGTTTTGACCAGTACAAATCATAAATAAATTCAAAGCAGAAGCCTGGTAGTAAAACTGTTCTTAAGATAGTACAATAATACATACACATTTATTCCCACCTTCCCAGTGCTGTCTCCAACCCCCCAACACCACAAATAGCCTGCAGAGAGTATTACCTTCAGTGACAGAGAAGGCATGACCAGGAACACCTAGCTAGGGCTGACTAGCAAATACTAACAGGTACAGCTGGGGTCATTAACAGGCACAGCACTCATTTTCTCAAGGTAATAAATTTTGTGGATGTGTGTGCATCTGGGGAATATAAGAAAAAAGTGGAGTGATGTAACTGGTCGGGGCTTAAAGAAGACACTCATCTGCTTTCATCTAGCTTCACGGGTTCCAAAACAAAGTTTTCCCTTCCTTGACAGGTGCTTAAGGGTAGGCCTGAACTATAGCTAAAACAGAACATCTACCATTACTGTTAGGAGATCTAATGAAAAGCAGGATGCAGCTCAATTGAAGAAAATACTCACATTACAGTTGCATGCTGGCTTTCAATATTCAATTCAATTTTATTTGTATAGCGCATTTTCACATTACATTGTCTCAAAGCGTATTACATTATCCTCGCCCAAAGCCCCCAGTGAACAAGCTAGAGGCGACAGTGGCAAGGAAAAACTCCCTAGAAGGAAGAAACCTTAGGAGTAACCAGACTCAAAGGGGGAGCCCATCCTCCAGGGGCTGGTAGAGGAGGTTATACTGTCACAAAGCAGAGGGCAGGCAGGTGATGGCAGGAAGGTGTTGGTGCTTCTTCAAATTGCAGGAAGGTGCAATGCTAAACCAAACACCATAATGCTGGGTTTCCAATATTTGCCTTAGCAAGGCTAAAAAACATCCTTCTTATCCATCCTTAGAGGTGTGAAACAGCCATATAATTATGGCAACGAAATTTAAAAACTTGTACAATGTGGTTGTCCTTAAGAGAAAGTTACATTAAGTTTCCATTTCTCTTACAGACAAACTCACCCACACACCTTCCAAGTGCCTAGAGCAATTAGGGATCATGAATGCTAGATTCAGGAGAGGAAAAAAAAAACACAGCAAAGGGTAGTGCTAGAGCCACAGAGGGCACAGGCTTCTGTCCAGAGGATTATCTTCAGATATACCTGAATGTAACACAATTGCTTCTAATCTGGCTCTTAACTTAGGGCCATGTCACATATAGGAATAAACACAGAGGAGCAGTACTCCTTTCCTGGTGGCTACAGGCCTGTGTTCACAGTCAGAGTTATATAATTTTTTTCCATCTGAACATTCACAGCCATTTGTGCCAAACTACCCAACCCCTTTATAAGCTACACAAAAAAAGAGCAACCAGATTTTCATGGGAAAACCCAGCAATCGGTAACACTTTACTTGACCGGGCATAAATACTTAGTAATAACTCAGTTACTACTGTAGTACAAATTATGAACAAAATCATGAACAAATGTAGTTGCTACTTCAGATAAAAGATGTGTCACGATTCATTAACGATGAACAAAACCTGAGATGAGTATTTCATTTGTGCTATTCAGCATTTGTTCCTTCAGTAGTTCCTTCAGCATTTCATAAAGGTTTACAGAATTAACAAATATAGTAACAAATATAGTAACTGTTTGGGATAAAAGATGTGTGACAATTCATTAATGATGAACAAACATGACATCAGTTTGTAATTAACACTTCGTTTGTGGTTAATCAATACATAAGTAAAAGTATAATACTATATGTGCCCCATCAAGTACAGTGTTATTCAGGAAACTGATCTACGGCAATGCAAACTCCACTTGCCATTTTACAGATTTCATACAGATTTACACAATGCATCGGGACAAGGTGAGCAGGTCATTTAATTTCATAAAAAGAGCTCAAGCCTGTTCCACCGCTCCAGTGTACATCCTTTTGTGTCTGCGAATGCATTTGGTATAACAATATTCACACTTCTGATAAGTAGCTCTGAAACCCTTTTTTCAAGCAAGGGCTAAGAATACTGACAGATTTAAGCCCTTATAAGAAATGATGCAACAGATGCCTGTAAACACGTCTGGCTACTGAAAACACATCATGCTTTACTTACCTTTGGGTTGGGTGAGCTGATGCAATGATTCCTGGAAATGTGACAATTCCCAGCCAAGTAACCAAAAATTCACATTTTCACGGCCTCTCCTATTACAATCACCTAGCTAACTAGTTTTTTGCCTTGGCTATTTACTTTAAGTGTATATTGTAGAATTCTGCTACAGATAACAATGACCAACCACCCCCCACCCCCACCACTAACACCAAATATGATCTCATTTATATGAGGCAGTGATGCAAATGCAAGTTTACAGCTTGCAGACTGAAAGTGGACAGAGATCGTAAAAAATGCTAATTCAATAAGGACTGAATGCACTGTTTGTAGTTCTTCTACTTCCCCTGCTAACATACAGAAACCTTAATCTGATCAGAATCAGGCGACAGTGTCTGTGTGGAAGTGAGTAGGCAAGAGATTTGTGGGTGTTAACCCTCCATCCTTTGTAAAAGATTAACAAGGAGTCTGTGAGCCAAATTCACCCCAGTCCCATCCTCTACAGTTCCCTTTTGGCCACTCTCCACCCATCACCATAATGTAATGTGAAAAGTTATTGCCACAGGCAGGGTTGGGTGATAAACAATATGTCGATTTACTGTCCTATACAATTTAAACGTTAAAAACAAAATGGGAAACATAGATGAGTTGTCGACAAGGAACATTGCTTGGTAGCACACATCACAAAAATGAACGCAATTCCAACCAATAATATAGCAGTCTTTTAAGAACAGGCAACCTACGCTGAACAAACACACAGCATTGTTGACTCAGTTAGCGGAGCATGCCACACACTACTATTCTGGTAACGTCAAGAGATTAGCACCCCCTCACAGGAAACGTCAGTGTTGGTGAAGAAAGCAACAGCTCAGTGGTCACTACAACTTTTAAAAAGGGTGTACTTTAACAATGGCAGTACTTTAACAATTTAATGTCGAACATGCAGTAGACTAGTGCTGTATATTGTAAGCCGTACTGAAAACCAGTGCCAACTAAATCTGGAAATACTGCAAGATTTTACCACGATGTACTGCCATCCAGGGTTTCCACTTTCAATCTGAGGAAATACGGGACAAATCACATGCTGTATTTGTTTAAAATGGGAATGAATTTTATTTTTCAATACAGCATAGTGGTAACCAAGGGTCAACAACATGGTGAATTCTGATACATTGTGATCAAAAAGAATTTTTTATCATGTATATGATACACTACCTTGACCAAAAGGTTGTGGACACCTTAACATCACAACTACATGTGTTTGTTGAACAACCCATTCCAAAACCATGGACATTAATATGGAGTTTATCCCCCCTTTGCTGCTTTTAGAGCCTCCACAATTCTGGAAAGGCTTTCCCCTATAGCACGATTGTGGGAATTTGAGTCCATTCAGCCACAAGCGCATTGGTGAGGTTGGGCAATGATGTCAATTGAGAAGGCCTGGTTCACAGTCAGTGTTTTATTTCACCTCAAAGGTGTTCAATGGGATTGAGGTGTCAGATGTACCTATTGTGTTTGCCCACTGTGTTACCTTATTGTGTTTAGTAATTACCAATTAATCTACCCTGACCGCCCTCATGTGTTGCACAGAGGTGGGTAGTAACACATTACACTTATTTCAGTAACTTTTTGAAAAAAATGTAATGTTTAACCAGTATTAGTGAAGTAGTAAATACAGTGGGATCCCCATATATGCAGTTTCACTGTCTGAAACAAAAAAAAAATGGAAAATTCCAGAAATAAACAGTTCATAAGTTTCAAACTGCATCCCAAATGAGTGCAAGCTGTAACATGGTGAAATCCGCCAGGCCAGTCGGGCCTACTACACAATTCACCTCCCTTTGTCTCCATACCCACGCTTCCCCTCAGAACTCTCATCCAGTCTGTGTCTATGTTCTCACTGATCGCTTTAGTTGCTGTGTTATCACAGTGTCTATTATACAAATGTATAAAAAGTGTGATTTTCATTGCTGTCATCCCTTGATACATATTTTTTCATTGTTCTATCATCTCTTGAGAATTAGGCTAAAACTTCAGGGCCACAGTCATCCTCGAGCAGGATAGGACCTTCCCCAAGCTGCTGCTACAAAGTTGGAAGCACAGACTTGTTTGAAATATCTTAGTATGGTGAACAATTAAAACAACTCTTCACAGGAAATAAGGGGCCTAGACCAAATGATGAAAAACAGCCCCAAACCACTATGCCTACTGCACCAAACTTTACATTTGGCACTTTGCACTCAGCTACTCAGGATCTCCTGGGGCCTGTATCATGAAGTAGGATTCTTCGGTGGCTGCCAGGACTAGTCTATGCTGAAAATGCGTCGACATCAATATTTTAAAATCAACGCATCATTTTTAAATGATTTTTTAAAATGAAATTACCATTACAATTTAGAAAACGCTTCAACTCATTATAACAAATGTTTTCCTTTAATATCACTACGTAACTGTGAGAGTAGTTCAAATTATCACTAAACAAAAAGGTGGTTTTACACTGTTTCGATGGTATGCCATGGCGGCACTAACGCTGTGAATGACCACCTGAAGAGGAAACACACAGGCGTTGTTCTGGATGATGGGCCACCAAAGTAGGCAAAACTATCATGTTGTCTATTCATGTTTATTAAATTGCCATTAGTATGGACAGCATTTTAATATCTTCTGTCCTTGTAGTTGCCAAATACAGTCATTATTAAAGCCATAAAAAGTTTTCTGCCTGCTACCTTAGAATCTCCGTTGAATAAGAGTTTCAAAAAATGTTTAGGCTAGAATCTGGGCGTATTCTATATTGATTGACGGTACCAGTGTGTGTGTTCATGTGCGGCGGGTTTGCTGCTGAGACCAGTGTTATTACTGTAAAATAAAACTAAAAGGATAATGGAAAGCAATATCAAACATTGTTAAACAGTAATAATAATGAAAACTATAATTTACCAAAAAACGTGTCGGACTTTAATCAGCAAAAAGTATCGCCACCCCACCAACGACGTTTTACCTAGTTTAACACAATATCTCCTCTTTAGGAAAATGTTGTAGTCGCTAAACTACCGGGAACCGCATTTAATAAGCATGAACGTAGGACAAATTTATACAGAATACTAACTTTTGGGCATCACGATACGCACACTCCTCGATTAAAATCGATTACTCGATCACTTAAAAGCATCGATTAAAATTTTCTTCTCGATTACTCGGCAATATGACAGAAGGGAGACCGCGCATAGGAGATAAAGGTGAAAATAAAGAGCGAAAACCATCAGTTGTGTGGAAGCACTTCACATTAAAAGGGAATGAAAATGCAGTCGACCGTCAGTATTACAAAGCATAACTTAAATACCACCATATCTCAACTGCAATACAAATATATCTTAAATAAAATTTCCGGGTTTGACGGACTCAGTAATGCGAGGTTAGCCACAGATATGTGCCATTAAGTAGCGTAGCCTGTCGTTGTCATTACTTTGACTTTAAATCATTTTGCTTAAGTTAGTAACTCCGATTCCAAAATGTCAAAATAATCGCTGTTAACTGTTGCTTAGCCGGTAATGTGCATATAATACGTCACATTTCAACCATATAGTACTAATACTTTTTGTGAACATGTTGTGTGTTTTTAGTATGGTTGAACCATATTTTAAGTTTTTTCAATATTTAAAAAGTTGAAAGTTCTAGTTCGTTGTTCGCCTTTTTGCTCGTTCTGTTTCGTTTCTTACGAACGCTCCGCACGGTCGTGAATCACATACAGCCAGGAGGAGAATGATTATGATTGTCAAGAGAGCGCATGCAGAGCTCAAGCAAAAACGGTAGCTTTTAGACTCGTATTTTTGACGTATACTAGTTAATTATAA
Organism: Mormyrus iriodes; assembly: GCA_011763525.2. Taxonomy (NCBI): domain Eukaryota; kingdom Metazoa; phylum Chordata; class Actinopteri; order Osteoglossiformes; family Mormyridae; genus Mormyrus; species Mormyrus iriodes. The sequence goes on along the minus strand of JAAGVU020000008.1, from coordinate 23,169,728 downwards.
AAGGGAATCATAGTTAGAATTGCAAAAAACTTGCTAAATTTTCTTTTGTTTGACTGACCAAAAATGTTTTAACGCAGCGTATTGATGCTTTGAACCCAGCAGGCTATTGCGGTCCTTGCGATGTCACAGTTGAATGTGCATGAAATGCCACATCAATATTAACATCGCACATTGTGCAGGCCTGTTAGGGAGGCGCTGCTGTGCAGGGGGGTAGCGCTGTCGCTGCATACCTCCGCTTCGCGCGTGTGGAGTTCGCGTGTTTACCCCATGTGGGCGTGGCTTTTTGACAGTCTTCGATTTCCTTCCACAGTCGAGAAACATGCAACTTTAAATTAACTGGTTCCTGACTCACGCCAAATGCAATGAATATAAATGTAATATATAAAACGATTACTCCATGAATCGTTACATTAATCGGTAGATTACTCGATTATTGATATAATCTATACTGACAGTCCTAATCTCATTAATATTTTAAGGCATACTACTAATCTGCTTATCGAATTGTGGACGAAAATAAGGTCCGTATTGTGCCGAAAAGTCACTAATGTAAACAAAAAAATCACTGGGTTCATAAAAAAATACAACAAAATAAGAAATCTCCAGAATGATATGTTTGGGCAGAATAGAGAATCAAATGAATAAGGGAAGATTATGAGACTTGGGACTGGTGTCAACACTGACACTCAGGTTACTGGAGTGAAAAAACAAACAAACCAATATTTACAAACCATAGATATGGACGGGCAAATACAATAAATCAAACCTTATAAACCCAGTCACCTGATTCTTTTGCCCAAGACAACCTGCAGCTATGTTCCCTCCCAACCCGACATAAAATCAGAGTTAGTTCAACTGACAGGTAAATTGTGTGAAAACATGCCACCAAAGCTGATACACACTCAAACCTGTCAAACAAGTCAGAAAAAAGCTACCCTCTGCTTAATAATTTGCTAGGTACAGGTACAGCAGGTACCTTTCAAACTTCTCATATAATGTTATTTTTCAATATTAAAGCCAATGATTTTGAAGCTGGTGAGAGCACAATCACCTAGAAAAAGCATAGGACCTGATAGTGAAGATTCAGGCTTTGCCTTGTGGAGAAATGCAGTTTCTAACCCACAGACCTATGCAAAATTTGTAGGCCATCAAAGAAAATAATTAAAGGTATTTATCTGGAAGGTAACTGGATATTTGCTCAGAAAAAAAACACAATTTAATATTACAACATATGCAAATAAAAAAAAAAAACTAACAAGAATTTCTTCTTTGCTCCAAAAATATTGCCTCTTGTGGCATATCTTGTGGGCTGGCTTCCCAAATTGCTCCTCAGGGGCACCTCAGCCATTCCTTGCTTTCATTAAGTTTCACCAGCTGAATGAATGAATGAATTAGTTAAATAACTCAATGAGATACTGATTGCTCGCTTTCTGGTACTCACCGATACCAATACCAATTAGTGTTGGGCAATGTCTGAAAAATAACTAACTTAAAAATATAGGGGAAAAACGATAATATTGAGATCCTCAACCCCCACCACAGCACCAAAAAAAAAAAAAGTGAAAGCCTGTAAAAAAACAATATGCAGGCAATCCACACAATAGTTGGTTTTAAGACTTGACACCTGAGGGGGTGGGAGAGGAGGGCTGATCATCGTTTTTTAGTCTCTGTGGAAAACGATGAATTGGCAGGTTAATTATGATTTAAAAACATGTCACTGTAAAACCTTTACAAACTTTATATACGGCGTACCACCTCAGAAACTATTACGCTTGTCATGTACCACCATTACAACATTGCGCCTGATCAATACTGAGAAAAGTTATTTTCACTGTACAAATGTTTAATGTTTGACATTTTCTCTTTCTGTTTTAGTGTTTGATGCACGTTGGGTTGTTGAAGGAGTGTAGCTGCTGGTGGCAATTTCATCATACTCTCTCATGTTTAGATTTTAGATGTTTAATCAGTTTACTTGTTTTGTAGTAGAACATAGCTTTAGTAGAGCACCGTTTGCTGTCCACTGTGTATTGGATTTCATTGTTAACTTTGACGTATTTCCACATGGCAGATATTTTGTCCCATTTATTTAGTTCATTAATGAAATCGTTGATACATCATTATGTGGTATCAGTTATAGGCATTGGCACATTGTCACAAGGAGGAGTACAAGGACATGAACGTGGTATCAGACTAGTATTGGTAACGGCACATCCCTAATTACACGCTCTTGCGTTCATGTGCTGCAGGTAAACACAGAAAACAGCAGTGCCAGTATGCGTATTTCCTAAACATAGGATGGCAGGGCAAGATTTATTAGTATTCATAAAGAAAGTACCACAGTGATTATCAATGCACTATGATACTTTTGGGAAACACATCCTCTTTTGCAGTGCATAACGCTCTCTCTAATGGTTAAGACAATATTTAGTACTATGATGCTTATTGGAAACGTTTCTTGTCTCTCTTTTTTGCTAGACAAAGTAGCAGTGATCAAGACACTAAATAAGTAAAAAGTTGTGTTATCCTTAGAGCATGATGCATGATATATTGGTTAACATATTGGTATCGGCTGATATTTGTTAAAAATCTAAATATTGGCTTCGGTGCTGTGTGTCAGTCTTGACTGATCTTTAAATTTGATCAATATTCAAATTCAGCAGCACCTGAACTAAACACACAACTGCAAAAATAATGGAGATGATTGCACTGGACGATTAGTCACTATACAGAGTGGAGGACATGGGATTTCATCAGCTTATTCACCACTTAGAAGAGGTCTCAATATACCAGCCTGCAATATGTTTATAATTCACTATTAAATCTGGCTTGCAGATCGATCTTTCGTTTTCCACAAGATAAAAATGTTGTAACATCATTCCACTAATCTGAACCAGCAAGCTCCACCACTAGCAACATCCAATTGAGTCACATTTCCTTTAATGTGTTGGTGTTTTTTCTGTATAGTTCAGTAGTGGGCCATTTGACAAGTTTACACTGACTTGTTCTTCCTGTTTAATAATAACAAACGCAATGTTCTGAGACATACTTTATCTGTATTCCATTAGTACAGCTAGAGGAGGGAGTAGTGTGTTTGCTCAGCAGGCTAAGTCTCTGTGCCTATGATCAGAAGATCGCCAGTTTCAGCCTTGGCAGAACAGTCATATGTCCATGGGCTGTTGAGCAAGGCCCTTAACCCAGAGCTCAAGGGTCACTGCATGTTAGCTGACCCTGCACTGTGATCCCCAAGCTATGGAGAGGCAGATGGGGTCAGCAAATAGAAGTATTCCAATGTACCTGTAGTTGTGCAAATGGAAAATAAAGCATGATTGTTTGCTAATAGTGTGTAAAGTTTCCACAGTAATTTTGTGTATTTATTTTCATTGACGTTAAAAAGCTTTGAATTATGTCATCAAAATAATCGAATAATCGATTAATCAAATCAAATTGTGATACAATTTCCAATGCTTCGAACTGTTCCCCTAATAATCGCAACTCATTCAAATGAACTTGGGGCCAATGATTTATACCTCTAGTATCCACACCTAATGAGATGGCTTATTCGGCTTTTGAGTAAGCCATACTGAATGATAAAATGTAGCCCTAACTAAAGCAGTATGAACAAACTGGAAACATCAGCAGAACAGCATGCAAAGTATGGAGGCTGGATCAGTCACCCACACTGGCATTTTGTCATTAATATGATTTCTGGGGCCTGTTGTTTCAGTGGCAACGCTTGGGTCTCACAAAGCCAAAATGCGAAGCCAAAATGTACATGACACTTAAATTCTGCTTCATTTTTTTCCCCAAGCCCACTGTTTACTATACTTTCTAAGCAGTTATTTATCATTTGTTGCCTTAAATGGTCAGCAACCCATTGGTACCATTTTAATTTTGACTCAGTGTAGTCCAGTAAGCATTAGGTCTCCATGTCATTTCAGCAGGAGAACCGCAGCCTCAGCAGCTGCAATCAATAGAACACAGGATCCTGAGCTACTGACACCAAGCTCTTTTTCACTTCCATGGTGACAGCTTCACAATTGTGGGGGCCTGACCTGCCCTGCCCAATCCCACCCAATCAGCAGGTGATGTTTTAACAATGTCTGAAATCTCTTCAACCTGATGCTACTAGAAGCACAGGGGTTACCACCATGTGTGTGCGCCAGTGGCTCTGAATGCTTCCAGTGGTAAAGTAACTGCAACACAGTCAGACAGTGCTTATTTGAGCACTGATTTCAAGTCATTGGTAAAACAGCTCACATCCATGTTTCTAGCCAGCCGTATTGCATTACAGAGCACCGTCGAAACCCTGCTTTCCTTGCCCTACAACTCAACAATTTGGAGAGCTTTTAGGAGCTAATATTATATGGCCGTCTTTCAGTTTCAGTCAGGACAACTCTCCACTTCCGTGCTTACACAAGCACTCTCCTAAAAATGGGCAGGGTCTAAACAAAAGACCATCTTCTACTGATGATGAACTGATTTTTTTTTTCTTTCATCAGCCCACAACTAAGAAATGCAGTGAAGCACAGGGCTGGGCAATATGATGTTATCAGTGATCAATGATATTATATGAGTATCCTGGTGTTAATATCTGTGACTAATTGGTGATTATTGCCTTTGTCAGGGAAGTAGGCTTAAGGCTTATACTCGACACTCACAACATGTTCGCTGGGTGCCACACATGAACTGCATTCATTTCAGGCAATGTTTGCGCAGGTACACATGGAATTAATGCTACGCATATGTGACATGCAGTACCACCAAAAATCTTGGGGGCAGTATGGCCACCTTTTGTACTGGACTGTGTGTTTGTATATGGTACAGTTTTTCTTTTTTTTTTTACAATAAGTGGATGGAAGATGTTCAAAATGGAATATTTTCAGAGGCAAGAAAATATTCCAAACACCATTGTGTGTCTCTGTGTATATCATCTTCAAAATTTAATGGCAGTTTAAGATTCCTCTGCTTCCCAATTCAATCTGAGCTAAGAAAGCAGTGTCATATGTACAAAGTATAGGACTGACCAATGTGTGATATTGTGCAACAGGAAATTCTCACATCACAAGGACCTAGAATGTAAGATGGGTTGAGATCAGGCTGTTGCATACCTTCATACTGTATATACATTAGGGCTGTCACTTTTTAACCCATATTCGAACATTCGTTTGAACATGATGTGAAAAATTCTATTCAAACTATAATTAACCCATTCAAATTTTTGTGTGTCACTGTAGCCTATTAGTGCATCAGACCGTTTGTTGTAATTTTGTCCTTTGCCGTCTACGGAGCCCCTAAAAGGTCAGGGAGGGAAATTATTTTTTTGAAATAGTTTTGCGCTGCCTCGCAATACTTTTGCGATCCCACTACACTTTCCCACTTGCCATTTGCTGCAACGTGACGGCAAGGATAGACCTAAATAATACAGACGTCCTGTAAAGTGTGCTTTAAGCATTAAACTGTGGGGAACAATGTATACCATGGAACATTAATATTATGTGCTTGTATTATACATATTTATTAATAATTACACTTGTCCATTCACTGCCAGCGACTAAGCAAGACAACTGCCAGTGACTAAGGAACACCCCTAGGTTTTCCAGATTTCTTTGTGGGCAAATTTTAATTAATATTTCAATATTTGTGTGTGCACTTCAAGTTCAATAGCCCAGCTGTCTTGTTTACAGTCATTGGTGGTAAACACAGTGCAATTATTAATAAATACGTATGAAAACACACATATGATAGTTACATGGTGTACAATGTCCCCCATAGTTCAATGCTTAAAGCACACTTAACTGGACGTGTCTGTATCATTTAGGTATATACTTATTATTCTATGAATTCTATGTTTTGTACTTTAAACAGACACAGTACTTTCATTATTAGTAATGCAAAACTATTGTGAGGGAATGCAATACAATTTCAGAAAATATTTTCCCGCCCTGACCTTTTAGGGGCTCCATACAAATGTACAAATTTGTTGCACAGTCTGCTAATAAAACACTCAAAAGAATGATTCTGTTGCGTTTTTTTTTTGGTGGGAGGAGGTCACAGGTATTTGAATACGTGCAAACAAATTGCATGACATTTGAAATTCATTAAAACTTGATTTTTGAATAAAGTGACAGCCCTAACGCACATTATACTGTGGTATAAGGTATTTTCATGAATTGTTATTTTTCAGTACAGTTCCGGTATTTAGAAATCTTGGTGATAAAATTCACAGAGTTCAGTGGGGGTTTAAGTTTCACTAAAACATTTACATTATATCATAGGAAACCTAACTTAAAAAAATAATAATTTTAATGGATTGCTCTTTTTCAAGATTATCCAGTATATCAAAAAATTATATTATAGTTTACCACTGCTACTTTTTCATGAGCTCTGCATGCGAACTATGCTAGGTTTTAAAATGTGTTTAAAATCTGTTGTGGTATGTAGACCATCCCATACTGAAAAATGAAATGTGTCCCATATTGATCCACGAAAATATGTGATATGTTCCGTATTTTCATACATGTTTCCTATCCCCAAGTTCTGCAAATGTTAATGTGGAGAACACCCCAACTCCCACTTGGCAGGTTTAGTTGTTAGGGAACAAGCATTATAACCCATCACATATGCAGGTTCCGTTCATATTTTAAAAAAACAGAAACACCAAAATGAATGTAGAACAGTGACTATTGATCTAAAGCTAATATTGATCATACATGCTTCTCTGTTTGGGGGATAGTTGGATGACACGATATTATTATTTATCATTTAGTGATACTTAAAAAAATATTGTATTGTATATTTTTTTTTTAGATATTGTCCAGCCCTAGTGTAGTGTCATAAAAGTGCCATTTAGCCTTTCACTGGACAAGCAATCGTTTGCAGTACAGAAATCTCAATCAAAATGGCGCCCACCTCCAAATGGACATCAACAGCCCAGGTTGCTCTGCATATAGTCCAGAGTTGTATATCTCAAAGGGTTTTGTTTATGAATTGTAGAGGTAGTAGCTTGTTAGTACCAAAGAACTTGGAATTATTATCCAAATATAAGATCATTTGGTTTCACATAATTGTCAAGAAAAAATAAACACCACACAAATCATTGTGCTGGATAAGCACCATAAATGACTGGAGGAACTGGCTGTTGCTTAGCCGTAAAGATGAACTCCAGTGTGGGAGGGCCCAGGAACAGCACAGGCATGGGGAGATGCTGCGGAACATGCCTTAAAGCAACAGTGGGACAGTGGCTGTGGACACAGCTGGGATCAATGAGGAGTAAAAGGCTGTATTGATTATTTGTGCATTAGATATGAGGAAGATGTTATGAGAGAGATGATGATTAAATCAGGGTAATGGAAATAATTTAACTGGAAAAGGACAAGCTGGATCCTACCCATATATATATATATATATATATATATATATATATATATATATATATATATAAACTATTTTTTAGAGCTTCGTAAGGAGAAAAAAAAAAAGATTCACTTCATTTCAAAGAGTCACTGACTCAAGTGTCTAAGTCACAAAGCAGCGCCCACCCATTTGCAAAAAGCGTTATTCATATGATAACGATAAGATAATCCAAAAGTTGTTATTGGGTCAAGAAAACACGTGAAAACTACCATAAACAAGAGTACATGTTTGGGTTCCGTTTATACTGACTGAGGAGCTTCAACCTTTTATTTTGTGATGTTTTCACTGAGGAAATACAATAAAATACATCTCTTGAATTCATGGATAACTGCAAATTTGGGTAAACAGTAACTCTGTAAATTAAAAATGCTCCCGTTTTCTAATTTTGATTGCTACTGTAAAAACTTCTTTAAAAATGAAATGTTATATATATACACACACACGCACACACACACACACACACACACACACACACAGCTGATAACTAGGTTGTTCTTTTAGCGTTTTTCACTACTTATTATCGGACTTTTTTGCAAGTATAAGACAAAATGATTTTTTAATTAACTCATTATGTTTCTCAAAACACAAAATGTCTTAAAATAGTATGGACTGCATTTGCTGAAAATAAGATATTTTGCGTAAAATAGTGACTTTTGCACTAAAAACACGCATAATTCACATAAACAATGCAACTTACATGTTCTCTACTCATTCAAAAACACGTTCAAAAACAAAATTTAAAAATAAAAACAGAGCGGGAATACGTTTCCTAAAAGCATAACTGCTAATTACTTTAGCGACTTACACATTTTGAACCATGCAACTGAATCGTTTCAACGATCAAAACCAATATGTTGTATTAAAACAAATGTGATTCCTCTTACCAGTTTGTCATGCGTTTCTTTGTTCCAAGACTGCATATGTATTTGTTTCATCTTCCAAAAGATACAAGCAAATAAGCTACTACCACCATTACTACCACTACCCCACTTTAGCCTATTACTGTGATTAACTGGATTATTTTTTTAATCAATTGACACCACTAATAAAAATAAAACCTACATTTAAAAAATCAAATCTATTATAACACTGTACCCTACAACAAAAAAAGTTTTATTTTTGTATGATTTATTGCTAACTCTTTACTTGACAGGACACAAATAATATAGTATTACGCTAGTATTAATTAACCACAAACTACGTCTTAGTTACATGCTGATCTCATGTTAGTATGGTACGGAAGTATGGTACGGATCTGGTAGTGATTTGTTATTACTGGCCATCAAAAATCTATGTGAAGATTGAATATATAAGCAGGATGACATAAAAGGTCACAATCTGTATTATTCGCATGAAAATTAGATAGTAGATGTTTTTAAGATTGATCACGATATAAAATCATCAGATTGCCCACCCAGGGGGGATAAAGCTGCATACAGGTTGCAGACACACTATTTTTCAAGTCACGAGTGTCTGAGCCCGATTTAAAACTGAGCATATGTGAGCTTATGACCAGACTGCAGTCCCAGTCCAGACTTGAGTACCACAACTGCACATTATATTACATTGCTTACAAATCACATGCGCATGAATTATATTCAGCCAAAAAGAGTTCTGTAGTTAGGCAACTGTTGTCAGTTGGTATAGCTAAATAAAGAGATACTACAGACTTCCCCTAACAAACAGTGACTCTGTTTAGAGTACCATCACAGGCCTATGGGACGCTGAGGTGACTCTATGGGACAGAAGAGGCCATGTGCCCCTTCCCTCTTCAATGGCCTGCCTGGGGTCTCCCAGCCTCACATCTCCACCTGCTCTGAACCTTCCCTCCCACCTCAGGGAGGGACTGACAGATGGTGCCGGGGCCCAGTAGAATCCCAGCCTAAGCCTTGATAACCTCCATGTTCAAAGCCAACCGGCCATTCTCTCAATACAGGTTGGTCTTTCAAAAACAACCACCTGCAGTGTGAGCCATAAGCATTTGGTTGTTTCATTCGAATGTGGGATGGGCATTTCAGGCAGAATTACTAGTCGAATTTCACCAATTATTTGAATAATATTCGATCAACCCTGCTCCCATCACACACACAGAAACATGCTGAAAAAATATTTATTTTTTTTCCATACAAAATGAGATATTACTTATTGCAGCACAAAGATGACATAATATTTTAAGGAGTAGCTTGAATAAATGAAATTGAAATAAATTTAACTAAAAAGACAGCTCAAGTGCAGTAGCATACAATAACATGCAATAGCCTGTGCCTTGGGCTTAAGCCCTGGCACAGCATGAGGATTTCCGGTGTTTTGCCACTTGAACAGTACAGAGTCTCTGTGCTCCACCCGGCCAATCACAGTCATTTTGGTCCTTGCTGTCAGACTCACAGGGTTGCCAACTCTCATGCATCTGGCATGACACTCACACTTTTTGACTCTCATGCTCACGCAAGAAATCTATATTATTCCATTATAAACTTAAAATTAGCTACATCAAAAGCGCTGGGGTAGTTTGCAAACCCTACAGACTATTTACAAGTTAATAAAACTATTACATATATGTAAATGAGTGTGCACACTTGTCTTGAATTTAAAATCTCAAGCCAACCAGCTGACCAAAGTTGACAACCTTGGACTCACTTATAGACAATGTGGCACGTTTGTGAGAAATTTAACAAAAATGAATGAGGAGGAGAAACATGAACAAGAACAGGTCATCAAAAGACATTCATCTTCCTCTTTAAGGAAATATTTTGGATTCCAGAGAGACAATACTGAGCAAAAACAAGTTATTTGTCAGTACTGCTTTGTGTCTTGCAGCTTGCAGCAACACTACCAACTTATTTGACAGACTCTGTTGGTAAATAATAAAAAGTTCTATATGGCTATAGTTTATTTTGGGCGAATTGTCAACTAATTTTTGGTATTATAAATAATGCAACATTTATGGAAGGATATTCAAATATCCCAATGTGAACCTTTTCTGATATCGTTCAGTCTTACAGAATACACACAATACTTTCAGAAAATGAAATTATACACACCTGTCATTCCTATCATCCTATCTCAAGATAATCACCGCTATATTATATTTTACAAAAATA
>JAAGVU020000008.1:23133198-23159114 GCA_011763525.2 Mormyrus iriodes | reverse complement strand
CCGCTATATTATATTTTACAAAAATATATATATATATATATATATATATATATATATATATTAAAAAACCACAAATTAAAATTGAAACAGGTTTGTACTACCTTGTACAAATAGTTACTTAAAAATGCATATACAAGTCTGGTGCTTGGATTCCTGGTCTTTATTTCAAAAGTGTTTTGCTTTTCACGTTAACAAAAACAACTATGGTAATGAACTATATTCATTTAAGTTTTAGAATGTCAGGTGAGAGATCTCACATCTAAATATATTTTTGTACAGGACTGAAATCATGTGGTCCTGTCTGCTAACAGAGGGGCCACCAACCATAGGTTAAACACAGTAAGTCTTACATTGTTTTAAGGAGCCATGAGCATTTGTACCATAAAACTCACCAGTCTGGGAGAGGGTTAGCAGCTGGGATTTTTGTTCCATTAATTAACATCCATGCCACGAAACTCCCAGGTGATCACCCTAGTGCACCTAATCATATCAATTAGACAGACCTCTTAACATAAAAAATTGTAGAACATTAAAATGATCACATGTCTGAATCTAAGACAGCCCTCAAACTTCTTTCTATCTTATAAAAGCCTCACACACATGAAACACGCTTACAGAGCCATTATCCTGTGAATATCATTGACCTGCTTTGTGGTTTTCCATCACACTTGTGAAAGTAGACTAGCATGGATCACTTAAGCTACCTGAACTTGGTCGTCTTTTTTTACATTTAGTCACTATTACTGAAAATAAAGAAGGAATAAAATGTCTTAGGGAGGCAAGGTATCAATCCAATGGGCTCATTACAGGAATATAGCTTGAGGAAATGTGAACAGTTAAACATTATGATTTATTTTACGTACATAAAAGTGACATCTGGTCACCTTGTGCCTGAGGAGTCATTAAAACCCACTGTACATATATTAGACAATAATTCAAAATCTCTGTGACGGCTGCAGCACTCAACTTAGAGACAGCTCCATCAGAGCGTGACCGATTGATGCTGTCCCAGCTGCCAGCTGCCTGCCGCTGTTGTGCCTTCCACCATATCGGTGTACTCTCTGGTCATAAGCCAGAACAGATGGGTGATGGGTGCCCCACAACAGCCATTCATTTTCCCCACAACCCTAACACCCCCAAATCCACACACATATATGCACAGCCAGCCCCCTTCCCTGACCCAATGCATATTAATGTCATTGTTACCAACACAATGCCCGCTCTCTCTTAATGCATGCATGCTTTATCCCTGTTCAAACTGGCCGTTTAAAAAGCACTTTAGCTAGAAAACAGTCCTTTGGACAAGAAAATCAAATTAACATGAAAGTGACCCGTCTTCAAATGTGGTTTTTCCACATACAAATTTTGACACCTAAAGCACAGTTATAAGTACTTGAATTTATTAAATTAACAGAATTTAAAAAGATATATATATTCCCTTAATGCACCAGACAAACTATCCAACCATATCCTAACTTACATCAACAGACAAAGACTATGATAATTCACCCCGCACAACATGTATGCAGCTTCTGGATACAGACTGGCAACCACAAATCTGAAAATCTTACATCATGGGGGAAAAAAACTTGAACAACTTGAACTGAAATCTCAAATCACCATCTTCCTCATCTCAGTCAGTTTGGGGTTTCAAGCTTTCGTTCCAAGGCCACAGCAATAATAACATTTTCTAAGAATCAATTTATCTGAGGAAAATGAAGCAACATGAAACAGATATAATGTGTCACTTACCCTCTTCTGGTCCTCTAAGCCATGTGTTATTTGTTTTCTCTTTTGCTGTTGATGTGAGGTTGTCTCTCCTCCCGATTCCATCTCCCTTAAAATCTGATTATTTCCCTCTATTGGTAGTCTTTATTCCACGGTATCTGACCAAGTATTCCCAAAAAAAAAAATGAAATATGAAATCCCAAGTCTTTCACACTAGCAGCTCTTTCATTCAACTCCTTGCCTTAGCAGCAAAAAAAAAAACCAAATGAATCACTTTTAAGATCTATAAACTCAGCTGAATTAGTCATCCACCATGGCTTTTTACTTCAGTTTCCATCCAGAGGTGCCATCAAAAAGACAGAAGAGCAGAAGTGGTATCCCAGAAACTGGAGGCTTCTGTGTCATCGTGGTGAGGGCTACCCCCAATACACTGCCTCCACTGCAGGGGAAGGCATCTAATCCAATGAGGCAATATTATCAACATTGCTTGGCCTAGAGGTCAACCTCTTCCGCTTTTGTGCCAGCTAATGACTCCAGTGGCGTTTGGCACAATCCCAGGAGAAGTGTTCCTGAGTCCAAACTCTGCAAATTGAAGTCTTGCGATTACCCACCCAGATGTTTGGAGGAAGAAATCGACTAAAACACGTAGAAAGAGCTGAGGAGTGAAATATTCCTTTATAGGATTGCGTTATCCAGTACTATAACGAACAATAGCTTTGTCAAAAAAACGTTAAACCATTTCTTTGTGTGGTGAAATAACTTTTATGCATTGCGAAGTCTCGTATAGCCGTAAAGTAGCTTCAGTTTATTGTATCAAACTTAACATAATGATATTCCTGATAAACTGCAAATCCGCACACTTTCGATACTATCCATGACCGTTTCAATATTCTTATACAGTACATCGTTGCATGTATGTATATTCTTATAGTATTTGACTTAAAAAAAGATCAAGGCATGACATACTTAGGTTAAAATAAAATATTAAATTAGCGTTTTAAGTACTGCATCCTCGTATGGCTGAAACTTTTCAGACTAAAAGCAGTACATTACATTACTTGAGTGATATTCCACGTAAACTCTCGTCACGTTATAAAATAATTCATTCCTATTGGATGGGGAGGGAATTATGCATACAGGTTTTTGAAACAATAAAGGAATTCCAAAATCATATACAGTACTGAAAAAATTAGGACGCCGATAATAGACTAAGCATAGTGCACATTAGATTTAGTCCGTGGATAGCTTAAAACATTGTATACAATCTCATTAACAACAGCAATTTTCATCAACAACAAGCGAAAAACATGAGTTGCAACCTAAATATTACAAATAGTCTATCGCGTTAATAAAACAGGTGCATAAATAAAACAGGTGCAAACTGCGCATCTTAGCTACCTTAACGCTTTGCAAATAAACATTTCTTTTTGAATACTGCAGCATATATATTCATTCGTCATTAGACTAGATTTTGAAAAAATAAAAACTAAAAAAACCTCATCGAATATGTAATACAAGGTACTCCTCCAGAGTCCTTAATTTCACAACCTCAATACTAAAGTCCAACACATTAAGTACACCGTAAAACAACAGAGGCAGCGGTCTTCACAGCCAGATTCAAGGCTCTACCGCAGAAAATATCTGAACGTCGCATCTCTACAGCGACCTGTTTAGATAAACTGCATCCTTTTACTAGAGTACGTAGTAACAATTTTCTTTCTGTGTACGTCTGCACACGCTATATCAAAGTTCATCTTTTTTATCGGAAGGAAATGCGAAAACTACTCACCCCAAACACAACCAGGGCTTCCCTTTGAGACAAGGCTGTTTCCCCGGCACACACTCCCTCCACTCTCTGCCCCCCCCGCCATCCCCCCGGCGTGCAGTCAGTCCGTAAATGCCCCGCACAAACCCCCTCTTCCAATCGATCACATTACGTCATGGCACCGCGCGCCAGTCTCCTCGCTAGATTTTGGCGCTGACCGTTTCCATGGAAACTTTTCGGCGAAAGGAGTTGGTTGCCATCTAGTGTCAACAAAATAAAACTACCTGGTATAATTCAGAGATACTACAACAGCTGCATAACGGCAAAGCTTGTGGGGTGCGATGGATCGGTCCGATACAGTTGCTTGATACGTACCCGGCCGTCCCCATGATGGGGATTCATCAGACTAGTCGATCTTCTTCCATGGCTCCAAGGTCCAGGTCCGACGCTTGCATGCCCATTGTAGGCGCTTTCAACAGGGAACAGGGGTCAGCACAGCACTCTGATTGGGCTCGATGGCCCGTGTGTGAAGACACACTACTCCCGTGATCATCATCAAAATTATCTGCCAGTGTTACAGTGGCCCTTCTGTTGGTTTGTACCAGACATGACAGCCTTTGCTCACACCCCGCATCTAGAGTCCTGGCCATCCTGTCGGTGGTTTGTGGTTTTTCTCTCCTCAGACCAGAGGCAGCCTACTCACCATAGCTGACCATGAACACCCCACAAGCTTTGACCTTTCGGAGATGCCTTGACCCAATCGTCTGTCCATTTCTTCTGCACACAACATGTCTACAAGTACTGCACTCTAGCTTACTGTCTAACTTATCCCAGACCTTGACATGCATCATTTTTACTAGATAGTTAACATTATTCGCTTCACGTTGGGGTCATAGTGTCTGAGCTCATCAATGTATACGTAATTATTTTCGTATTGTCTTTTAATCAGTCGTTCTGATTGGAGTTCCTTACAAATGTGTGTGTGTTTTTAAAACACTATAGTTTACAGTACGATTATGCTGGAGAGTCTCTTAACAGCATATCCAGCCCCAGTATGACAACAAAATCAAGACATAAACACAAATTAATAAAATACAAATACAAAATACAAATAAAAGTATGATAAGCAAGAGTCCGATGGCACGTCTTTAATGCAAGGTTTGACTCAGTGGTTCCTAGTATTTTATTTAAATGTTAAAGTGTTACTAAGTGTATTATTAAATGTCTTCACGCAAAGTGACATAGGTAGGAGAGAACGGGGATGATTATAACAATTCCAGTCTCCATCTAAAATGTTTCAACAAAAACCCACCAGTAAGCATGAGTATAGTTGTAAAAGTACCTTAAAGTAAATTAAATAAAATGTTAGTAATAATTACATTACGGTAGTCTTCAGACATTAAGAAAGTATCTTGTCCTATACAGAGATACAAGGATGAAAAGTAATAAGATACATATTGTACAGGTATTACAGGGTAACCCCGTCCCCGTTTACCTGGCCCTGACCTCTTTGAGGTCCATTTGACTCCGCCTCCTTTCGCGTTCATCGAGGCTGTGATTGGCTGAGGAAATGTGAAGCTGGCGCGGGATGGAGCGCGCACTACACTTTTTTTTTTGAAGAAACTACGTCAGGCGGGATATATCGTCATCAAATTGTTTCACTCTTTTAAACTAGGATGATAGACTCTTGGATTATAAGTGGGGCTGTACCGCTAAACTTGTAATTATTTATCGTATAAATGTCTCACTGGCTTTTTCTATGTAGGCAAAACCTAAGTTAAAATACAATGGGATTTGTAGAGTTTGTGATTAGTAGAGGTAAAATTAGCTGTTAGAGTTAAGTTAACTTATTTCCTGTTCTAGTTCAAAATAATACTACGCTCGATAGTACTTTTATGAGGTGCGACTGATTTTTTTAAGTGATTATCCCATTTTTCATGGAAAGCAAATATCCGATCTGCCATAGGGACTGGAATAGATTACCAATTTATTTATCGGTTTGAAATTGGTGCTTGGTAAGTTTTTATATATTCATCTTCATTTTTCCTCCTCGTTTGAGAATTGTCCACATTATGATTGCATCCATTCTGATCTTGGCGCTCACTTAACATTTTATTTTTGAGTCGCTATACTTTGGCAAATAGTTAAACTCTGCCTACTGTAATCTCGTAAAGTAACACTACGTAGCCACGTTGTGAGTAGATACTTGCATTTCTAAGTAATCTTTGAACTAGGGCACTGTGGCAGCATTATTATTACAGAATGTCTGTTCTGGTTAAACGAGAGTGAAGTACTGTGACGTGAAAAAAACAACATTTAGGTGCATGCAACTGGAGATACTTGAATGGCGGGCGTTGCGGTAAAAACGATATACTCGCTGGTTTGTCTTCTTTGCATATGTTTGCTTTAAATAGCTGCAGAGCTGCAACGTGTTTTATTTTCACTTAAAGGCAAGTAAGCCTACATTATATAATAGACATCTTATAGTTTGATTAATTATAGGATATAGTTACTTGGGCTTCTATTACTGTCTAGATGAAGGTTACAGAAAATTGCCGAAATACATTACAAACGATTGAAATAAACGCACGCCATCGACAGAGTCAATCTTTTAATTCCCTTTTCCAAAGTATTTAAGTGCATGCTATAAGTCCTTTTCTATGCACTTCATATTTCCGGGTTCCGTCATTGGAATTATTCTGGGAAATTCCGCGCCAAGATTTAAAAAAATATCTACCTGCGCGGGACAGTCCGACTTGGCCTGGAACTAACTCCCGCTTCAGTTCTATTGGTCGGCCACCAATGCGGGGCGTGTCCTTCGGTCTCTGCGGCTCTAATTCGGCAATGTAAGCGCCAGTCAGTATTATGCAGTCGTGGTGTTGACATATATTTATTAGATGCATTTTGGCTATACGGGATATTATTAGCAAGTCTGAGTTTTAAGGTACCTTTTTTTTTTTTAAAGAGCAAAACAATGTTTGATCTACAACAGTCTTTAATTGGACAAAAGCGGTTTCAGATCGAGGGTTTAGCACAGTATGCGGAATTATGTTAAAAATTCCTAACGTGCCGTTTAACATCGTTCTTCTAACTTTTGTTAATTAGTTGGGGAGCAATGAGTGTGTTGCTGGAAAACCAAAATCTGATCAAATCCACAATCAACTCTTCTTGCGGCCTGAGTTCCGTGGATGAAAAGGTTAGATTATCTGTACTTCGTTGGGACTTAATATTGTATTATTACAGTTGTATTATTGTATTATTATCCCATTTATATTTTGTATTTAAGTGTAATTGTAATTTTAATTGTACAATAACGCTTGTAACTATCAATCTCATTCGGAGATTATACTTGCTTTCCTAAAGAGATAACAATAGGTACCATATCAATTGTGGAAATGTTATTTTATTTTTTTCTTGAACAGAATAATGCTTTCCTGGAACCACAAATTTTAATGAAAATACCAGGGAACATATCTTCAGTAGATTTTCAGGAGACCATGGGATCTCTGACAACACCCACAAAGGGAAAGTACAATCCTATTACTGAACCCTGGACCCCCACTTCCAATCTTAAAATGCTCATTAGTGCTGCCAGTCCAGAGATCAGGAACAGAGAGAAGGAGTTGAGTATGGACAGCAGTGTAATCACAGAGCCCATTGATTCTTCTCAGGTAATAACGTGAACATATCTGAAAATACTGCTTTAATGTGGTTCAGCCAATGTTCCTCCTATAACATATAACTCTATTGTACTTTTTTTCCCCAGTTAAACTGAATTTAATTGCTTCTTTATTATTTTTAATCAAGTTTGGGTCGCTAGGACTTAGATGCTTAGTCATTGTAATGAATAACCCTGCAAAGATGCTTTTTTGAGTACTTCAGTATTGAAAATATTAATAGTAATTGTTTGTTTGTTTATTCTTTTATTGACAGGAGCCCACATTTGACGAATCAGAAAAACTTCAAATAAGTCGGAAAGAAAAGAGCCTGGGTTTACTCTGCCATAAATTCCTTGCACGTTACCCAGACTACCCTAACCCTGCTCTGAACAACGACATCTGTCTTGATGATGTAGCTGTAGAACTTAGTGAGTTTATTTTTTCTTTAAAATGCTTGCTTGTTTATGAACATCTAGAGCAGGGATCACCAACATGGTGCCCATGGCACCAGGATGCCCCCAAGGACCACATGAGTCGCCTGCGGACATGTTCTAAAAATAGCACAACTCACCAGAGAGCAGCGTCTAAATTTTTAATTTTATCTTGTTGATATGATAAAATCATAAACGTGATCAGTGTCGTCACATAGATGAGTATCATTAATCATTAATAATAATATATAACTAAAAGTAAACTGAGCAAATTTGTTATTTAAGAAGAGTGTATCAAACTGGTAGCCCTTCGTATGGCTCAGTACCCATGAAGTAGCTCCCAGTTTCAAAAAGGTTGGTGACCCCTGATCTAGACATTCTGACATCAGTTGTGAATTTCAGAACCCCAGAACACAAAGATGTTCAATATCTGTACATTTATTTTGTTAAACAAATGGTACAAAGTCTTTTTAAGGTATTTAAGTTTTAACAGAGGGAGATTTAAACAACTTCAATTCCATTAAATCACAAAAATCCCTGTAAGCTTATTCTGTACACATCAGGTAGTTTTTATTTTTTAATTTTTCCTCCTGTGATGAGTCGAATATTTTTCCGCCCTAAATGAATATTTCTGTTTGCTTCATAGATGTGGAAAGACGACGCATCTATGATATCATGAACGTACTGGAGAGCTTGCACATGGTTGGCAGGCTAGCTAAGAACCGCTATATGTGGCATGGCAGAGCCAATCTTCCACAGACCTTGGCCACACTCAGAAAAGTAGGAGAAGAGTACAAATATGGTGAGCAGATTAAGCAGAGATGCCGTGAGAGAGAGTTTGAATTTGATGGTGACGAGAAAGAGAATGAGGACATGAGCAAACCTGGAGACACAGAGAGTGAACTTGGGCAAAAGGAAATGTACTTTGTGGAGCTTCCAGGTGTGGAGTTTAGAGCAGGTGAGCTCAAGGTTATACGATGAATTTTTGAATACTTGATGGAAAAATGCATTCAGATATTATTGTAATGATGCATGATTGAAACACCTAATCATACAGAGCTATTGTGTGTGTGTTTTTTTTTGTCCCAGCTTCAGTTAACAGCCGGAAGGACAAATCTTTGAGGGTCATGAGCCAGAAGTTTGTTATGCTGTTTCTTGTCTCCACACCACGAATAGTGAGCCTTGAGGTTGCCGCAAAAATTCTAATTGGAGAAGACCAAGTCATTGACCTAGACAAGAGCAAATTTAAGAGTGAGTAACAAGCAGAGCAGAATGATTCCCACTGACATGTAACCTAAAATCTTAAATGTATTTTCGAACATGCATGTTGATCAGCAGTCTCCCTGACGCTTATTTGCACTATTTTACAGCAAAGATCCGTAGATTGTATGATATTGCAAACGTGCTGAGCAGCCTGGAGCTCATTAAGAAAGTTCACGTTACAGAGGAGCGAGGAAGGAAACCTGCTTTCAAATGGACAGGCCCAGAGGACTTTGCAAGCACTAGTGGTGGGTTCACATCTTTGTGACTAAGCAAAAGCTCTTCAGTTTCCCTCCTGCTGTTATCTGTCTATTTATTTGTTTGTTTGTTTGTTTAATTTCCTCAAAAGATGCTGATGCTTCGTTGACTAAACCATCCACTGCAGTGGGGATTTTGGAGTCAAGGTGTTCTGTACAGAACTGTGCTAAAAATCTTTTCCCCTCCAACACAGTAAAGCACAGTTTTACTCGTCACCCTTCTCTGATTAAGTTAGCAAAAAGTATACAAGATGACCGCAGGAAGATCAACTCGGCACCTTCCAGTCCTGCTAAAACAACTGATTTTGTCCCAAGTAAGATGGCCCAATTAGCAGCCATCTGTAAAATACAACTGGATAAACAGTCAAAGTAAGTTTGGGATTGCTTTGGACTGAAATCAGTTCTTGTTCAGCGGCATCAAAACCATTTGATTTATTTAAAAAAGGGAAAAAAAAACAACTGGTTAATTACATATTTGCTGTTTTTCTTTCAGAAAAAGCCAAATAAACCCCAAACTGACTCCTGCAGTAGTAAAAAATGTAGAGCAAGCAGAAATTGGTAGGAAAAATAATGAACCAGCATTAAATACTGAGCAAAATACCAACCGTATTCCTGAAATACAACTTGCGGCTACAACCACAGGAACAATGCCATTTGTCCCATCCCAGCAGCCTGCCCTTATCCATGTCCTTCTACCCCAGCAGCAAATAAGCAGGCCCTATACCCTATACGTTCATCCTTCTGTCAGGCCACACCCATCTAGCCTGGCTGTACGCTCTATGACATTTGAGGACAGGGCTGGAGGGAGCTCAGGAAAAGCCACCGAGGAAAGCATATCACCTGGGGCGTCTGCTACAAAAGACACAAGTCTCTCTCAGATGTCGGAACACAGTCTGCTGCAGCATAATCCTGCCTGCTCTCCCTTAAGTCCTGCTTCAATGAAACGAGTCTCCTGTGACCAGATCTCTGAGAAGAGCCCTTCAAAAGTCATGAAGATGCCGACCAGTTCTAGGGTATATTATTTTCATTGTTATTTTGGCAAGTATTACTATAGCAGTGATGACAGGGCACCAACATTAAAATAAGTAACTTGCTGTAGAATCTTGTCCTTTTCAATTGAAAGTCTTGAGCAATGTATTCCCAGCTACTGCACACTGAGCATCCTTTTTGTTCTGCCTCTCTAGTCACCCTCACCTCATGGGCCAGAGCTGGGTGACATTATACAGACACGCCTGAAGGCACGCAGAAGCATGGTGTCAAACAGACCCTCGCCCCGGGCTCTTCACCTCGATCCAGAATTTATAAATACACCTGAGAATGCAGCAGCAGAGAAGCTGGGCCAGAGTGTGGAGACGTTCCTGGAAAAGGAAGAGAAACTCTCCACTTCTGTCAGTGAAGGAGGTCTCACCCCTGTCCGAGCTGTACCCTTGCAAGAGGTCCTCCTCTCCTCTGGACATTTACCTGCTGAGGTGAGGTACAGAACATGGGCATGGCTTGTTACTTTGCTCTGGTGCACAGGCAGCTGATTATGCATCGTTTCTGTCCCACAGGCTCTTATCCCAACTGGGTATCTGATCCCCATCTCCCAGCAGTCTCTCACTAACCTCCAAGACTCTCACATGCCTAGTACTGAGACTGTAAATGCTGCAGCCTCCAATCACACTGTGTTCCACACACCTACAGCAGGTATAACCTGTTCTGGAGCCAGAATGGTGCCATAAGCATTATCTAAATATGAATCACATGGAAAAGGAATTTAAAATAAGCGGTTAAGAAAATAAATAAATCCTTAGTTTAGCTGGTAAATTAGTCTGATTTATAATTAGATGTAATTGGACATTGTCAGATCTAATGAAATGTACTGTAATCATTCATAATGCCCTTTTCATCATATTCTCCATAGGTTCCTTGCCAGCTGGTGCCCAGGAGTTTACCCCCAACAGCTTTTCCCTCAAACTGGCTTCATCTGCTGTGCCAGTTTCTCCCTTCCCAGTGCTTAGTCATCCGGGCCCTTCTCCAGTCCCTAGTCAGAGACTTCACAGCCCCAGCCCTGCCATCCTTAATTTCACTCTGCAAAACGTGGGCCTCATCCCAAGTGGCAGCCCAGGCAGGGCATCTGCCTCAACGCCACCTGAGCAAGTCAATGCCAGCCCTGTTCAGCTGGGTTTCCAGCAGAGGGGCATGCTCTTTGTCAAGCCCATGTCACCTGTGCCCCTCCAGCAGCAGACCGGACAGCCCCTCACCCTGTTCAGTTTACAACAGGTGACAAAATTTTAAGTGTCAAGAGTTAAGGCAGTACAATTAACACAAAGCCAAACCTCCCTAGAGATGAAGTTCCCAAACAAATTATAAACAATGTGTTTTGGAGAAATATTCTAATATTTTGATGGACAGTATTTGATGACCATGAGAGTAAAACTCTCCTACCTCTGTATGTAAGGTGGTATTGTAGATGGGACTTATGGCACTTTTCCGCTGGCATACAGGAAGCAAACCATACCGTGAAAAATATCTAGTTATAGCACGGTTCCAGCTCGCTTTGGTTTTCCACTGCAGAAGTGTCAGCTTGGTAAAGGGGTTTCTGGGTTTGGAGAGCGACCGTTACGTAAAACTGAAGAGACGCTTATTTACTTCACGCGGTGTACATCATTTACTACGGTAATTCCTGCCAGCAAGTCAGTGAGAATCAGTCTTTTTTTTACCGACAAATGTTAGTGAAATTATCATTTGCTTGTGTAAATGTGCATTAGAAATTCATTCTGTTGAGCTGCTCTGTAGTGCTTTCTTAAGTAGGTGGATGGAAATGTTCAAGTTCTGAGTTATCATTAATGCATCAATACATCCCGATGCGTGATACTACTAATAATGAATAATATATAGTATATGCCCCTTTTTACCTCAGATAATCCATATATATTGAAGCAGAACACTAGTTTCTCTTTGCATTTCAACCAATCAGATGGTGATTACGCAACCAGCTCGGTTCGGTCTCGCTTTCGACCCTACTAGTAAGCAGGGTCATGTCACTGTGGGTACAGCTTAGATATGGCTTGTATAATTTACATTGGGAAAACCGTCTGTTTGCCTGGGTATGGCTCGATTATTGGTAGCAGTGGAAAAGTGCCATTAGATAGATAATATATTTGGTCATGCTAGTCTCCATAGTGATATTGCTAAGAGGTTCTCAGCTTGCATGGTAGAATTGTCTTGTTGCCTTGAAATCCATTAGAGGGCGCTAGGCCATTTGGTTATCTGGTTATAGCACTTTTTTATTCTGATATATTAGTAGTAATACACCAATTCATTTCTAGCATTTGTCACGGATGTATACCTGTGCATCCAGGGGAATCGATCACCCTTGCAGCGTATTCCTGTATGGGTATGCTGTAGTATATTCTGTAAATCTGTGTTTAGCAGTTTATGTGAAGGTTATGGAATTCTTTATGGGAGTAGATTGTGTGTCATAGTGACAGTTTGTTTACTAATAATATATGGGTAATGTCTTCATAACATCTGTTTGGAAGTAAATGTATAGTGACCATTCTATGTATTTACTGACAGGTCCTCCTTTTTGTTTTTCCTTTATAGCCTCTGATAGCAACGCCCAAGGGAACCCAGCCCATCCACCACAGTTTTTTCCACACCCCAGTATCTACACTCTCTCCCCTTGCCACTGTGACCCCCTCAAGCAACACAGGGTCCAGGAGTGTTTACATCCCACAGCGGAAACTTGACATAGCCACTGAGGACAACTGTAGAAGTGGCCCAGAGAACCCTATGCTGCTAAATGACCTCTGCTGATGAGCCACTGTACATTAAGAGCTGTGCTCCTGTACTGTTTGACCAGCATATTGCTTGTGCTGTAATTTTTCCATTGAAAAGTCCCAAACATCTACTATGTGGACATGAACACATCGCAGGACAGTTTGCAGCTTCATTGAGAATGCTGATCTCATAGAAAATATTGTTTGATATAATGACCCTCGGTTCCAAATATAGCTCAATCAGTTTTGAATAAGGCACCAAAAATAAAGGGCTTTGTGAAATGACAGACAGGGTCCTCATGCAGTTTACTGAGGTGCTATATGTATCTAAGAGCACTCAATTCATGAACTGACACTGGTCCATAAGTAAGTATATTATAAGCAAACTGAAGAAAACAAAAATAACGCTTGAAATTGGTTAAAGTGTAATGGAATTTGGTGTGTAAACTATACATAATTTGTAGACAGGGAAATATTTTATTTTTGAAAATGACAAGAGTATTAAGTGTTCTTGATAAGAGGTAAACTAAATTCTTCCTGTATTTAATGTTTAAGTGCCATAAAAACGTGTCAGTGGAACACAGGACCTGTAGGTTGTATGTGTGAATGAGCTAATGGATGAATCATTTTGGAATCTTTGCACGTTTTACAAAACAACTGAATTGAAAGAAAGTTGAATTGTATAATAAAAATGGATGTATGTTTTGAGTCCCTGTTTTAAATCAGGCAGTTTTAGTTAATTACAGTAACACGTAAAAACAAGAATAAATTATTTTCTAAATTAGTCTGCCAAAAATGAAATGGAATAGAAGTCCATTCTTTGGTGGGGTATCGTTTGCTTACGTACCAGCATGGGTCTTTATCACAAGTTATTTTGGGAAAGTGGTCTAATTTGTTTTGTTTTTTTTGTGTGTGGGCTGGTTGCCCTTGTTGTCGGGTCAGATTTGATCTGCAAAGGAGAGGTTTGGGATACTCCTCCTGTTGTGTACTTTAGGTTTAATCAGGTAATCAAACCACCTTAAGACTGGGCAGGAACAGGAGAAGGGAAAGACAACAAAAAGAAAGAGAAATAAAAAAGAAAAACAAAAAACATACATATAAGAAAGACAAATACGTATCCAAAAAAAAGAACGTACATAAAAAAAACAAAAACATGCCTACAAAAGAAAATAATACATACAAAATAAATACATAAAATAAAAGCATATTCATTTACAAAGAAAAAAAACATATATATATATATATATATATACACATAATCTATACATACACATACATCTGTATACATAATAATGACAATACTGGCCTACCATGTCTTTCTAGTAGCCCCATACTTGTCAGCCCGTGTGTGTGCATGTGTTAGTGTGAACTTATTTGTCGTTGGATGTGGTGGGTGACACTTAAAAACAAGAATAAATTATTTTCTAAATTAGTGTCTGCCAAAAATGAAATGGAATAGAAGTCGAGTTTATGGTGGGGTATCGTTTGATTACGTACCAGCATGGGTCTTTATCACAAGTTATTTTGGGAAAGTGGTCTAATTTGGACATCACTGCTGCTTTGGTACCCTTAGCTGTGAATGAAAGATGGCCAGTATTTAAGTCTCAGTTTGAATTCGCAGAGCGAGCAGACTAGCAAATACGTCTATTGGCTTGTCGCTAGGTAAGTCACTTTTTTTTTTAATGATTTAGTCATATGATAAATCTAATATTATTTAGAAGCTGTTTATGAATGCAATCTCAAGTAAATATTAACCCTCCTCATTGCTTTGTTAAAGATTAAATGTTTTTTGTGACTTTGAAAACCATCAAATTGCGATTACTGAGTTTGAAAGTCAGTGTGTTATTGCATCATAATGGTGAAGTGTGGTGAAGTTTTTGTCATAGTGAATTTTGCTGTTTCAAAAGGTAAGCAGATGACCTAATTGGAACACTTCTGTACGTGGTTTCTTTCCAATTTATATGTTTCTTTGTGATTTTTCGCCTCAAATATTCTTCAGAAAGTGCATGCTCCGTGGTCTTGTCCAGGCAGTTTGGATGTTGAACTGGTGTGCATTCAATAGCAGATTTGGTAAAGGCACTATTCTTGGACTCTTATCTTCACATTCCAGAGCTGTGAGATTGCTTAATGCCTCTGTAATCTATGGGGGGAGAAGACTGAACTGTCACCTGATAGATGCTCTGTCCTTCAGGGTCCTATTTTACTCACATCACATGTTCTGTGAAGCATTTTCACTACAGTGTAATTGATTGTAATTTGTTCAGCTGCACACAGCAAAATCTCTGAAATTCATTTTATAGACCACAGTGTACAAATGAAAGAAAACAGTTACATTATGTATTAGAATCTGAATTTTGGTACATTAAATAGAAGAATTTTATAATGCGATAATTTTCTAGTTCAACAACCAGCAATTCAAAGCAAATTAAGCAGCAATAAAAATCATTCATCCATGGCTTTTCCCCAATTTTATAAAAGCTACTATTCATGCCAACCTACAGCTGTTTTACCTCCCTGGGCCAGACTATCTCGATTCTTGGTGAAGATGCCCAACTGGGGTGGAGGGGCCAAATGTGCAGCCTGTGAGAGAACTGTGTACCATGCTGAGGAGATTCAGTGCAATGGCAGAAGCTTCCATAAGAGCTGCTTCATCTGCAGTGAGTGAGCAACACGCTGCTATGAGTGTGACAACGAGTATGTTATGGAGGGTATTTTTGCTGCTCAAATTGTATATTATCCATTTATACACCTGGGTTTGTCTGAGGGCCACAAATGAAGCCGTTACCAAAAGTCATCATACTTTTATACCCATGACCTCATTGGTAATTGGCATTGCTTATGCTGCAGCTTGATGGCATAGTTTTCAGAACAAGGGACATGATATAAGCAGCATTGTATCACAGTGAAGTAATACCAACAATCCAAAGGCTTACCTGCCATTGATGCACACCATATTATAAAAATGTCATGTGTATTAAAATTCCTACTGAAGAGATGTCATGCTTTAAATAGCACCTCACTTAGGAAGCTAGAGAGAAAGTCAGTAGTGTTGATGGGTAGATAATGCCATTGGGAGCCTAACGGTTGTGTAAGTGACTACTTCTCCAGCTGTTATGGCACGTCTCAGATTCTCCCTCTTCCCTCCTACCACAAGTGTACAGGGTTATGCACCTCTCAGCATTTGGAGCCGTGGTAGCTAATGTACCAAGTGGTATGGAAAGTGCTCTGCTGATGGACAGTGTAATAATTCTGCTCTAAGCCCAGACTCCCAGGAGCAGCTGTCTGACAGGATTAGATTTTCTCTTTTTATAGGATTTTGGGAACACTAGTGACCACCTATAACTTGTCTATATCAGACTTTTTAAAAAGACCAGGATAGTTTCTGCTACAAATTAAGGGACTTCACAATACCGTATGGGAAAGTATAGAAATTTTTGGCATAAAACTTAACATAAAGCCAAACCTTATTTAACAGACAAATAATCTAGTTCTGGAGTTTTGGACTTAGCGAATCCTTAAAACAACCAGTACTACCAGTGAAATACTCTTTTACTTTTATGCATTTCAGTGGCTTGCAGGAAAGGTCTTGACAGCACAACAGTGGCTGCACATGAGTCAGAAATCTACTGCAAAACATGTTACGGGAAAAAGTATGGACCCAAAGGCTATGGGTATGGCCAGGGAGCTGGGGCGCTGAGCTCTGATCCACCTTCGGAGAGCCTGGGGATCCAGCCACAAGAGTACGTCATCTGTTCTTTATCATTCAGTATTTATTTATAAATAGCTCTATACCACTGCTAACCTGATCACTCATCAGTTCTAGTTCTCATTGGTTATATTGCTTGTCTATTTGAAATATAACACGGTATCACTAGCGCAAACTGTAATTAGGGTCCCTTGGTGCTTATTTACCCTGTCCTTAAAACCAAGGGTGGGGTCCCGTCAATGAAATTTGCTGGGTGGGGGGATCGATCACAAGTTCAGATATACAGGACAGGTTACAGCTGTTCAGAACAGACTTTTCCTCCTTCGATTTTATGAGCTCAGTGATGTTTAAAATTAGTCAGGGTGAAAAACAAAGGAAGAGAAATGATTTGTGGCATGCCTGAGCATAACCATATCAAATAATGGCATCTTGTCTCTTCTGAAGTTATTTCTAAGGTAGCGTTGTAGTCTGTGACCGTCTTTTAAAAAGTAAAATATATCAGTATACAGCTAAATCAATGAAGATGAATATTGGATGAATTTTATTTTTGTTCTATTAATTGTATTTTATTAATGTATATTGTTGTTTTGAGAGGAGTAGGAGCAAGGGCAGAGGAGGCGTCTTAGAGCAGGGGGGCTGAGAAGGGGAGTCCCGATAAAATTTGTGTGATCATCTGTTATATAAAGGGCCACTCAGTAAAATTTGCCCCTCTCCTTCACCTCGTCCATTACTGAGTAGGAGAATTTAGAAAGTCTGTCACTGGTGGAAAAAACTTTTGCTCTAAAATTACGAATCCAAACCATACATGTTGTAGTCTGAAACATTCAAGACCGAATAGAAATGCTTTCAATTCCAAGACAAGACCAACCAAGTGAAAAAGTGGTCTCAAGACCAAGACCGGACTTGAGTCCTACAACAATACTAATAATTATGAAAAATTATGAATTAATGTCAACTGAAGATCACGCTTCCTTAAAATTATGAAGTAAAAAATGATTTGCGCAAATTCTAACCAAAATGCAGAGATTATGGTAGTACACAACAAACATTTTATACATAAAAATATTGCATTTATATGGTGCCTATATTCTCTTTTTCAGATTCAAGCCACATCAGCCACCAACGACTTCAAATCCAAACAAGTTTGCACAGAAGTTTGGTGGATCAGACCACTGTCCCCGATGTTCAAAGGCTGTCTATGCAGCAGAGAAGGTCATGAGTGCTGGAAAGGTAAACAGAGTGGCCATTTCTCTTAGTAATCCTTGCGTTGAATTTTGTCTAGACCTTTGGTAACTTTTCCATCAAGAAAATGTATCCCTAAACAGGGTCACTAGGAGCCTATCCCTGGTAGCAGAAGGTAGGGGTCACACCTTGAAAGGGATGTCAGTTAATCACAGGGCACATGCATACACTAGGAGTGATTTAAGGACATCAATTAGCCTAAGTTCATGCCTTTGAATTGCAGGAGGTAACCCACATAAGACGGGGACACCATGCAAACTTACCACAATAAGCCAGGAGTTTTGGAAAACAAAAATCTCCAGTAATACTTGACCAATGGTTTGATGTTAAAAAGGTGTTACTGCTCAATGTGGTGTGTTTTTGCAGCCCTGGCACAAAACCTGCTTTCGCTGTGCAATCTGTGGGAAGAGTCTAGAGTCCACAAACGTAACAGACAAGGATGGCGAGCTCTACTGCAAAGGTACAGACATACACGCAATTAAATCAATCCACATTTGGATAAGAGGTACTTAATTTTGGGTTGTAATTAGACTTGGGTGGTGTCCAATTGTATTCAACAAACATGGAATACATATGGTTTTGGAACCAGTCCTTCAACACGGACACTTTCTTGTTAGCATGATAACTCAAAAAGTATTTGACTGAGCTTTTTCAAACTTTGCAGTTTCTGGGTCACGAACCAGAAGCATTCAAAATTTCAGATAAATTGCACCAAAATTGAAGCAGTACTGCACAGTAATAGCAAATGAAGTATTTGACATCTTTTTCAAATTTGCAAAAACATAGAAAGGGTGAAGATCAAATTTTGAGACATAATCGCTCCGAAACTGAAGCAACACCACATAGTGATACAAAGAAAAGGGCAGTTTTGACAACTCATCCCTTTAGCACAATACATTATTTGTAGTATGGCTTGGCGTGGTAAAAACTGTCATATTAATTGATACTGATAATTATCACAATAAATGTCAAGTCATTATTTCTTTCCAGTTTAAAGGCCAATTTTGGCTCCTAAGTGAACATTGAAGAAACCAGATGGTTCATAGTGGTTTTAAACTATTCTTCATTGTCATAACATGACAAACACTTAGCAAAGAGCATTTTACATTTGACAAATCTGAGGTAGAAGTTGAACAGGTTATTTTAGTCAGTGCCGACAAAACGCTGCTGATTGCATTCTTCCTAAAGTTTCTCTGTGGATTATTACTGTGTGGATTTCTCATGGACTGAATTTTACTATGGACTCTCATTTTGGATTTCGCTGGATTACTCTTATTGGATGGGTTGTTTTGGACTTACTTGCTCTCCTGATGAGTTGCTCTGTTGTTTTTGACTGTGTTGTCTTTCGTCTGCCTGCCTGACCTATTGCACTCTTATTTGTTCAATAAATCCCCCGTTTGTGTTTGTATGGCTGTGTCTGCACACACACTGCCGGTACTGTCAAGCAGTCACAGAGAATGTGACGTAATTCGTTGTGATGCAAAATGTGCCGCCGGTAACACGTTGGGTATTACATTATAGCGAACTTTCATTGAGCAATTGTTATGTTGATATCAAGGGAAATTATATTGTGATAATTATCGTTATCGTTTTATTGCCAGGCCCTAATTCGAAGGATCTTTTTCAAACTTTGCAGGCACGTTGTTTATGTGAACAACTGAAGCTTATCAAATTTTGAGACAAATTGTCCCAAAACTGAAGCAACACCAGTTATAGCAATAGGAAGGTTGACTGCAGCTAACATTTAACCTTCAAAGAGTCAAAAAATATTTGATGTATCTTATTACTATTTTGCTAAAACATTACATTGATGAAGATCTACATCTTGAGACAAATTGCCCCAAAAATGAAGCAGCAGCTCTGTATAACAACGGAAGAAAAGGGAGGCTGTAGACACTTGGTCTTGTGAACTCAGTAACATTTAAAAGATCTTTTTCAAACTTTACAGACACATTGAAAGGATGACGATCTGGATCAGATCTATTTTTGAGACAAATTGACCCAAAATTGAAGCAGCACCTACTATGCAGTGATAGCAAAGCAAAGGACAACCTCAGATACTCAATTTTGTCAGCATCATAACTCAAAAATTACTTTGTTGGATCTTTTCCAAACTTTACAGACACATTGTATGGGTGATGATCTGAACCTATTCAAACTTGGATGGAAACTGCATTAAAATTGAAACAAATGCAAATGCAGCCTTGTTACTTTTTTACAGTTTGTTACGCCAAAAACTTTGGCCCAAAGGGAATGGGACTGGGGAATCTTGGAATGGTGGAAGATCAAGAATGAAGGCTCAGAAGTGTTCTGGACTCCAAGACAATTTTTTCATGGCACTGTACACAGCTCAGTATTGCACAGTGCGTAGTCATACAGTATATTAATATTGCTTGAGTTGAATACATAAATTAGTAGAAGTGTCCCACACATACGTTATACGTATGCCTAAATACATCCTGTAAGGTCAGCCAGAGTGATAAATGCTTAGAAAAATGTTTAATATTTATGGAAATATTTATACTAATATTCACCCTATAAACAAAAAGGATAGAATTAGTTCTCTTAGCAAGGCAATTTCATTTCACATCTTGAAAAGATGTTATTGTCTGAATGCATTAACCATTATTATTACCATTATCAATACTATTCATTAATAATCTGACTCAATTTGCCACAGTAAATAGGTTAGTATAATTTAAAAAAGCATGGGTGTACAAAACACATTTTTGAGTCATGTAATTCAGATAGAATGTTCACTGTGGTGCAACATGTAACCAGTTTGAATTCATCTCATGGGAAGTTTTGTCTGTATCACTAAGAAATAAAGAAATGTATGGTACAGGCAGTAAAATGATTTCTTTTAGCTGAAATCTGTTCAGTTATTTCTATTTTCCTTGTTAGCTAAAAGGTTACATTGATACAGAACATTGAAAACAGATTGAAATGCATGTTTTGATAAAATCTTAAAAGGTCACACAATCACAAAAAGCCATGGGTAGAGCTTCATATCAAATCATAGCAATGAGTATAATACTGAAAAACCATAAAACCAGCCAGTATCACTACAGCTGTACGCATGCTTTTGTGCTTACCTGTAATGAACTGATGCATTATTAATGACTAGATAAGCATTATGTAATGAGTAAATATAGATTTCAATGGCTACCAGCTGATTACAGGAAATACAGACCTAATTTTTTAATTTAATTTTGACTACTAAAACCTGCCTTTTGTGAATATCATGTTCTTCTGACCAAGTCTTGTGTGATATTGTAAAATAAATTAGCTGGAAGCTAAATATAATGATTTTCTGAAGTCAGATTATATGTACATACATCCCATGTGCATTATACTATAGTATAATGTTAAAAATCTTGTAAACATTTTCCAAAACATTTTGCACTGCTTTATTTCAAAGCAGATTACACAGTGAAGTCATAAGGCAATGAAAGTATATGGCATACTGGTGTATACCACAAAGGCAAGGATTATTGTACATGCAAGAAGCTGCAATTACAATGAAACAATACAGCTTTAGAGCAGGAAAATGCAAGCAATACCAGAGTATGTCTGCAAAATGTACCAAATCAATAATACACACTTGCAAGGGGTATAACAGGTGAAATTAATATTGAATCAACCAAGTAACAAAAATGTATATTAAAAGTGGTTTTCCAGCTAATCAATTTCATATATAAGACATTCAGTATAAAAAGAGTGAGCTATTCATAAAAATATTAAGGTATTGTTTCTCAAATATTGAAAAAAAACAGATCAAAATAGTCTCTATATAAAAAGTTCATTAAACTTCAAGCATAATTTACTTATAAAGTACACAGGATAGTCCATAACATCAGATTTATAAAGTCTTATTTTTAGATTAATATATTACAATATAAGGCAGTTCTTACAAAAGTAAATCACTCAACTTCTTTAAATCATTTTCTTTCTCTTTCTTATGGTTTGAACACACAGGAACAAATTCAGTCTAAATCCTATAACTGAGAGCCATAAAACGACGAGCTCTTCTTGTTTAGTACTGTGTTGTACAGCAACCAAGGTCAGACTGTATTAAAGCCAATGGGCATAGGGGAGTCTGAGCCTAAGGAGAATTGCTGGGTCCAGTCCACCACGACAGGCTTGCACAGTCCACAGCAGCGCAGCTGGAAGAAGTTTACTAGGTTCCGGACAAAACCCAAACTGCAACAAGCAGAGGAGAATTTTTATGTAAGACTGCACTGGACCTCTGTCTTACTATGTACTTCACAAACCTACACCATTTTAAAATATATCTGCATCATGTAGGCCAGGGATAGGCATCCCTGATCCAGGCGTGCTGTTATCTAGCAGGTTTTCTATCCTACCTGGTCTGTGATGAACCACATGTAATTTCAAGCAGATAGTAATTCATCAGGCAGGATAGAAAACCGGCTGGATACCGGCACCACAGGATCTGGGTTGCCTACCCTTACTGTAGGTAGATCATCTGATTTTAGGTTGGAAAAAAGGAGACTACCCACCCCAGGCAGACCCTAAGTGGGTTCTATCATTCTGGCAGTACAAAATTGTACAGCGGTTGAATGAAATTGGCATCTTTATGCTGTTGCGAGTATTAAAATTAGACAGTCATAGTCTGCACAAACTGCCAGTTGTTAGCAGCTGAGAGATGCGCCACTCTTCGCTAACAGGTGTTGTTTCTCCTGTACAGTCTGGTGGGGCAGGAGTGTGAGACCTAGACAAGTATACAGGCTTGGGATGAATCCATAAACAAATAAATTTCAATGAATTAAAAAAAGCAGCTTACTTGTATGGATTTTGTCTCAAAGAAAAAGATTGTGGCTTTCTCTTTCGTTGCATGAGGTGAATTCTCTCTGAGGTGGTAAGACCATAGACAGCAATCTGTCCACAAAACAGTAAGAGTAAATGAATTAAGGCACACTTTATCAAATTCAGCACTTGAAAGCTAGAATCCACTATGTGTGGGGGTTATGTATGCATTACATTGTGGGGACCAAATGTGGTCGGAAATTAGCAAATAAATCATAATGTACATCAAGTGAACAGTAAAGAGTCTCTGGTTTTACATCACTGTCGCTCTTCAAACCCAGCAATACCTTTTCTGAGCTGACCCTTCCGCTGTGAAAAACCAAGCAGGTTGGAACCACTTTCTCGTCACGGTACGGCTCAGTTCTTGTATGCCAGTGGAAAAGTGCCATATGATAACTCTGCTGCCCCAGGGTTCAAACCCATGACCTTCCAGACACAGATCCCTAACCCACTGAGCTACACGCTGCCCCACAACTTTCCACCATCATTGGAACCACTCATTGTCTAAATGAGCTCTTAAACATTAAACAAAACCTATTTTCCACCTGCGCAAACCACGACGCAAAGCGGTACTGCTAGCTTCTTTCCAGCGCATTGCTCATTTTCAAACCATGCACGAATGTCGTGAAAATAGCAGGTGATTTTGCGCCCGCTTTGGGCGTAGGAGTGGCGTTTTTTTAAACGTGGAGAGGCCCGGCGCATTGTATGCGCATCGCTATTTTAAGTCAGCAAAATTGTGCTTTTGACCAACAAAAACCACATATAAAGTCAGTGGCGCATTATTAAACTGTATTTAAGCAGCGCTTTTTAGAAACGTGCGAGTGCATGACACTTTACGGACACAGGTACACGCTCGAGGTGCACTAATGGTTTTTTGTTATTATATATCATTTATATACATTTTATTATAGAGTACTTCTGGTCTTTTAACATAATCATACTGTTTAATGAAATACCAAAAGAATTCATTCAGAACTCATTGTTTGTTTTACCCAAAACACACCTCTGAATAATTAAGAGAGTTAGGACAACATTTATGACAACACTGGTGCAAAGTCTAGTTTTTCCGCCGTCAAAATAGCAAAATGTATATGGGCACATCCATAAATGTTAGTTGTGACTTGCGCTTTACATCATCAAAATAGAGTCCATTATGTTTACTTTCCTGTTCGTGTACTTTTTGACTTAATAGAGAGAAAATGAGGACATTATCTCCAAAAATTCTGAACGATTCAACTTCTTGTAAAATATAAGTGTGGTGGCAGCAGTTGAATGAGCAGTAATAGGTTGTTACTGAAAAGATATAAACTGATTAGCACATTTTAAATGCCAAAATTGATTAAATGGTTATGGTGAAGGTGTCATTCAGACAATAAGGGGGCCTACGGCTCACGGGGTAGAAAGTTTTGACGTACAACATAATTAAAGGTAAAGCAACAAAGTACAAATATTTCACTACCGTACTTAAGTGTTTTTTTCTGTATTTGTACTTTGAGTGTTTTAAGTTGCTGCGTCTTTTACTTTCACTTCACTACATTTCTGAGCCAAAACTGACTTGACTCCGATACATTCTGCATAAGAACATTGTCACGATTTTTTTCCTCCACTCAGAATTGAGGTTGCTATTTTCTCTCAACAATATATTTCTCTCTTCATTAATATTATTATAATTATTCAGCATTACATAGTCTTTATGAAGCTGTAACAAACAATATGAGGAGATGCATGGTATATCGGTTAACACCAATATTGGTGGCCGATATTTAAACTATCAATATTCAAAGCTGGCAGCAGCAGAAGTAAAGATACAACTACTACTGAAAAAATGGACATGATTGCATTGGACACTGGCCATTTTCCAAAGTGAACGATGAGGAATTTTGACGCATCATTGACCACTCATAGGAGGTGTAAAAGTATCAGTCTGTGAAATATAATTAATTAAATCTGGCCCATAGATCAATCTTTCATTTTCTACATTATAAAAAAACCAATGTAACGTCATTCCGCTAATCTGTGTTGGCATCCACAGCAAGTTTCACCCTAATCAACTGCAGTAGCCTCCTGCTGACCCAGCTACCTACAAACAGCCTATTTTCTAAGTAAAAATAAAATATCCACGTTAATTACTTGAGTAACATTTGCATGTGGAATCTGCACTGTTTCTTAAGTATGAGAATTGAGTACTTTTTCCCCCACTGAACACAACTGGCATCTTTACACTGCTGCCAGACAGTCCCAGAGGCACAAACTACCAGCTGTTAGCACAACACCTTCCTAACCAGTGCTCTTTCTCCTGTCGGGTGGGGGGCTGAATCAGTTCAACCAAGAGAATATTTTTATCTTACAGGAAAATGTAGGGGAATAAAATTAAGTCAAAAAGGACACAAGGCAGAAGATGCCCAGGCAGACAGACAGACCTTACTAGCATGTGCCTTTCCTATACATAACATTTCTATACATAAAGATAATGCCAGGTGAACTGAAACCAATCTATTCATAAGATTATGACCCGCAGGACAACTGGCACTTCTTTTTCTACATTAGCATACCTGATAGAGTTGCACCAGAAGAATGACGGAGGACCAGGAGGTATGGAAGAAAGTGAGGGCAAACATGTAGAGCACCCAGGGAGAGCAGCTAGCCAACTCTGTCAGCACTCCCCATGCCCCTTCTTCAGCGTAGTTCAGCCGGCAACTCTTGGCCCAGTCTGAGACATAGGAGAGTTAGTATTACCCTAGGATAACGTTAGTCATCAACCAATGATGGATGCCCTAACATTACTATTCCACAACCATAGGAAAATATTGTGTT
Organism: Mormyrus iriodes; assembly: GCA_011763525.2. NCBI lineage: Eukaryota > Metazoa > Chordata > Actinopteri > Osteoglossiformes > Mormyridae > Mormyrus > Mormyrus iriodes. The sequence goes on along the minus strand of JAAGVU020000008.1, from coordinate 23,133,658 downwards.
GGAAATAAATGCACAGATGTAAAGTTTTGATGTTATACTTACAGGTGAGGCTCCCATGCAATATCCAGCAAGAGAAGAGAGAAAGAAAAAAGAGGAACAGAACAAAATAGGAGTGATTCCTGGCCCCTGCACAAAGAACATTATCATTAACAACACTGTCAGCAAAGCAATTGTCTGCTCAAAACCCACTTATGGTTTTACCCATAACTTACTGACAATCTACATATACAGCGGGTAAAATAAGTATTGAACACGTCAACGTTTTTCTCTGTAAATATATTTCCAATGGGGCTACTGACGTGAAATTTTCACCAGATGTCGGTAACAAACCGAGTAATCCACACATACAAAAAAAAAAAATAAAACAAAGTCCATAAATTAAGTTATGTGTAATAAAGTGGAATGACACAGGGAATAAGTATTGAACACATGAATAAATGGAGAAGAAAAGAGGTTCAAA
>JAAGVU020000008.1:23114945-23125933 GCA_011763525.2 Mormyrus iriodes | reverse complement strand
ACACACACCCACACACACACACACACACACACACACACACACACACACACACACACACACACACACACACACACACAACAAGGTGAATGTTTCCATTACACACCGAATGAAATACAATAGCCCTTTAACATTACACTTAGCACTGCAGCCAGAGAGGTGCAGATAACCAAGTTAGAGTGTGATCCTCTACATTCAGGAATCAGCTACTGGCTTCGAAATAGTACACCTTCTTACCGGATGATGAGGTTCACTATCACCAGTACGCTGGCCAGCAGGACCCCCTTCAGCAGCCACGACTGAGAGTTTAGGTCAGTGATAGCACCCACGGCCCACATCACCGCTGTACAGAACACCAACAGTAGGTGGAACTGGGAAATGAGGCAGCAAGTACTGTCAGAGTACTGTGTATAGCAGGTAGCCTAATGGCACAACAGCAGTGACATGGGCCAATCTACATTCACTCACAAACGTAACTCATTTTATATTCACAGTAGCACAATGTATCAGGAAGAGCATAACACAGGCCTGGTGTGATAATCAGTTAAAGCACAAATGTTTTTTCAGAAAAGGTGACTTACCTTGTATCTGTTAACTATCTGGAAGAAGGTGGAATTGGCCTTCATCCTCTCCTGCTTAATGTGATTCAACATGTGCACCAACAGAGGGCTGTGCACCTGATGTGCAAGATCAATGGGGGTCTGTCCCTAAAACATGTGCAGACCAACATCCATGAGAGAAGCTAACTCAAATAAACCACAAAGGAGTGCCTGGAGATCTCATGCTCCCTATGTGGGCTTCCTCTGGATACTACATTAAACAAGCCACAAAAGGATTGCCTGGAGATCGCATACTCCCTATAGTAGCTTCCTCTGGATACTCAGTTTCCTTCACACGGTCCACAAACACACAATTATGATAACTACCACCTCTAAATTGCCGTTTTGTTTATGGTGTATGCGTGTATGTACCCTAGAATGGACTGGCGTCCTCTGAGGTCCAGATTGCCAATGCATAATTGGTTGGAAGACGGAAGCTATTAACTATTAAGATGATCAATATGCTAATGTATTTGTTAAACAATTATAACTATCATAGCTACTAAAATATAAAACATCAGTACTAATACAGGACATATGGCCACTGAAAAGAGAATTTGTGGTCACCTTGGCATTCTGCAGATCCACACTGGCTCCAGCCTGCAGCAGGATGTGGGCTGCATCTACATTCCCGGCCAGAATAGCACAGTGAAGTGGGGAGTTTCTGTTCACCTTGTCCACCGCACTTACTGATGCATTACATTTGATGAGGAAGTTTGTGGGCTCTGGCCTACATGCAAATCACAAAACATATTTCAGAAAGTGACAAGGTTCACGAAATATTACCAGTTCACTCTGATTCAACTGAATTTTATATAGTGCCTTGCGTAATACAGTTACACTGAGGCACTTTAAAAATGTGTGTGGTTTGACATTAGTTCTTGAATACTAAATTGCTCCTGACACAAGAAAAAAAAAGCAAAAAGAAAAAAATATAAGGAAAGGATTCAATTTTATAGTTTAAATTTAATTTAACACAGTACTTACCCAATAATTTTCTGGGCTGCTAACATCAACGGAGATTGACCATTAAGATCTGGACAGTCAACTTCCTGCAATTGTAAATGATTTAACACTTCAGTCTAGAGGCATCATTCCAAAAATTCTTTTCACACTAGAACCAGGCACACATACCATACTTTAGAAACATACTTTTTTTTAACATTTCCAAGGCACATCAAAACAAACAAGCAACTAGTGGTAGAAGTGTGGCTCAACACTATTATCACCCAAATCCACATCCTTAAACGTTCGCACTATTTATATACTACAAAAACAAATTAACAGGTCCTACAGACTTCAATCTGTCTAGAATATCAAAAAAAACAATTCATTTCATCTAACTATTAATTCATTCAGATTTTAATGAGACAGAAAGTGAACGGTCAATAAAATGCAGGGCATACTGGCACTATAACCTCTGAGTAAAAAAAACAGACATAGTGTAAACTGTCTGCCACTACATACACACACCTGTCCCTTGGCCATCAGGTAGGCAGCAATGGGCATGTGCTGGAAGAGTACAGCTAGATGGAGGCCACAGAAGCCCTCCCCATCACATAGTGATGGGTCAGCCCCATGCCGCATTAAGAAGATCACCATGGGGAGGTGGCCCTGCCTGGAAGTGGGTCCATGCATCCCAGTCGCACGCAGAAATATGCAAGACAATGACAGGAAGGAGGCAAAAGTCAAACTCTCCATCTAAACACTCCCCCAAGAAATTCTGTAGGGCTTTGATACAATTCTGTTATCAACAATCCAATGAGACAGACAATCTCTCCAGGAGCACTTGGGCAACAAAACACAGTTACCTTATGGCCCAATGCAGGGGTGTTGAATTAAGATCACCTCCTAACTGGTCAACAATGGCACCTTTAGAAATGTAATACCTAGAAAAAGAAGGACAAAGTAAATAACAATAAAAATAACCATACAAGGCCTTACAATGCACCAAGCCATCTCTGTCCTCTAACTGATTATTCTGATCTGGGCCACAGGGGCCTGAAGCCTAAAAACCTTAATATGTTCTACATATAAATGTCTATTAGAGGGTCTCTCGCGTTGTATCACTTAAAGATCAACACAGCATTTCATTGAAAGCATCATATTTCAGGTAGTGTTGTTCCTAAAAGTCACAGAGTGGAAAAAAATATATAGGCAGCTAAAAAAGCTTGAATGAAATGAAAAATAAAACACCATGTACACATTTAAAACTTCTTGTTTGTTAAAAATTGAGTCTTACTTGACAACCTCAATCCTGTTGTTGATGGCAGCCCAATGCAACAGAGTAACATTCTCCTTGTCTGGCTGCCGTACATCGTACCCTGCTTCAACTAGCTCCTTACATCGGTCCAGGATACCAAACCTACAGATACAGATGACCAGTTAATTACCGCACATGAGGAGCAGGGAGAGCTTGTGTTTGTATTACTGCAGCTGAATTAATGACTAGCCTGAAGTGCCTCTTAAATGTAACACGCTCAAAAACAAGTTTAGTATGCAAGGAAGAGATGAATGGGCAAGCTTAAACAAAGTAAATCTAAAACAAACATAGACTTTGTACATTTAAAAATAAAGCACTTCATAAGCAATGGAGAGATTAATTTTCATTTTAAACAGGTATTATATACTGACACTAAGTAATTTAATGATACATGTTTTTCACTGTATAGTGAAAACTATGCTGTTATCATCTTGAAATAGTGTTGATCCCTCAGTCCATTTTTCATTGCAGTGAAAGAAAAATTTTAATAATAATGAGGTCTATACAGTAAAATATATCAAGACTCAATCAAAAAATGAATGGATCTTACTGAGTGGCCTTTACAATATCCCAGCTACTGCTGTCATCCATATGAGATCGCCTTTTAGGTTGCTTTGTGGGATCCATTGTAATGTCGGGCCCTGGCGCAAACTGTGTGCTCATCCCAGACATGAAGCCATGTACCATTCCACCATGTCCATGCCAATGTCCGTGTCCGTGTCCATGCGCCCCAGATCCCTGACAGTGAGCACCATGTCCTTGGAATTCATTGTCCAATTGACTGTGAGTGGAACACTGTGGATTTCAAAGCGTATATAGACATTTTTTATTGAATTATTAATTCATAGAAATTATTTATTCATAGAAATGCCTCCATTATGCAGATACGCATGATACGTTACATCGTCTTTCTTCTTACACAATGTTATCCATTTTAGGGTAAAATTAAATCTTACTAGTCTTCATGCTTCATTGCGCTGTGAATACATCTTTTTTTTAATGATCAGAGTTTTTACTATGGCTACATTACAGTAACCACAATAAAGGACAATTCATTGCTAACACTCAAATATAAGAACAACTTTAAGAGACACCAAGAAAAGCTCCCCGTTGACAAAAATACGTTGAAAACCCGGGTGTGGGTGCTGCTCATTTAGTCACATATTTTCTGGTATCTAATTGCTTAGTTTATACCAAACATTAATGGTAACAATAGTCCACGAACTGACAAAAGTAAGCATTTCCCCGTGCTGCAACGAGTAATTTAATAATAATAAACAGTATCGACATCTTAAAAAAAAAATGGAATAATTAGTCGCCTCACTAAACCACATTGACACGCACATGCAACTTGCTGTAAACTTACTGCCACTCTGCGGCTAGCCTGCAGCTAGCTAAACAAAGAGCTGGTCAGGCAGCTTCAAAAACAAAAGAAAATAACACAAATCTAGCAAAATTTTTCTTAGATTAAGCTGATATAAAAATATCTGCTCCACCTTACTTCATTTTGTCCATTCCAGTCCATAATATTGTATATACCGAAGAAAAACTTAAGCTTTTCTCCACCGAAGCGTCGTCTTCCGTACTTCTCAACTTCCTAGAGACGAGCCACACAAGGTGGGCGCCAATTGGTCAGTTATGTCTTATCCCCGCCCAGCCGACGTCATCTGGACGACATCTTCGGCTGCTTTCGCTTCGCTTCCAAAAGGTGAACGGTGGCAGAACCAGCAGCGGTAGTCTGAGGTCTGCTGAAAGCCTCGTAACGCTGAGTACTTACTCTCGTTCGTCAATAAACATTAATTATCCGGCCCACTCATTTTTTTCTACGTCGTTATTTATTTGAACCTTTGGTGCTATTGTGTCAAACACACAGAAGTCGCTCGAAATAGATCACAAAAAACACACTGACGCTCTTTTTCGGACAATATAACAGGAACAACAACAAGAATAATAATAACAATAATAAATACAAGTGCAAGCAGTGACTGAGGGGTCCAAAGGGTCGATCGGAATGTCATCTAAGGCATGCATAGAAATAGTGTATCAGGTCTGATGGGACATGGAGTACCGACGGTGTGTGTTGGCCAATGTATTAAAAACTCAGACAGTAGTAAATACTGTTGTGACAGGATGAAGAATCTCAAGTTTAGACGTATCAGGTCAGGAGATATAAGACAGAATGTAGAAACGACATTTAATGACATTTGACAGAGAAGTGAACTTATGCAACTTGTATGCATTCAGTCGGTGCTGTGTAGTTTGACTATTCCCCTTAGCAAAAGCAGCCTATATATGCATTAGCAGTCCTACATTGAAATATACTAGTAAAAACTGGCGTACTATAAGACCACTAGAAATCAAGGCTACAAATTGAAACACAATCCTCAGAAATAACTTTGCTGTCTATGTATCTTAAATTACTAAGTGGAAAAGAGGGAACAGTGCAGATACATTCTGAGTAAGTTGGGATGCATCATTTTAAAAACCAAACAATATACGTTTAACTACCGTAATAAGTAATCCGAAAGAAAAGGCCTAAAACTATAGAATGGCATTTATGAAATGGAGCACTGCCTCCACCTGCTGGCGAATTTATTTAAAACTTACAAAAATACTGAAAACGGCATCGGAGTATATATGAATTAAGTCTGATCATTTTCTATGAGTGAAACGGCAGTATAATGAAAGTCAATTAAAAATCATGAATCAGACGAATGGAAATGTGACAATTGTTTGAAGGTTTTAAGAGATATAAGAATATTTCCGCTGAATTATCCAAGCTGGACCTTAGACATATATGCAGTAGCCATAACGCCTCCTATGAACCGATCAGTACCAAAGTTGTAGGGTGTATCTGTATTCCCCTACTACAGTACAGCTTCAAACTTGGTGAGGATTGGCTGAAGCATGCATGAGATTTGTGGGGGTAGTGTGCTGATTTAAATGGTATCAGATTTGACCATGCTGCCTGTAAAATGAAGAATTAATAGACATATATCTTTTTTTGGATTTATAGAAATCCCTGCAAAATGCAAATGGATGTCATTGAACAGCAAATATTTTGATTTGGCATGAGTCACAGAACTGAACATAAAAAGGATTTAGATCATTTATATGACATTCAAAGAGAAATAATGTCAGTTGTACTGGTTTTGCGGGTTTAGAGACATATGTTCAATTGCCATAGCACCCACTATTGACCGAGTGATGCTAAACTTGGAAGGTCCTCCCAGAGTTCCCTCCTACAGTATGTCCTGAAGTTTGGTTAGGATCGGCTGAAGCATGCATGAGATATACCTGTCTGATAGAAATGGGCATGGCACATGTACAGTTTCAGTTTGGCTGGTGGTTGTACTGTACAAGAAGTTTAAGATATTGTTAATAATTATTTAATATGACTGTCTGCCGATTCGATTGATACCAGATTTTTTAAGGCTGGGTGAAAATCCTAGGACGAGTTCGAAAAAACAAAATAGGCCAAAATGCAAAGAGGTAGAACCAAGTTTTACATGCTGTTTGATTTGGCATAACATACTGAATTGGCAGGGCATGAAGTTTCAACAGTAAGCTTGACAGTTCATAGAAAATAGATAAAAATGCAAATGGTGTTGCTGTGGCGCCTCCATCTGGCAGACTGGGGTGCCTTTGGGGGCTAGGCTGAGGGTCTTCAGAGAAATGGATCGTCCAGATTGGTGATTGTTAAGCCTGTTGAACAGCTCCTTGATTTTGATTGGCTTATGGTGGCCAGGCTTTTATGAGATATGACTGCAGTAGTACGAGTCTGATTTTAGGCTTGGTCATAATACATTTGTGCCAAAGTTCATTTGGATTGGCTAAGAATATCAAGCAATATTGGCAGTTTTTAGTTGCAGCGCCCCCTATTCACGAAAAGGGGCTTTTACTGTGTCCTCAGAATGGTTCTTGGAGGTAGGATTTCAAATTTGGTTGAGGTAGGACAAGATATTGCTGAGTTTTAGCTGTCTGATTAAAACAGGCCTGATTAAGGTAAAGTTTCGGCGTGGCTAGTGGACATGTGGTAGACAAATGTCAAAGTTTTTTTGATAATTATTGATCAGCTCAGGGGTCTGATTGGTCTGACAACACCTTTGTCTGATTCAATCTGAAGAGGTAGGACTAGCTTAACAGGGTTTTCCACCAATCAGAAAGGAATTGAGAATGGCCCTGGAATTCTAATTCAGTTCATGAATTTGAATTGCGGTGGAACATACGACGCAGAATTGCAATTCATAATTGAATTAAAAGAAGTAGAATTAACATGAATTTGAAATCACATTCATATACGTCATATACATAATGTGGGTACAGCTGTACCGATACAGTTTAATATTTCAATATGAATAATGAACATAACATGTTAACAAGCAGCATACACTGTATCATCTACATAAAATGTCATGCTATTCAGAATGAAAGAATTCAATATTTTTTAGAGTCACAAACAGAATACATAATTTAACTGTCATTTTGTAGGTGCAGTGGATGGAAAACTCAACCCTATTTATACTCCCAGCCCATTAAATCCCATCTATACCTGTCAAAAAGGGTTCTCAATACTGGGCCTAAATGTAAATATGTAACCATCAAGGACTTTTTACAGACATTGTGGCAGAGTAGCCTAGGGGTACACATGATGCTTATATATTGTCCAACTTTGCAGTGTGTCAGAGGACAAAGGATGGTGCATGTGCTGCTGGCTGGTTACTGGGAGACAGCAGGTATCCTCTTAGCAAATACCTGCTGATTCCAGTGTTGAATCCCCAAAACTTGGCTGAGATATAACACCACCTCCTAAAGAACACACACTGCTCTAGAGTGCACTCTGGGCATGTGGAAGATAAAATTCTGATGCCTGCACAAGTCCTCAGGTGGCATAAATGATATTGAGAAAAAAAAGTTATTTGCCAGCACTGCTTTGTGTCTGTTGGCATAACTCATGGCAACAGCTAACATGATGTGTTTTTTTTCAATAGCTTCTGGGCTATGAGATCCAGCGACCCCAAACCAGGTGCAAATTGTAGTACTAGCTTAGACACACAGAACATAGCAGTTTTTATTCATTTTAACCTTTTATGTATTTTATATGAATTTTTATTGGGAAAGAATTAGTTTTTTTTTCAATAGCTTCTAGGCTATAGGATGGAGTCACTTAAAACCAGGTGCAAATTGTAGTACTACCCTAGACACACAGGACGGGTCAAGTCAGGTCAGGTTGGGGAGCATGCACCCACTCCACGATGAAATACCTTGGGATCCCGGTTGGCAACCCCCCAGGCCAAGATGTGGTCCAGCCCCAGCCGCCGGAAATAGCTGTTTATCTGCCGTAGCCAGGTGTTACATGGGTCGTCCACTTGGCCTGGTCCAGCCGCTCAGGTCCTCAGCAATGAGGACCCTGTGAGCTGGATCACCCTCAGGGAATTGCACCACATGGTGGTTGTGCCGTAGCCGATGCTCGTTCACAGTGCAGGTAATGTGCCTCCTTTAGGACTCCCTGAACAACCACTCTTTCATCACAAAGTCAAACCAGTGGTACACAGGGATTCTCCAAAGACACACAGAACTGGAAATTAATGTAAATTTAAGTTAATCATTTACTGACTTCATCAATCTCAGTGAGATTAAGTGATTCACAGCTGATCAGAGGATCAGCCTCAAGAACTTTTGAACCAGAGATGTCCAATGTCCTAGCCAGAGGATCAGCATTAAACAACTGGCCCAGCGGGTTATTACTGTAGTGTCATCTATAAGGACCGTTCCATCACATACCCTGGTTATGACTCCCTGAGGAACAGATTCAGATGTGTGTAATGCTTTTATTCCTCTGTAAGCAGGACGTTGGTCGCTAGACCATAGATGATGTGTCATTTGCTCAAAGATCCCTCTAACAAATGTCTCCTTATCTGCCCTCAGAGCCCTCACAGCCATCCTTCTCACTTCCTGGTACAGACTGGAGTTGCCATCAAGCCATGTGCTGCAACTCCTCTTGATAATATCCAGAGTGCCCTGTGTTACGATCCCCAGTCTAGGGTTGAGGATCGACAGAAAGGTAAGGGAAGGGGGGAGAGGGATAGACGAGACAACCGGGGAACAGGAAAAGGGAACACGGGAAACAAAGGAATCTTTTTTGTAGTTTTTATTTTTATACATGGACACTTTTACAAACACGAGGTGCAACAAACTTCGGGAGTGACCCAGGCCAACACAATAAACAAAACAGCTAACGGACACGTCCCAAACTAAGCTAACTCTAAATGTAACAAGAGGAAACGAAATGACAAAAACTAAGTCTAACTCCCTAACCAAAACAACAGTAAACACCACGTTTGCAAAAACAAAACAGCAGTCACTCCTTACGCACCTCATACACATACAGAAAACACACAAGCCAAAGCACGGTATCCAAAGGGGCGAGTAAAGAGAGTCGGGGGACAAGCGAGAGTCCAAAACCAGGAGACAACAAACCGAAGGCAAAGGTACAAAGAGGGCGAAGCAGTAAGTCAGAAACCGAGAAACAAAACAGTCATACACAGAAGTCAATCAGAAGAAAAGTAAACCAAGATAGCGATAGCAAGAGCAAAAGCAAGAGCAAGAGCGCTCCCTCTGGATGCGGTCAGCGGGCCTTATCCTCGTCCAGAACACCGGACCAGGGTCAGAGGTCAGAGGGCAGAAGGGGCGTGGCAAGGGCGTGGCCGGAACCGGGAGGCGGGCTGAAGCAGCAACTGATGAGTGGAGCTTGGGGCAGAAGACTGAGGCGTCTTGTAGACATATCCAAAACACTTACACCTGCGAGATAAAACACCTCCTTCTGGGAACAACACCAACACAACCCTCAGCAACCTTCACGGTCTTGTAACAGAAGGTCTCCCACATTACATTAGAATCAGCGGTCGCACCCAAGTCTGCAAGTTCCTCACACAAACTGCATGCATACTCATTATAAACAGCTTGATCTTGGAACCTGGCCAGGTTCAGCCTCGTTCTCCTAGTACAGTGGTTCCCAAACTGGGGGGCGCACCAATGGGATAGCCAGTTGTTTATTCTTGTTTATAACTTCAGTATGCTCTTTATTTCTCCCACAGTGGTGACATTGTACCATTTGTAATTGCATTTGTTTCGCTCAATTAGAAAAGGGAGTTGTATTTCAAATAAAGTTTGAAAAGCTGCCCCTGACCTTTTGGAAAGTCAAGGAACATGGACCCACTTTCACCCCAGTCACCAGACCCATAGGGACCGACACAATGCTCATAGCCAGCCCTGTCAGTACCAGTGGTTGCATTGAAGTCACCCAGAGGAGTGTCACCTTGAGGGCACACATCAACCACTGAGTGAAGTGGCGAATAAAATGTCTCCCTCATCCAGACATCAGTCACCATGGTTGGAGCATTCACTGAGACAACAGACGAAACACCCAGAAAGTGCTTTAAAGTTAGGCTCTTAATTTTGTTAACCTGTTTTCATTACCACATATAGCCTTAAGAAATAAGGAAATAAGAAGTAAAGTTATAGTTAACAGAAGCATACTGTCAAGGTCTGCACACACATTTACATGTATGTAACATGGTGGGGTGACATTTCATGTGGTGCTTCACCCATAGGCAATAGTGTGGTTAACAATGAAAGTCAATGGGGATTTTAAGCACACCAAGTGCTTAAACCAGTGTCTAGGAATTTAGTGGTGCCCTTCCAGTCCAGATATTTTTTAAATCGATTTTATTTAATCTATTTTATTATTCTTATAACTTACAGTTTTAATATTTTCCTTTTATTTTAATATATTTCTTCCTTTTATTTTAACGTTTACCTGGAATGCCATTTCTTTTATTTTATTCCAATGTTGGTATTGTGCTGCCTGACTTGAACAGCGCTACAGAAAAAAAAAACAAAAGCAGATAAATATATGCAAATTCGTTACTTAAAATCGCCCTAACATTAGGTTAAGAAGAAACGATCTGCAAGCAGGAGTGGAAATTCTAGGGATCACACCTAAAAATAATACACCTTTCCTCTAATATACACTGAACAAAAATATAAACACAACACTTTTGGTTTTGCTCCCATTTTGCATGAGCTGAACTCAAAGATCTGAAACATTTTCTACATACACAAAAGAC
>JAAGVU020000008.1:23082633-23101285 GCA_011763525.2 Mormyrus iriodes | reverse complement strand
TATACAGTGATATCAGGATTATTAGTAATAAAAATGATGTGGTAGTTATGAGTGACTTTAATTTACTTGGGATACAGTGGGACATAGTCTCTGGCTCTACTGTACATGAACTTGAGATGGTGGAATTGGCCCGGAATTGCTTTTTTACTCAGTTTGTTAAAACCCCTACCAGAGGAGAAGACATTCTCAGTCTTGTTTTTTGTAATAACAAGGATAGGTTTGGAAAACTTGAAGTTTTAGAACCACTTGACAGTAGTGATCATAACATGGTTAAATTCAAGGTTAATTTTAGTGTCCAATGAACAAAGACCAAAACAAAAATATACAATGTTAGGAAGGCTAACTTTAATGGTATGAGACTGAAACAAGAATCTACAACCTGGATGAAATTAAATAACACAACTGTTGAGGAGGCATGGGAATTTTTAAAAAGCACATTACTGCAAGCGCAATAGGACTTCATACCCGTTTCCAGCAAAACTAAATCTAGGAAACTGCAACCAAGATGCTTAACTACTGAAATCAAGAATGAAGTCAGGAGGAAAAGGGCCCTGTTCCACAAATGGAAAATAACTAATAATGACGGAATTAAGCAGGAGTATCTAAGTCTACAGGTTGAGTTAAATAATAATATTAGACTCGCTAAGAGGAATGTCGAAAGGAAGATTACAGTGGAGGGCTAAGGGTGATGTTAAATGTTTCTTCCAATATTTTAACTCTAAAAGATCTCTAATAGCTGAAATCACTAATCTGCAGGATAGTAAGGGTCTTAGAATTCAAAAAGAAACTGGTATACTTAATGAGTTTAATGATTGTTTTGCACGGGTATTCACTGTAGTGGGCACAAGTAACTTTTATTCCTAAGCCAGCTTCGTCTATGACTAATACATGTAACTGAAGCTGATGTGCTAAAAAGCCTAGCTAAGCTCAAAATAAATAAATCTCAGGGCCCTGATGGCATCTTCCCTATAGTTTTAAAACAGATGAGGGATATTTGCCGACCTTTAATTTTACTATTTCAGAAATCCTTACCTGCTAATGCGGTACCTTCTGATTGGAAGCATGCTAATATGACTCCCATATTCAAAAAAGAGGATAGAAGTAATCCATCAAACTGTAGGCCAATTAGTTTAACCTGCGTAAAAGTAATGGAAGCTACCATCCAAGCGAAAATGGTAAATTATCTGGATTCAAATAACATTCTGAAGGATAGCCAACATGGATTTAGAAGCGGTAATCTACTTGAGTTCTTTGAGGAAGCTACAAGAGAAATCGATCTCAAAAAGGCCTACGATGTGATCTACTTAGATTTCCAGAAGGCCTTTGAAGTTGTCCCCCACAAGCTGGGGGCTGATCAGCTCTGGCTGGGTCGCCCAGGTGAGGGTGTCTGATGATCCAAGACCCAAAACACCCCATGACCCTGCGTTCATCATTGATGATATGTCCAAGTTGCATCATCTGGTGTTGCAAGAAATTATTTTTGTGGTACTGATTTTTGCCTGCTTATTTGGGGGAAATGGTTAAAAATTTAAAAATAATCAAATCAGAGCAATAAATGACATAATTTAAATACACCTAAAAAGTTAAGGTAATGTTGCTTCCTCTATACAAAACAAACAAACACTGTATTTCACTATAACATTTTTTCCCCAAAAATTTTCAAGTTTGTGAGAATGATCCATATTTTAAATATTTGATTAATAGTTTAACTTAAATTTGTGATATACAGATTATTCATTTGCAACAAAAACACTACTTGGAAAAAGTGCAAGTGCTTTCAAAAACGTTCTATAAACAAATGGTAATAAGAGAGGGTATTGCATCATAATAAGGGATATTAAATGATTATTATTTTTTCAATCACGCAGCTTGGTGATTAATGGCATGTAGCATATCTACTTATCACATGTACCCAACAGACGGATCAAAAAACTATTCAATCCTGACCGTGTAATCAATCTGAAATCTTTAATTTATTTGGCAAATGGCTCTAAAAAGAGAAGTCTGACAACCACTGAAAGTACATTTTGTAATATGAAAGATCTGAAGATTTTAAGGTTTAAGCCTTCAATAAGATAAAACAGATATTGCAAATTCTTTATCTTATATATGCCTTTTTGGCAAAATAAACCAGGTAACATTAGTATGCACATGTAAGCCATGCTGCAATGCGAATTGTCACTTCTATCATGCCCCACCATAACACAGATATAATATCATCAGACTTGTGCTCAGTACTGTGTGTGTGTGTGTGTGTGTGTGTGTGTGTGTGTGTGTGTGTGAAAATGATAGCATACTCAATTCTAAGATTTTACAAATCAGGAAATAATAAAAATCATCTGGTCCTTAGCAGGTCTTAAAATCAGGTAAATACAACCTCAGATGAACTACAACACATATTACACCATGTCATTATTTATATATCAAAAACTAAGCCAAAATGCAGAAGCAGTGCGTGAAAAATTAAGTACACCCTTACTGCTTCCATAGGGATTAAGCCAGGTGCTGCTAATTAAATGCACTTGATTGATTGACCATCAGCAAATGTGACCACCTCTATAAAAGCAGAAGTCTTGGCAGTTTGCTGGTCTGTAGGATTCAGGTGTGTGTTTACACAATGCCAGGGAGGGAAAGACATCAGCAATGATTTTAGAGGGGCAATTGTTGCTGCCCATCAATCTGGGAAGGGTTATAAAGCCATTTCCAAACAATTTGAAGTCCATCATTCTACAGTGAAAAAGATTATTCATACGTTTAAAACATTCAGGACAGTTACCAGTTTTCCCAAGAGTGGACGCCCCAGCAAATTCATCCTACTGTCAGACTGTGCAATGCACAGAGAAACTGCAAAAAATCCAATCAGCTCAGACACTACAACCCTCAGTTAGCATGTTAAATGTTAAAGCTCATGACAGGACAATTAGACAAAGACTGAACAAGTATGGCCTGTTTGGAAGGGTTGACAGGAAAGAGCCTCTTCTCTCTAAAAAGAACATGGCAGCATGGCTTATGTTTGCAAAGTTACATCTGAACAAACCATAAGGCTTCTGGAACAACATCCTTTGGACAGATGAAACCAAAGTGGAGATGTTTGGACATAATGCACAGCCCCACTTTGCACAAAAAGCACAAACATCTCATACCAACTGCCAAGCACGGTGGTGGAGGGGGTGTGATTTGGGCTGAATTTACAGCCACAGGACCTGGGCACCTTGTAATCATTGAGTCGACCATGAATTCCTCTGTATACCAAAGTATTGTAGAGTCAAATGTGAGACCATCTCCCCGACAGCTAAGGCTTGGCAAAAATTGAGTCATGCAACAGGCCAATGATCCTAAGCACACCATCAAATCTACAACAGAATGGCTGAAAAAGAAGAGAATCAAGGTATAGCAATGGCTCAGTCAAAGTCCAGACCTCAACCCGATTGAAATGCTGTGGCGGGACCTTTATAGAGCTGTGAATAAGCGAATGCCCACAAACCTCAATGAACTGAAGCGATGCTGTAAAGAAGAGTGGGCCAACATTCCTCCACAATTATGTGGGAAACTGATAAAGTCATACAGAATACGATTACTTCAAGTTATTGCAGCTAAAGGTGGTTCTACAAGCTATTGAATCATTGGGTGCACTTTTTCCACACATGGCTTCTCCATTTTGGTTTAATTTTTGATAAATAAATAATGACACGGTGGAATCCATTATGTGCTGTATTATACCTAAGGTTAGGTTGAAATCATTTTAGAACCCGGTAAGGACCAGATGATTTCTTTATTTATGTCCTGATACGTAAAACCATAGAACTGAAAGAGGCTGTACTTTCTTTTTCACATGACTGTATATAGTTACCAGCTGCTAATGGTGCTGTTGATTGATCTAAATTCTAGATTCTGTGCGAAATGCATGGCTATTCAATCATACTATTTGTAGAAAACTTGTGTTTTTATATGAACTAAGCAAACAAAGTTATACCCCTTGCCTTTTTGTTAAAATAACACTGAAATGACATGGGGCACTTTAAATCGTGAAATAACCTTCTTGCATGTTTGACTCTGTGACATTGGTCTAGTGGACATCCTGACGTACGTGGCCTGGAAGCTGAGCGGCTTCCCCCAACACCGAGTCATTGGAAGTGGCACCAACCTCGACTCCGCCCGATTCCGCTTTCTATTGGCTGAGAAACTACAGATGAGCCCCAGCAGTGTGCATGGTTACATCATAGGGGAGCATGGCGACTCCAGTGGTTAGTCTCACCTGTGCACAAAGGGGAGGGAAATATGTTAATCAGTTTACCTATTTTGTTTTGGTTTTTTTATGTTATCCTCTCTGCTGTACCTTCTGTTTTCAACTGAACTGGTTGATCATTTTTGGTCTCACAGCTAGACAGTTTTAAAGTTTTATCATCTTTATTCACCGTTATGAAGAGGGAAAGGAAATGCCTTTTCTTTCCCTGATAAACAGCCCTTTCACTTTTTCTCTAAAAGAATATAAACCATCATAGGCAGTTTATTATTGCAGCTTATATGTTTTTAAATAGCTGGATATTTTAATGTATTTATTCAGATTGTGTAAGTGTTTTGAGTACTGTGATATAACACCTCAGGGGGCTACTACTGGTTACTACTGGGTTATGAATCTATTTTCTTATCCTTTACCCTAGAGGCCCTCTTCTAGTACATACATGTCACTTACATGATGACAGTATTTTTACAAGTCTGTATTGGATTAGTGACATATAGATGGAAAATTCATAAATATTCAATGTACAATTGCAAATATTCATTGCTTCTGCACAGTGGCAGTGTGGAGTGGGGCCAATGTGGCAGGGATTGGTCTACAGTCATTAAATCCTGGTCTTAAGAGTAATCAAGACTCTGAGGACTGGGTAGAAATCCACCAAAAAGTTGTTGAGAGGTATAATACATTTATGTTTCTTATTGATTCAATTAGATTTGCTATAAAATATACAGCTATGGAAAATCACTATGTAATAAGTAGTGTGCAAACCAAGTCATTGTTGCCACTGGGAAACTGGAATGACATGTTTCACTTGAATTGCCATGTGCAGTATGACTATGACTAACTATACAATTAAAACCTTATTATTCTTCCCGAAATAGTCTCAGACTTTTTTAAAAGATGGACACACTAAGATCCAAAGCCACTAAAGCCCTCTCTGTTTAGCTATGCTTTTTTTTTGATGTTGTCAGGTTTATTGAATGCTTGGCCTGTGTGTCTATATACAGTGCTTATGAGGTCATCAGACTGAAGGGCTATACCTCCTGGGCAATTGGGTTGAGCGTGTCTCATCTTGCACAGTCCATTCTGCGGAACCTCAAGAATGTACAGCCTGTCTCCACACTGGTAAAGGTAGGCCTTCCAGCAAGTTATGTTTTCAGTCAGTGATTGATTTAGCCATTTTTTAAAACATTACAGTGGCAGCACAATGAAAACAGAAGACATGACTTAATGGAAAACTGTGTAGACTTTGAAAGCAGAAGCCTATATGATGTCAGGTTTTGCTACCCATTACAGCTATATAAATAATTGTGTTTTTCCAGTGTTCTGCAGCTATTGATCCTGCCCTACCCTAAATAAAACAAGGTTCATATGTCCCTTAGAGAACATTAAAAGAGTACTTTAAAAAGTTCATGTAAAGTTCAGTTACATATTGCCAGTCAATCATCAGTTCAAGGAATGAAAACTCATGATTCATTCAGTTGCAAACCTCTTGTATGCCTGTCACTGACCCAAACCTAGGCAACAAGAAAAAAAAAACAGAATAAAACACTTAAATGTAACTGTAAACAGAAAGTGAAAAATATGAGTTACATGGGATTAGAGAGGATGAATTCCTGAGTGTGAGTTTTCCCAGGGCCTGCACGGGATCAAGGAGGAGGTGTTCCTCAGTCTGCCCTGTGTGCTGGGCTCAGCTGGGGTATGTGGAGTGATCAACCAGCCATTGAAAGAATTGGAGGTCCAGCAGCTGCAACACAGTGCCCAGACCTTGTGGGACCTTCAGAAGAAGCTGATCCTTTGACCTGTGACTCATGAAAATCATAATTTGAAGAGCAGGAGTATGCAGATCACACAATGACAATTATGCAGGTATACTTATTCACTCTCAACACCCACTGCTGTGTCAGTTGTGTGAATATATGATACTATAAAGTATAGTAATTCTAATTCATTATTTGTTTAGGTGTTAAGGTGTTCTTTTATTTCATATGTAAGATGGGTTTCAGCCTGAGGAAAAAAAACATTATTAATATACAAATTGATGAACCATTAAATTATGATAGGACTATTTACAATGATCTGCAATTAGAATGGACTTACTGGTAACCAATGTTTTGTTATATTCGCATCAAGCACTCACAATGTCAGAATCAGTAACAATTATGTAAATGTCAAAAAACTGCTACAAATTACAATCACTGGCAGTAAAGTATAGATAAAGCTTTGTCGGAGCAATGATTACAGTGTGTTTAGTACAACGATTTATATATTCTACTGTTTTTCTATGACTGAAAAATTGATTGTTATTTTGGGTTATTTTATCTTTAACTCTCTCACCCAAGGTAGCAGAATCACCACAACTAGCAGCACGTTCCTTTGTGCACCTGTTTTCCGATCTATCAGAACTGTTCCTAATACTGGCTAACAGCTTTGGCCAAGTGGCAGGTAACTTAAAAGGGAGCCTTAGCAAGCATCACTCCTGATGAGTTTCAGTGAAACCTCAAAGGGCAAAAGCTATGTGCGAGTAATCACATTATGTCATTTGTTGGGTGAAATCAGACACCTGAAATTACACAACAACCAGGGATGCAAACAACTGTTATACAAGTATGCATTCACCATATAAAGCGATACACGTGACAATTTCTTATCATAATATTACAGATCCATACTTAATTTATGTGCATTTGCTCTGCTTTGACAGGAAATTACTGTTATTTTAACCATTATACTGCAAATGAAGCAAGAATTAGCTGTATAAAGGTTCAAATGCATTGTAATTTACTACATATTCACATGCATATGCATACAACATATTTATATGTATAATATAGATTTAATAAAAATTATTTCCTTGTATAAAAAGTCATTTTTGAATCAGCAGTAATTCCTACTAACTCCACTGTTAAACACTGCAGCACTATAACAATAAAGTGTTGTCATTAAGCACTTATAACAGTCCCTATGAAGAAACAAAGGGTTTAAGAAGTGATTCACCATGGTGTGAAAGTGGCTCACTGGCAGACCATAGATAATTGAATGATCACAGGTTAAATGTTGAATGGGTTACTGTAGACCAGGTCTCCTGTATGCTGTTCTTTCACATGTCCTCTCTGAAAAGGACAGAATTTCCACAACCTTAATGAATTCCTGTCAAAAGTGTCCTTTTGTCATCCTTTAAAGTAATTAAAGGTAATGACCCATAGCTACAGTGTTAATTTTGCTTCATTACCTATGCCTTTGTTTAAAGTAACCTCTTAGCCTTACAGAGGTATGGGAGTTAACCTGAAAGTCGCCAGTTTACAAGGGCATGTCCTTATACGATTGGGCTACCTGTTGTCCATTCACACATAAGGTGAGGCGCAGAAGGCTTCAGTTTCACGCAGCATTAAAGAAAAAGCCTCTTATTGATATGGATTACATCAATAAGCATAACTTAGAAATAGTGTCTGCAAATATCATGTTGTTCATGTGCTGTTTGTGCATTTTTATGCTGAATGTTTTAATCAATAAAATTGTTATTTGTAAATTTTATAGTGTAAATTGATGATTTCACTAGCCAATCTGGGTCAATATGGGTCAAAGATTCATTAGCATTGCTGTATAGACAGACCTGGGCAGAGCTGTCTTCTTCTGTAATGACACACACAAGTTTAATTCCAGCATTTCTGGTTACAAGTAGTATTTTGGATCGGTTTAATTAATTATTTGCATGCAGTATATGTGTCTTGTCATTCTTGTGAATGGCATGTTATCAAGCATGAGTAATTTCTTCTAAAATGTGTCAGTGGCTGACAAATGTTTTTTAGAAAAAATGTATGTGAGCTTTGATTGTCTAGAACCTTTGGTCAATTCATAGTTGAAAATTTTGTGATTTTTGTGATGATGTTAAAGGAAATGAAGATTGAAACACTTTGGAAGGATCATGCCTTCATATCTCCCACCTTTATACAGTTGTAATGGCTTTTAATAACCTAAAGATGTCAGTATGGCTAAACTTAAGTTTATCTATGTAAGTTATTAGCATGACAAAAAGGGGGCAGTGTTACATGATCATCTTCAGTCTACGTTAATAGAAGAATGCATAGTTTTGCAGTATGTAGAATTCCAATAATTTTAAAGAGCAAGACAGATCATTAACTTACTTGCTTGATAGATGAATATTTGGAGCTTTCTTAATAAAAAAAAATCTGCTAGAACAGTGGTTCTCAACCTTTTCTTACCCACGGACCCTGTGTCCAGGAAAACATGTCTGGGCCCCCCTACAAAGGTTATGATATTGTTTCTCTTGTATGCATTCTGTAATAATGACCAAAATTGCCAAGGTATATTAATATAAACATTTTTGTTTGGTTACAGGGCCAATCAATGTAATTTACTTTGTACATGACTCTAATAAGGTTTCACTCCACTATGTCCAGCAACACTTAATTTATGAAAGTAAATGTTTATGAAAAACAAATCTAAATCTAAAACCAATTTGGCAAATGGCTCTAAAATCAGAAACCTGACAATGATTAAAAGTGAAGTTGATAACGGATAAGACCCTTATTTTAAGGTATTAGTCTTTAACAAAATACATTTTTGTTGTTTTAAAACTAAATGAACCAAATAACAACGATTCCTTACCATCCCGTTCCATAAACTTCCCTGTGAGACGCTGCTAACTGAATGGTTTGATTTTAGCTGTGAATTCTGGGATTCTGTGTGACATCAGACCGAAACTCTCACACTTTTTACAACCAGGAAAGAATACTATCAGTTTCCATAAAAAATCTTTAATAAAATCCTCATCTTAACACACAGCAAAAGTACATCGATATAAATGGTATTGTGTCATCCTGTATCTTGTTTTGAAAATATATCGATACATTAAAAATTCAATATAGGCTACCGTCCATCCCTAGCTTTAGCAATGATGTAATTTTTTTTGCACTTTTCTAATAAATTGTGCGGTCCCCCCCTAGTGGGCCACAGCCCCCAAGTTGAGAACCACTGTGCTACAAAGACGCTCCAGTAAAGATTATTATGGAACCGTTTAAACCCTGTGGATGAAGGGTTCTACACCTGACACCTGAATATCTTGAGATACATGGGAGTTTCAGTGTGGCCCTGTAATCCTGAGACTAGAATTGCATACTGTACAGCACCACTGTGGCATTGACACACTGACTAATTGTGGTTCCTCAGCTGCCTGCTTTTCACACATAACACCTTGAAGGGTGTGGACTTCACTGTGTGAGTTGAATATACATTTGGCCCCATTAGTTCAGCTTTTAATAAAATGAAATTGGAGCCTAGCTCTGCTGGCCTAGCTCTGCTCTAGCACCTTTTGACTACTGCACAACTATCTGAGATGGATTTACTGTATGAAACCAAGTTTAGTGTAAAATTACATCTGCTTGCCTTTAGGTGGTGGGCAACTCGTGGCTAGGTGAATCTTCTTCTCTCCATTCACATGAACCCACATGAAAACATATGTAAAGTGCTTTCTTCATGTACACTTAGGATTACTAATGTTATATGACTGGTCTGAAATAGACAGGGTGCACATTTATATAAATCCTCTGAAATGTGTTTATTATATTCGTTGGTTGGGTGAAACATTTAACAAAAAAAGTTACTTTCATTGAAAATATTGAAACCTATGCCTGAAACTATTCACATTCTCAAAATTATGGACAAGTGTGACAAATTGTTTATCTTGGTTTATCAGAGGTTTTAGTAACATCTGTACAAACCTGTATCAGATATTATATTTTTATATTACATAAATTTACATTTTAACAAAGATCTCTTAAAATGATTTCTTCCTTCATTTCTTATCTTGTTTCTCCTTAATGCCTCCTGACCCATACTTCCAATTATTCACTCCCATTTCATTTTTCTGTCAATGTATTGTACCTCTCTTTCACCATGTCTTCCTCTCGCTGCCCCTCCCCTTTCTCACCCTCCCTCATCAACATCAGTTGGCAGGAGGCCTGCTCTATGTGTGTGTTTAACGGAGCCAGTGAACCGTGTCTGGCAAGGTAGCAGGGTCATTGGCCTTCCTTGTTGACAGCCAGAACTCGATGCCAGGGCCTAGCGTGAGGGAAGTGAAATCCAAACAAAGCGGCATGAATGATAATCCCCTTTTTGCACTCTTTGTCTCTTATGATGGGAGACTGTTTTGTGTTGTATAAGGGTGGTAGTAATTCCTCTCTAGGGACACTCCTGTCATTCACTACCCATTGGCCTTGTCACACTGATCAGCACCCATGTGGAATCTACTCTGCTCTACTCCACACTGAGCCTAACACTGTGCACCTTGGGTCTCCACTTCTGAATCATGTTTCAGTTGTAGTCAAATGGGCATGATTTTTAGTTAATTGAAATAGACTGTTTTTAAGCATTAAAACAAAGAGTTTAAACCAGTCTTTCCCAATCACTGGTCTGTGCGGCTCCTAGCGGGCCAAACTGTGGCAGAGAAATGCGGTTTGGTCTGTAATGGTCTGCTGCATGGACACAAACCCAGTCATCGTCCAAGCAAAATTTCGATCAAAGAAATGTACCTAGGGCTGACAAGTAGAAACAATATATTGACTTATCATCATATAAAATGTAAATGATAAGAAAACGAGAAACTTCAATAAACAGTTGATAAGCAATATTGCTTGGTAGAAAATGAAAAAAAAAAAAAACAATTGCTTCACACACATTATCATATCACAGAAACAAACTCAATTCCAACCAACCATATGGTAGTCTTTTAAGAACAGACAACCGATGCCCAGCAAATGCACAGCGAGGATGAGTTAGCGGAGCACACCACATGGTATTGTTTTGGCAATATCATGGAAAAGGTAAGTGCTCGTTCAGAGGAAGCTTTGAGTCGGTGAAGAAATTGACAGCTCAGCAGTTACAACATTTTTTAAAAAGTAGACGTGGATAAACTAGGTACAAAGACACTGATGGTGTGGCAGTACTTTTTGCAGTTTGAATCTGACTGTACTTTAAACCATGCGGAAAAGTTGTAGCAACTAAAACTGGAGATACTATGGATTTATTTGACCATTTCAAACATTGCCATCCAGTAGAACATTCAGAAAGTGTTTACTGTCAGAGACACCAGAAATTTCTGCTTTCAACGTGGGTAACACTTTACTTAAGGCCATGTTTTTAGTAATTTATAAACACATTCATAATGCATAAAAACACATAACACATTATAGCCGTGCTTATTATGCATGATGACTGCTTTATGAAGTTCTCATCTATAATGAACTATAGATACCGCTGTACTGCATTATAAAGGTATTTATAGTGTATTATAGACGAGAGCTTCATAAAGCATTCATAATGCATAATACACATGGCTATAATGTGTTACACCTTTTGACAAATATTTATAACCATGTTTATAATGCTTTTTGAATTCATTATTATTTGGTATGAATATGCTTATAAATTACTAAAAACATGGCCATAAGTAAAGTGTTACCTCAACCTGCAGAAATACTGGACAAATGACATTCCTTACTGGTTATAAATGGGACACTGCATTTTATTTTTTATTACAGGATGGGTGATAACTCTACAAACAATGTCAAACTCGTTCCCTGGAACGAGCTGTTAAACAAAAAACCTAGCAACAAGCTGTACTGTTGCTGATTTTTGGGCATTGTCATTTTCAAGTCCACCTTAGTTGAGTCCAAGTCCAGACCATGTTTTTAACAAATCAAGTCTGAGCCAAGGCCGAGTCCAATGGGGCTGAGCCTGAGATAAGACCAAGTCTGTTACAGGAGCTGGGCAGCCGAGTCTGAGTCCTGAAACACACAAGTTCAATTCTAGACTACAAATCTGAATTCAAAAACCATAAACTGAAGATTAAAAAATACCTCAAAAACATGCATTTATTTTAAATAATTTATAAATATTTATTGAAAAACACAGAAATTATTATTTTCAACTAAGAAATAATTGATTTATCAAACAGAATGGTTACAGAAACACAACTCCACTGCAGCTTGGATGAATTATTAATGACACTGTAGCATAACTGTATGTGGCTGAACACATTTATAATTGGTTATAGAAACAAAAAAAATGCATACAACAACAAATATAAAGTTCCTTTAAACGGCTTATTTAACAAACTTTTTAATCAAACATTCACACGATGTACCTAAAGATGGAATGCACACATAGCTATGTAATAGTGTTGTAAAGG
Source organism: Mormyrus iriodes (assembly GCA_011763525.2). Classification (NCBI taxonomy): domain Eukaryota; kingdom Metazoa; phylum Chordata; class Actinopteri; order Osteoglossiformes; family Mormyridae; genus Mormyrus; species Mormyrus iriodes. The sequence goes on along the minus strand of JAAGVU020000008.1, from coordinate 23,088,836 downwards.
TATACATATTGTTTTGTGCCATTCGGTAGGCTGCATCATTTTCAGTTTGGTATACACAATGAAATAAACAAATGCATTTATTGACACGGATGGAACCTAACTTCACAAATATATGTTGAACATGGAAAACATTATGCTAATTGTGGCTGTGAGTTGGTTGCTCCTAATACTGCATACAGTCAGTCATAATCAGCTGTTTTGGAACATTTTGGTTTCCCAATAAATTAATCTAGCACTGGAGAGTGAGACAGTCCTTGATAAGATCAAGGCATTCTGTCTGCTCTGTTAAAATGAACTCAGATATGGTGCTGGAAACACATCCAATGCGCTAACTCATTTGAGATGACGTCATCTGAGTGTGTGCAAGACCAAAGCAAGACTAACACCCTCTGCAAGTTAGTCTCTTAGTGGCATCTAAGGCGCTTTGCCAGGAAACTCAGATTGGGCAAAAAAAATATCTAACTTCAGCTATAGGGGTGTTTTTGCTATAAATATGCAACCATACTCAGTAGTATAGATCACGAGATTTTGGTGGGATTTACTTCATTATGATTGTTATGCGGGTTATATTTTTGATTTTTTAATTTGTTTGTTATTTATTTTTTACAAATAATCCTCTCTTAAGTTTTGTTATTTGGAAATGGCAACAGATGTAATTCCTTTGGTATACAACTATTCCTAATTGTTTATGTACCAAGGTTTGCGCTGAATTGTGAATTTTGTGCACTGTTACACCCGTACTATGTAACACAATGTATGATATCGATTATTGTTTAACAGAGGTGGATAGTTCAGGTCCAAAAAAATAATAATCCAGACCAAGATTTTGCTTCAACCAACTAGTTCAGACTGTGACTCATTATACTCAATTGGTTTGGACCTGAACTATCCACTTCTATTGACTGAGACTCTCCACACTTGAAATATGGAAGATGAAACCTAACTGAAAAACAAATAACAAATCAATCAATAAATAAATCTTTGGCATAAACAAACAAAGAAACAAACAAATAAACAGATAAAATCATTGTTATAAATAAACAAATAGATCTGTGGAATAAATGAATAAATAAATATTTATTTATCCACATCAAAGATTTCTTTCTTTCTTTCCAGATTTATTTATTTATGGATTTCTTCATCTGCATGTCAATAAGGTGGGCAGCCCTGACTTTTTACTAAAGCACTGTTGTCCAGGTGGACAAACCAGGCGGAAGCAACAGTTGTCTTATCTTGTCCCTAGTCATGCAATGGATTCCAAAAGGAAACCACCATCTGCGGTGCTATAGATAGTGGCTGAGCAGCTTGAACACTAGGTGGCCATGTACTTCAAATGAAATCGACATCGTTTTAGCAATACAATGTTGTATGAGCAATGGCCACAGTTTCGGCGCACCACCTGTGTAGGGCCCCTGAAGTGACTTTTTTTGTTTGTTCTGATCCTTCTCATTTTCCAAGATTGGCTGACTTATTGTGACACTGCTGAGTTGGTCATCAGAACTAATTATACAGTTACCAGTATGCTTTGCACTGCACTGCGCATATCTGCGAAGAGGGTATAATGAAATGAAAGTACTCATGCATTTATTTTGCAAATAGTCAATGTCGAAACGAATGTAATTGCCACGGAATGTGTGTGTTTTGTAAATTGTTGGCTTCGCTGTCTGTGCCAGTGCTAGTATTGACCAGTAGTGGATGTTTATAAATAGAGCAACTTACGTTTGCCACAATACATTTATTTGCACTCTTTATGTGGGTCTGCTTCATTGATATAAAACGGACAAGGCAGATTGTTCTCGCTGACATGTCCGATTTTGTTTTGTCCAGAGGTCGTTTGAAATTTGTAGCCACCATTTGTTCCTTGCATACGTACTGGTTTTGGTATAATGTCAAAATAATATAATTATTGGTGCACAAATTGTGCTAAACTATCAATGACTCGTTGTTCGTTTTTGTCTAACAGCAGAGAAGTCAGTGTCTTTGATGGGGCCCATAGAATGTTTCAGTTTTTCGGTTTGCTGTCATTAGCCAACAAGAATGCCAGCTAGCATTTTTTGTCATCCAAGCAATGCTAAAGTAATGGAGCGTACACCACGCAGCACAGTCCACCACACCAATATATAACAAATATAGAAACATGTTTCAAAGTATATTGAATATATAATATACTATAATATGTAAGATGCTATATAATGAATAATCTAATGCATTAAATATATAATACAAATAAAATATATAAACTATTAAACATATTAATATAAATATAATTTATTCATTGATTGATTATTTTACAGATTTATATATTTATTCATGACAATGATTCCATCCATTTTCCAGAACCGCTTATTCCATATGGGTCACGGGGGGTCTGGAGCCTATCCCAGAAACTGCGGGCGCAAGGCAAGGAACAACCCAGGATGGGGCGCCAACCCATCGCTGGGCACACTCACACACACGCATACATACCTACGGGCAATTTGGCAACTCCAATCAGCCTCAGCATGTGTTTTGGACTGTGGGGGGAAACCGGAGTACCCGGAGGAAACCCCACACTGACACGGGGAGAATATGCAAACTCCACACACATGGAACCCGGGTGGAGACGTGAACCCCGATCCCAGAGGTGTGAGGCAACAGTGCTAACCACTGCACCACCATGCCACCCCCATGACAATGATTCATTTACTTATTTATACCAAACTGTTTGTTTATTTTATTTGAATCGCTTTTCGTCCTCCAAGTACAACAACAATATATTGCTTTTAAGAAATACAAGTGTTGTGAGCATTAAATATTTTAGACGTCTCACATTTAAAGGTGCTTTTTTCTTGTTATTTAAGTGTGTTGAAAGTCCGTTCGGCAACTGACCTAGGATTGAGTGGACACCCCCGGTCAGCAAATTTTATTTCCAACATGTCATCTGCAGTATACCATGGCCATTATAACTATGAAATATTAGATACCACCCAAGCCTAAACTGACCCTGTTCATCAATTGTCCACATAATTAAACATAACTACTCCAGGGAAGCTGAAATGAACACTTACTGACTGTGTCTCTCTGGTGAAGGCCTGTGATTTGTAAGAATGAGAATTTTAGTTATGGGGTTTTATAAAGTACAACGAGGTATGATGAGACGTTAGTTAGCTAGCTGGATAGCTAGCTGGATAGCTATCAGTAGATTGCGATGTAAAAGAAATTTTGACTGGACACTTAACCAGTCATTACCTGTTGAGAAACCGAGTTTGCTAGCATTAGCCTATGTACCTTGTTTTTTGTTTCCTTTCCAAATGTCTACTGAAATTGAAAGTCATGCCAGCCATCTCAGTCACCGATAGCAGCATTTTGCAGCGTGTTTATTTTTACTGGACGGCCGACACAGAGACTCCATATAGTATATGTATGCAAAACGAGTAATTGCTGACTTAGCAGACATGATGAGGGGCATGAGCAGGTGTGTGCACAATGTTCAAAAAACACTGAAGCTAATATAAGAAATCGGGGGGAGGGGGCTAAAGCGGTGTACAGGCTGCAGACATGTGCTATGGACTCAGATTGACTCGGTAAGATTCATCAATTCATATGTGGCCTGGAGATCAAACTCGAGTTTGAGTACAGACTCCAGTGCCACAACTCTGTTTTCTAGTGTTACGCCCTACGGCAAAAAAGTTTTTTTTTTTGTGTGATTTATTTATTTAAATTAGATTTCTGTTTGTAGTCTATTTAGTTTGTTGCCTTTTTTCATGTTCTTCATCTGTTTAATGGCAATTATAAGGGATTTTTAATCAGAAATGGAGCCATGAAGTATAGAAATAATAACTTCAATAATATGATGATGATTATCGATATCTACCTACAGTGACTTAGCCAGAGATTTCCGACAGGGGGTGTCTAACGTGCGTATCCAGCCTTTCACCTCCTAGTTACCAGAGCACCCAACTGCGGCATAGCCCAAACTATTTTTGCGTTTCTTTAGAACAGGTTTTTAACAATAAACTATATATTTTAAATCCAATACGCATAACTGGAGACATTTAGCTAATTCATTGTGATTACAGTGATTTTATTTTTAATTGCTGAAAACTGAACTTCAGAATGATGTCCAAATTGAAAATACAGTAAACTGATGGTCTATTTGCTGTGTGATTTTTAATTCCGTACAGTACATGGGAACAACTAGTTGTCACTCGTGTGTAATGAACCGTTACTAACTGTCTCAAGATGTATAAATAAGTAAGTAGACTCTTAATCATGAGTACATGTCTTAAATGTAAATATTTCTGAATTTCGCATAAAAAGGTATTCCATTTTTGTGACGGGGGTGCATACGCACCATGTATGGCTATGCCATTGTCAACTGATATTAAAAAAAGGTCATATCGCCCAGCCCTAACAATTCTTTTAATTGACGTTTTGTTGCAAAGGACACCTGTATATCGATAACTAACAACAAAAAACATAATAATGAGACAAAAGTTAAAATGTTTTTAAATGTTAAAATTACTTGATAGCCTTTGACATCCCTGCTACAGAAAAACACTGAGAGAGAAAGGCATAGGTTTAGAAGGTCTTCTTCTGAAGAGACAGACAGATCAGGGATCAGACTCACAGTGTCTCCCTCAGATCTGCCTTCGGTGGAGAAGATTATGAGATAGACAGACTGGTATATACTGACAGTCTCACTGATGCCCCAGGATCATCTATTAGTCTATGCTGGGAATCAAAAAGTCACAGTCAGTGTTAGCTTAAGGGCCAGGCTCCCACGATCTAGTCTGTGCAAACTGGCTTAGCAGTTTATGAATGCAAGCGGGAGCACTCTTCAATAGAGTACAAAACACATTTTTGCAAGGGGTGGAACTTATAGCCCATTTTCATTAATCAAATCAGCAGTTGCTATTTAAAAGGCAACAAGAAACAGCAAGCATTTTGAGCTGTAAAGAGCCATATCCAGCCCTTTGTGGGAAAGGGATAGGTTATTCTGCAAGAACATTATCCAAAAATCAGTTTAAAAGTTATTAAAAGTCTCCTTTGCCAAGCCTCACATAAAAAAGGGAGGTTTACCGGACTGATTTATTTATCAGTCAACTGCTGCTACTGCTGAGCACATTCTCCTGTCCTTTCTGACTCCCCCCAGACAAACTGAGAGACAGAGAGTCATCACAAACAGTGTGATCTGGCTTTTAGAAAGGCATAACTGCTTTTATTTCACACATTTAGAATAACGATGTTGTTGCAAAGAAACATTTTTCTGATTGAACAGATATGTACTTGCAGTGGAAAATCTGGCAGCTTACAATGACCAGTGTTATCACTAACAGCTGTGGCTTTGGCACTAGTTAAGGAACAAAGTAAATAAGAGCACAACGCAAGATGTTTAGATGTACATATCAGTATTACACAACACAAAACATACTTCATTTGCAATCTGCTTAATAAAATTAAACTCATAAATCAGTTTTCAAAAGTTTATGCTGCTTTAAACATCCTGTGAATTTATGTTGACTCACCAATTAATATTGAGCTGGTCTATCAGTCGTCATTGTATGATACTTAAACTTATAATAGTTATAGTAATAATTTAAATATTTTAAATAAATCTTAATAAGGGTGTGTAGCAAATAATTTAATAATTGATGTTAATGATTTTGTTAAGGATTCAAATTGTTAGGTGACCCACCTACCCAAAAATTTCTGTTTATGAGTGAAGGTGGTGCTTAGAATTTGACCTAATGTCATGTGACTAAAAGAATACAATACTATGTTGTTCTGCATTAATTAATCATTATAGAAAAGCATGAATTTACTTGCTTAATCACCATACCGGGCCTTGGTATTCAGCTTAGCTCAGTGCTAGGGTTTACTGTCCACTGGAATTCTTAAAAGCAAAAATCTGAGTGAAGTCTGGTTACAATCCATAAATGATGGTATTTATTACAGAGCTCTCTTTGAGCAACAGGAAATACTTATATTCTGTTTCCAGGGTTCCACAAGCATTAATAAAATTATATACACTGTTCAAAAAAATTAAAGGAACATTTTTTAATCAGAGTATAACATCAAGTCAGTTAAACTTCTGGGATATTGATCTGGTCAGTTAAGTAGCAGAGGGGGTTGTTAATCAGTTTTAGTTGCTTTGGCGTTAATGAAATTAACAACAGGTTCACTAGAGGGGCAACAATGAGATGACCCCCAAAACAGGAATG
>JAAGVU020000008.1:23045361-23064223 GCA_011763525.2 Mormyrus iriodes | reverse complement strand
AACCACTGCATAATAATAATAATAATAATAATAATAATAATAATAATAATAATAATAATAATAATAATTTGCGCCCGCAGCCTCCGGGATAGGCTCCGGACTCCCCGGGACCCATATGGAATAAGCGGTTATAGAAAATGGATGGATGGATAATAATAATGTTTTATGTGTAATGCACTTTACATTTGAAACAAATCTCAAAGTGCTACAAAATCATAATAAAAAGCAACATAAAACATCTTAAAAAATGCAGCAACCTACAAAGTTTATTAAAAGCCATAAGTTCTACTATGGCAGTTTGGTTCCATTACTGGGGCTTATCCTATTCCCCGCTCAGTAACTCTGGTAATTTACGCCTCAGAACTAGTAGCCTTGTAGCAAAGAAGTCCCACCTGGTGGAAACAAAATCCTGCAAGACAGTTCCATCATTTTTTCTCTATTTCGACTCATTAACGTCATGGACATCCTGATTTTGTGTGTCCCTGGGTCCACATGGGAGGAAATTGCATTTCACTTCTTTAAACAATCACGGTCACACCCTAACACCACTTCGTACAGCCTTTACAGGTAAGCATATTTCTATATTTTGTCTATGTTTATCTATGACATGTCTCTTAACAAAAGGCATACATAATAAAATATGTACCTTAGAAATCCGTGCACCTTGCTGCTTAACGGAAAACACTAACTAATGTGGTGATACAATGAAGACTGTGAGTGGTCTAAGAAGTGAAACACAGGCAACTCCCTTGATCCAGAGACACGTCCAACTCTGAAAAATCAGGAGATGCTTGACGTCATGGCATGCTCTCCACACACGTGTGTTCACCTGTCATGATCACTTTAGAAAATATAACAGACACTGTTCTTACAGTGTGGAACCCTTACTAATTTACCTGCTTCTGTAAGTGAATAGTCTATTGGGGGGGGACAAAAGAATGTCTCGCCAGTGAAACATTCTTCAGTAGCCTGTTTAACTGGTATAGCATTATCAATGAGGAGGGACCTTTTTACTACAGAAACAACTGGGCTGGATTAATCATACGGGGATTTGGGCACGTGCCCAGGGGGACCAATTCCTCGGGGGCCACCCCCAAGCCCATTCCTGTGGTCCTATTCACAAATGAATTTTGACAAGTTAATGTAATTTAATATCTAACATATTTTATCTGATTGTATATTGTTCCTTTAATATGACACTCAAAAACCTATCTAACATTTTCCCTACATTAAATGCATTGCAGAATTGCATGATGGCAGAGAGGGACTGGGTTCAAATCAGCAACTCTGGTTCTCAGTCAAACTCTCGACTATTTAGGTCACAGAAACAGTAGGCTACATATGCATTTAACCTACCCATGTCACCTCCCTTGGCTTATTAATAGTAGCAGTATTCCCTTTTTGTGATTAAATGCATGTAATCATCATGTAGCTGCATAAGCAGCATTTGCCGAGCTACAGAAAAGAACACTCCCCTTGTTTTGCTCATATCGACAATCATCTCTTCAGGGCTGCTGAAATAAATAATATAACTGTCATTTTCTGTACCCTGGTGGATCTTCTCATAGGAGAACCAGAGTGTCTCCTCCCTAGAATACAATGCTGGCTATAATGACTGCAGTGCCCAACCAAAGAAACATCCCAAACATTTTTCCTAAATAGAGAGTCAGACTAGTTCCTCATCTGTTGCCAAACCATCACATGATGTCACTGTATGCCTGAGTCAGCCAACCCTTTGGCCTACTGGAAAAGAAACCAAACCAGCTTTCCTGAGCTAGCACAACTTGCCTACAAATACCTTGCTATGGCAGCTTTCACTGTAACTGTTAAGAGAATCGTAAGTGTAGCAGGAAATTTTTTCAGGCCAGAATGTTGCAGTCTAAATGATGAAACCTATGAAGACCTTTTACTGATTATATTAAATGTAACAATATTGAATACTGAGTCGTGTATTGTTTTACTTTTTGCTATAGTGCTAAGGTTGAACTGAAAGACAAAAATTATTATTCTATATATATGGAAATAGGAGTGACTACGTTAAATTTTTTTTTTTCGTTATGTATACTTACATTTGCTTAAAGCTAAAACATAAGCTATTAATCAGTAAACAATAACAAGAAAAGATAACATATTTGACACTTGACTAACACCCAACATATGCTACTTAGTCAAAATGTTAGGCCATTACATTTTAATTCGACAAATAGCTTTTGCATTTTTGATTTTTTCCGATTTTGATGAAATTTGGCATGTGAATTTTTTTAAATTCACTTTGAGATATAGCGCCTTTTCTACACCGCAGGTAGCAAAAAAAATAGTTCAGACTGTTTCTTTAAACTGGACAGCATCAGTCTAGGCCTAGCAACCAGGCTCTGGAAACGCAAAATCAGGCAAGACTGGGTCTGGAGAGCTGGCTGCGGTGAAGTGGCAGCAGGTGGGACAGGCACTGGTGGTGGAACAGCAGCAGGTGGGACAGGTGGGGGGAGTGGCTGATACCTTGGGGGTGGCAGCTGTGAAACCCAGCACTGTGGACGAACCAACCAGGGTGTTGGGTACTACAGACTAGGACCTAAATTCAAATTGCAATTCTGCATCCTGTTTTCAACCACAATTCGAATTCAATTCAGATTCAGATTTTTGATGTGGAACAGCAAGATTGTGTGTGTGGCTAGCCATCAGTATCAAAGTTTGTACTCTTTCTGCTTTGTCCTGTGTGTCCTCTTCCTATTCTCCTTATTTTATTCATGCAGTACTGCATCTCTCCTAGTCTACGACCACCACGTAGTCTTAAATATTCGGCGATCTGTAAATAAACTTTTCAATCCTGAACTGGGCTTTGAGAGGGCTCAGTCCTCTCTGCTGTTATCAACAATACGGGAGTATTTGCTCCATGAGCTGTTTACACTGCCTCAGAAGAAGCACTTCAGAGGGAGAAGATGGGGCAAACAAGGAGGCTTGCTCGTGAGGCTGAAACTACAGATTGCGTCCTCCTCTTGGTTTGGACGTCACTACAGTCTGGCTAAAGGTTGCTTTATCTCTAAGCGCTCAATGGAACCATGTTATGTGTGCAGTTGCCCTGTTGCCTCCCTCAGGAGAAAGTTGCCTTGGTCAATGCCAGATCTCTAGTAAGATGTTTATCTTAAATTACTTTTTTTATCACTCAAGGTCTGAATTTTCAATTCGTGACTGAGACTTGGATGACTATTGGTGAGTTAATGCCTTTTGCCAAACTTGTTCCTCCTGGCTGTTCATTTTTTAATTCCAATAGGATTCCAGGCTGGGGTGGTGGTTTGGCAACTATTTTTATAAGTCACTTCTTTTGCCAGTAATTAACGACAAACTATTATTCCACCTATTCAAATGGAATAGCTCACACTCTGTATTGTGTGTGGTCCTAAGTTTAATAAGGATTTCATTCATGAATTTGCAAACTTTTTGACTGTAACTGTACTGAACTATGATAGAGTTTTATTTCTTGGTTATTTTAATAGCCATTTGCGCTGTCCAGAGAAACTGCTGGTTAAAATTTTTTTTTACTTAATTGACACTTTTAATTTGGTCCAATTAGTGAATGGCTCAACGCATGAACAGCCATTGACTAAGAATCTAATTTGACACTATTAAAACCACCCAGCTCCTGCTTTTTCTAAGGTGTCATACACTTTGTGAGGACTTTCTGGAATTTTTTGTTCATAAAATTTAGCATTTACAGTCTCCTATCATCTCTACCTCTTCTGTTGCATCTGATCTGTCTAAATGCTCGGCTTTTAATCAGTATGAGCCTATGGCCCTGTTATTTGTGAAGAATGAGTTAGTCACATGAAGCCCACTACATGTGTTTTAGATATTGTTCCTTTTAATTAAAAAAAGAAATGTAGTTAGTCTTAGCATTTTGGATATTGTAAATAGATCACTGGTGACTGGTTTATTTATATATCAGTTTAAGCAGGCTGAGGTTTAAGCTTTACTAAAGAAACCTGTAGCTGATAGCTAGTAGCTGGCCTGGAGTGCGGGCTCTTTCCTGGGCTGCTCTTTGGACATCATTAAAGAGGTGTGTGAGAGGAGCATGCTGGCCAAATTTACATCCATTATGAACAATCCCTCTCACTCCCTGCATGAGACAGCCAGGGCGTTGCGAAGCTCCTTCAGCCCCAGATTACTTCATCCAAGAAGGAATGCTTCCGTAGGTCCTTCATTCCATCTGACATCAGACTTTATAATACCTCAGTCACCTGAAGTTCACATCTTATATGACTGTGTAATATCCACTGCATATATATGTAACTGTATATTTATATCACTCGGTGAAATATCTGTATGTGTATTTGGGACATCCATCTGTGCAGTATGTGTAATTGTGGGCACTCATTTTCTTATTTATTTCTATTTGTTATAGTATCTTCTGGTATGTTTTTTCTATTGCCTTTATGCTGTTGTAACAAATATATTTCCCGGGTATCGGATCAATAAAGTCTTGTCCTTTGTCTTGTCCTGTCCTTTGTCTCGTCTCGTCTCGTCTCAACATATCCAACCATACCGTACCACATCGCATCGTATCTATCGTATATCTTGCCTTGCCTTATCCGGCCCTTCTCTACTAATATATCACTCAGTGACCTTGGTACTCTGTTCACCTGCTGTAAATCTTCCATAAAGAACCTTGGAGTGGTTTTGGACAGTGATTTTACATTTGACATACAAATTCCTTCTGTTCTTAAAAGCTGCTTTTATCAGCTCAGGGCCCGTATTCACAAAGCATCTTAAGCCTAAAAGTAGCTCTTAACTTGCCGATTTAGGAGAAACTCTTAAAAATAATGAGTGTTTCAGTCCTAAATGAAGGACACCTAGTTTTTTTGACTAAGAGCAATTCACAAAGCCCCTTAGTGGTAAAAGTAGCACCTAAGTCTGGGAGAACTAAAAAGTAGTTGAGAGGATTCCCAAGTCACTGAGATCAATTCACAACCAGATGCAAAATGGCTGCTCTTAATCCACGTCGCAATGTCTTGAAAACGTTAAACGACGTTGAATTACTTAAAAGATTCCACCTCAATCAGGAGGGAATAATGATTGCTGTGGAGCTTGTGAGGAATGCAATAAGATATTCAACAAACCGAAACAACCCAATCATTTACAGTGGAGACCACTTATAGTGATCATGTCTGTCTGAGTGAAATTGATCACTTTAAGCGGATGATCATTATAACTGATTTTTTCTTTTTTCATTATGTCTCAGGCAGATTACCATCTAACTGACATTTGTAAATTTATTACATGACTATAAGCGTATATGTAATAACTTATTTTCAATTAGTCCAGGATGTTGCAGCTAGGCTTTTGAATGGATCACGTAAATATGAGTATATTATACTGGTTTTAGCCTCCCTGTACTGGCTCACTGTTCATTACAAAATCGATTTTAAAGTTTTACTTTATGTTTTCAAATGTTTACACGGTCTGTTCCCAAGCTGCCTGGTCAAAATACTCCATATGGTGTCTGACTGTGTCATAGATCTGCTGGAGGGAGTGCCACTACCCAAGGGACACCTTTTCCCCCCTGTCCAAATCAGAGGAGGAAGTGATGAATAAATCCATCGCAAAGGTTATTGCTCAAGGTATAATTTGGCTGTTTAAGTTCCCCATGTAGCCTCTGGCTTCTTTGTCATGAAGAACAAAGATGGGGCACTACTGCGTGTGTAGATTACCAGGCTCTGAATGCTATTGTCATGCCCTGCAACCCTTCCGCCTCATACTCTGCCTTGAGTGGCTCTAACGAGCCACTCCTGTTGCTTGTTTAATCATACCTCTCGTTACAGCCCTCGTGTGGATCACCCCAGGTGCCTCTTGTCTGCTCCTTCACGTGCCCTGTACAATGTGTCCTTGAGTCTTTCACTCCCCAGCCCGGTCATTGATGTTACTGCGCGCTTGTGCTCCTGCATGTGCCCTGTGCCTAATGTTCTTACCTCACCCTTGGCTCCTTGTTTTGGCCCCTCATGGTCCTTTTGATTTAACCTTTTGTATTGTAGTTTCCTTTAATAAAGCCCCGTTGGATTTTCCCTGATGCCTGCCCTCATTTCTGACCTTGCCTGGCATGATGGCTATCACCATCAAGGGAAGATATCTGCTTCCATTTCCCCTGGCCCAAGAGCAGCTCAGGTACACTACAGTATTAAGTAAATTAGACCTCAGAAGTGCATATGACCTAATCTAAATCAACCCAAGAAATGGAAGATGGCATTCATAAATAGCACAGGACAATATACTCGGTCATGCTGTACAGCTTAGCTAACAGTCCCACCATTTTCCAGACCTTCCTGAATGAAGTATTACCAGGCATGCTCAAACGATTTTCATGATAGTTTACATCAATGATATTTTGATTTATTCTGCCCCCCTAGAGCTGCATGTGCAACAGGTCCGCAAAGTTCTCCAGTCCCTGTGTGAACATCATCTCTTTATCAAAGGAAAAAAATGTGAATTCCACCAGAAATCTGTCAAGTTCTTAGGCTACATCATTTGTCCTGGGGGTGTGGAGATGGACGGTGATAAGGTATGAGTAGTGCAAGACTGGCTGCATCCAAAGATTGTACTGGAGAGGAGCTCCAGAAGTTTCTGAGATTTTCCAACTTCTAAAGGTGTTCATTAGGAGTTTCAGCTCAATGGCTTTCCCATTCACTGCACTGCATCCTGTCGATGGTCGCGGGTGCCGAAGGTCCTGCCAAGTCGCCCACATCGCCCGAGGACCCCGCCGAGCTGCCCTTGCCTCCCGGGGATCCCGCTGAGCCACCCTCGCCGCTAGGGGGCCCCTGTGGACAGCTCCCACAGCCAGAAGTCCACGAGGGGGCTACCCGACTCTTACTCCGGCATTAGTCAGCCCTTCGGCTCCTGCCTGCCCACCTGCAGCCATCGCCCAGATGACTCCTGCCTGCCCGCCTGCGGCCGCCGCCGCGACGTCCGAGCCCTGCCCAGGGGAACCAGCCACCGCAATGTCCGAGCCCTGCCCAGGGGAACCAGCCTCCCCGGACCCTACCTCCTCGATTCCCGCACCTGCCCCCTCCTACCCCGGCAAGCTCCTTTTTTTCCCTCTACCTTCCTGTTTCCCTCGCCTCTCTGGTCCTTGCCCCCTTTTCATGGTCCTTTCCCTCAGGTTCAGCATCCTGCCCCTTGGTTTTTGCCCCAGATTCCACCTCCGTTCCCTGCCTTTGTCCCCCAGATTCCACCTCCGTTCCCTGCATTTGTTCCCTAAGTTCCGCCTCTTGTCCCTACCGGGTTAGTCCCCTAGGACGAGATGTGATGAGACCCAAGCTTTAATTGCAACCTGGGGTGAGTTTCCCATACAAGAAGGAAGTTAGCATTGAACTAACATGACTCCTAAAACTGTCATAATTTGTTAGTACCGCAGTAGTTTGAACCATGTTCATGTGAACTGATGTAGTTCAAGCTACAATGGTCCTTAATGTGTTCAGTCTCACTTTCAACTCCAGGCATTCCAATTGCCATACCAGGCAAGGAGGGGGATAACCTAAAGCAGTGCCAAGCTTTTTTCATGTGATGTGTTCTCTATATCAACCATCACCCTGATCTTTTTGTGGGTGATACAGAACGTGTACACTTTGTGCTCTGTCTCCTCACCGGTTAAGCCCATGACAGATACGAGTCTTCTCCTCGAGTCGATCGTGTTATTCCAGAACGTTTTCTGGGAAGTCTTTGATCATACAGCTGTTGGATGAAGCCACAAGGATCAGTTTCTCGACCTCGGACAGGGAAGTTGTTCTGTGACTGACCTTTTGCTGGAATTCTGCAGCGCTGCAGGTTTGGGCTGGTTGGACTCCTGGTTGTGGATAATTTAACCGAATAAAACTGAACCTGGAACTGCAGCCAGAGATTGTGTGTCAGGGTGAAACCAAAGCCTTAGAAGAATATGTAGAGCTGTCCATTTCCCTAGATAATAATATATGGGAATGTCGCTCCTGTCTCAAACTTAAGCCAGCCTGTGTCAGTAAAACACAGACACTTCCCAAACCAGAGCCGTTGCAGCTGAGTTGAACTCCATTTACCCAGAAGGGGAAGCAGTGGCGTCATCGACAGCAGCCCTGCCTGTACTGTTACGAAGCTGGACACCACATCAATGCCTACCCCGTGCATCCAGCACAACAGCTGAACGACATTTCTAGGTAGGAGTTTCTTCACTACTAAATGTCATGAAAAGGCAGGTGCTATTCTCTCAAGTAGTCAGGCAGGAGTGGATGAATGAAATGGTGCTACTCAATTCTGTGGCTGCATGTCGCTTCATAGACATCTGGTTAGTGTAAAGATTTGCCATCCCTTTTGAACCTGTTTCCCCTCCTCTCACTGATCGAAAAGTGGATGGATCTCCCTTAGTCTCTGGGGTCATTTCACACTAAACCATTCATCTTCAATTAAATGTTGGGGGCTTCCATATGAGGGGATTCAATTGCTGGGTCTCCCTTCAGCACGTAACTCAGTCATTCTGGGACACCCGTGGCTGCAACAACATAAACCTGGCACTGACTGGTCTCAGGGAGAGAGTGCTTCTTGGGGTCTAGCCTACACAACCAACAGTAGCACACATCCCTGTAGAGGATTCACAATACAGTCCACTGCCTGAAACCTCTTCTTCGATTGCCGTTGACTACAGAGACTTTGAAGATGTATTTAGCAAGAATAAGGCATTTGGACTGTCCCCTCACAGTTTCTGCCGGGAATCCATGTGTGTTTCCTCTAGGTACTCCGGATTCCCCCCACAGTCCAAAAACATGCTGAGGGACCCAGAACAGGACAAGTGGTTACAGAAAATGGATGCATGGATTTTTTTCACAGCAAACGATATCAATAATTATCACCATATAATTCACCATATATCACCATATAATTATTTCTTTATTTCAATGCTCAATTTTCGTACTTAAAAGTTTCTTTAAATTTTTTAAAATGCCCTTAGAATTTCCCTTAAACCAATCTAGAATATGAAAAAGGAGACAAAGTGAATGAACTGCAAACAGAAATCTAATTTAATAAATAGTTTGAAAATGAACTTTTTTGTCATAGGGTGTGACCCTAGAAAACATCAACAATAAGTTTTGTTGCTAGGTTTCTTTTGATACTGCCTCGCTGTTCGATCCAGGGAAAGGGTTTCACTAGGGCTGGGTAATATGTCCTTAAAATGATATCACAATATTGATATTTATCACAATACTCTAATAATCATATGTGGAAAACAGCTAAATGTGACAGGTGGCTTCACTTCAGGAGTTTTTTCGATTATGACCAAACAGTTTTACTAATAGTTATGGAGCATGTGATAGGCATAATGACAAATTACACCAACTACAGACTCATATCTTGATGGAATTTGTGTAAAAATTGCGCATAACTTTAACTTATGCAATGTGTAAAGTAAACTATGTAAAGTGTTTAGACTATATCACGATACACTGATGATATGAATGTTCATAATCGCAATACTTCATCGATATATTGCTCAGCCCTAATAGGTACATCAGAATGCTTTTTTTCATCTTGCTCTTGAGACACACACATAGGTGATGGCAAGCTTGTGGATCTCAGCTAGTCTGCAGCACTCTTGGAGCACCGCTTGACCATACATAAAGGCCCACGGACATGTGACTATTCTGCCAAGGGCATGCCTCAAACTGGCAATCTTTCACTCATAGGCACAGAGACTTAGCCAGTTGAGCCACTTCACTGCTCAATGTAGTGATGCTCTCTTCCTCTAACCTTCAGTCACATTGTTTTTCATACTTGTTGAGTATGCTGGACATCCAGGCAAAAAAATTGCCTGTGTTTTCTTTTTACATGAGATTTACATCTCCATTAATGAATGCCAAATATTCAAAGAGGGACAGATGCCCTAAAACAACACTAAGCCCTAAACAAAATCTATCTCTATATCTTTAGGTTTTATGAGAAAACCACAAGGTATGCAGTGTTTTCATTGTGGTGACATTTTGTAGTGACTGATAAAGGCATGTGTCATGCTGGTTTGGTTTGTTTTTCAAACTAATACTGTTGCTCAGAACAGCTGGCACAGAGACAGTCAGGTTTCAGGTGGGGAGATGAAGAGGCCCAACTGCCACTGCAGCAGTCCCTGTGGTGTTGCCATCTGAATGTGGGGTCCCATGAGGTGCATTCAGACCTGAAGTGCAGCTCTTTCAGGTGGCCAATAAATGGTCTGTGCAAGCTGCAGCTGACACTCTTAACCGCTTATTTCCACTTCCTTGGCTGGGTGTGCCAGGCATTGTTGATCAAAGCCATAAAGGGACCTTTATGGTGTTTTATAACTGGCCTGTGCCACTTTCCATCCACCCAAAGACAGGTTCTGATTCCCTGGCCACCTCAGTTGCCAAGGGCAACTTGCTTGCAGAAAGCCCATACTTGAAAGCCTAACAGGAAGAAGGAAAGAGTAGAAAGCTACATAAATTACAGAGGGCCTGAAAAAATTCAGTTCCTCAACCCAGTGAAGGTGCAAACTGAATCAATTTTCTTTAGGGCCCTGGCTTCTGGGATGTCTCAAGTGATGTTGTGTATTTTTGTCTTTTGATTCTGCCCCGCTGAGAAGTATATAATATTCTGTGAGTGTGTTGGAGGGGTAGAGGGGGTTCTGAGAGTTTAAGTGTATCTTTTGTATTGATTTTTTTATCTTAATGGCATCTTAATATCTTAATGATAAAGAAAACAGCTACTCAATAGTGCTAACCAGTAACAGGAATTGGGCTTCAGCTAATTACACCAGCTCTGGCATTAATATATGCTGATGAAAACTAAGACTCCATCCCTGCTAAAATGTAAACTCTAGATCAATACAAGATTTTTTTTCCCCATTAGAACTTAACAAGGCTGAATTAATTTTTCTCCAAGATTCTCTGAATACTTGTCATTAAGTGAAGATGCCTCCTTATTTTTAGTCTGTGAGACAGGATGCCTTGGCACATGGACAGTGGATTTGTGCTTAATTATTTAAGCACTTGGCACACTGATTAAATATGTCAGTGGGATTCACTGACATATTCTTTCTCTTATATGCATATTTATAATTCACATTTAGAGGTTCCTCATAATCATCTACAAAATATTATAGTTTTACTTTTAATGTGCAACCCTCCTTTTCTTACAATCTATTTCACACACACTTTATTTCATATTCAATGTGCGATTTATGTCATGTATTGCACGTTAGAGATTATTCTGCTATTCTGTGCTTTCTGTCCTGTAATCTTATTCTGCTAACATTTAAATTACGTGTTTTTATGTGATATACTTTGTGTATTCATATTGTATAGTGTACTATTTATATCCTGCTGTCTTATTCTGTCTGCTATTGTCTCTTGTAATAAGGTGTACCAGCAATTGTTCACTACGAGTTCCACCAGCCTCAGTTGCATGGCAAATAAGACTCTATTAACCTGCCATTTTTGCACAGAAAACACACAAAACACATAACACACAATCTTTGCTTTAATAAATATATTAGGTTCTTTGATAAAATTTGGATGTTATTTGACTGAAAGCATTTAAAGGTTTATGGTCTATTGCAGAATATTTTGTTAAACAAATTTGATAACAACATTGGGTCCAGAAGTCTGAGACCACCAGTAAAAATGCCTCTGCATTTGTTTTGCATTCTTTTCTGATTTGTACCTAGAGTAGAAAGAACCACAGCGGTCTACAGAGCATTCTCCTACAGAGCTCCGCAGCTGTCTTCCAGTGGATATGCAGGATTGTTGGACTACAGCATGATCATAATCACAGCTTGCACCTTGCTTTTAGCAAGCAAGCCCACTCTTGTCTGTGCAATAATGTTAGCATGCCCAGGGGGGTTGGGCAGCCAGTTCACTTTGGACCCCCAGAGGTTTTTTTTCTCCTTACTTGGGAGTTTTTGGTTCCTCTCCTCCATTGTCATCTGGCCATCTTTTTTTTAGTTAATTTCTTTGTCTTTCCTTTTCCCTATTTTGTATTACTTTCTCAGTATCATGTAAAGCGCATTGGGGTGACCCCGTTGTGAAAGGCGATATATAAAAATATATTGAAATTGAAATTGAATTGAATTTAGGCTCACTTTTACTGTCAAGTCTAGATTAAAATCACACTTCCTGCTCTAGCTATCTACTCACCCCCAATTAGGCCTACAGTGTGAGGTGCCGAGCTGCGTGGGGATCAGTGCCATTGGCTTTGGATGAACTGTACCATCAGTGCTGTCACTTTAGCTTCACACCCCTTTGTGGAGTTGCAGTGCTGATGTTCAGGGACTCCTCAAGGCTGCTTGCCCACCTGCCTCTCCCTCCTACTTATGCTGCCATAGCCAGACCTGCCGGAGCTTACATATTGCACTCACCAAACTGTTTGCTCTGCCAATAGTTTTCTCCACTTTGGCTACTGTACTTTTTCAGCCCCAACCTGCTCCATGGGGTGTGCTGCCTAGAGACCCAAAAAAGCAAAGTATCCTACCTACCCTGCTGCCTGTGACACCCCTACTACCTGTGATGTCCTTCTGGCCTGCCCTACTGCCTGTGATGTCTCTCCTGCCTGCCCTGCTGCCAGTGATTCTGCATTTACACCCGAATTTAACAAATTGGAGGGTATAAATCGGGACTTTGTTAATTTGATTTGCCCTGCCTTCCCAAGGAGGATGACCTCTACCTTTGAGTCTTGTTTCTCCTAAGGTTTCTTCCTACTAGGGAGTTTTTCCTTTCCACTGTCACCTCTGGCTTACTCTCTGGAGGTATTGGGCAGGGATAATGTAAAGTGTTTTGTGACAATGTAATATGAAAATACCCTATACAAATAAAAATTTTGTTGAATATAAATTAACTAATAACTCATTTGTTAATTACAATTGATATTGTCAGCATAATAATTTGAAAGAAAATTTGAATATTGAAAAATGTATGAATTTCAGAATTTCTTGCATTGGTAATGTCCCCATTTTGCTTTAATGACAGTGTGTACTTGAACTGGCATAGATTGCACAAATTTATGCAAAACTTCATGATTCATGTTATTTCCATATGATCTGAGAATGTTCTAAAGATCATCTTGTGATGCTACTGAATCCTTGGCTTTCTTGGTGCCCCCACAAATATTTGATGGGGTTGACTGGAGGAAAGTCCACGACAGTCAGTACTCCTTGCTCTTCTTAGTTCTCACAAAGCTTTGAGGTATGTTTGGGGTCATTATCCTGCTGCTGTATGAATTCTTCTCCACAAAAGATCCAAATCAGTGGGTATAGCATTTCTCTGAAGAATGTAGTGATACTTTTTCTTTGTCACATCCTTTTAAGAACTTCTTGAGAAGTCATATATCTTCTGACCGACAGAAAAAAGGAATTCACAGCACAATCAGTTCAATTCCTTTGATACCCAAGGAAAATGTAATCTTTTGTAGTCCTTTAAAAATGTTTTTCTTCTGAGCTGACATTGGGTTTTAATTATATATATATGAAAATCCTCTGGAAGAGTTATAGTAACATTTTGAAAACAACTACCTAGTTATTTAGGTCAATTGTATTAATTGGTCAGATCAGTATTCCTCAACCCAGTCCTTGGGGAGCTCTAGACAGTCCCAACACATCTGTAACAGCTATTCGGTGTTCTTGTTTCTTGTTTTTTTCTGGCGTGTTGGGAGCTGGGAGGGAGCAAATATGTGGACTGTCTGGGGGTCCACAAGGACTGGGTTGAGGAACAGTGATCCAGATGGTAGAAAATACAAGGAAACAGGATGGTAGTTTGGTTTTTATTTTTGGTGTTTGGTACATTTTAGAAAGAATCAAATTAAACATCATTATGAATGACAAAGAGGACTATACTTTTAAAAGCTTTTTATTGTTATTATTCAAAGAAAAAATGCTCAGTATACACACTCCAACAACTTTATTGTGTGTATATATGTAAACAATGCATGGTGCACCTCCACAGTCATTATCAAACAGTTCTGCTCTCCGGACCTAAGATTCATAACACCGAAGTGCAGACCTTTCCATCTGCCGAGGGAGTTTACAGTAGTGTTTCTCACTGCAATGTACATCGCGCTGCAAGTTAATGCTAAGCTAGCACTGGCTAAACTGCCCAACGCCACAAATGTACTGCAAAACTCTCCCCTGGATGGCATCTTTATTACAGTGCCAACCTTAAGTCTGTGCTCATCAAATTTGACCAATTTGTTGATTTTTCAACCATTATATTTACTGCAGTGTAACAAATGTTACAGTCACCCTTTCCCTTCCTCGGCTGGTTGGACCACATCGTTCTGTTCCTGACTCCAGCATACAAATCCTTCATTGCCATGACAAAGCCCACAGTACAATTCAGGGAGCCATGGCTGAACTACAAGAGTACTTTGACAAAACAAACTGGGACCTGTTCATGGAAGAAGCCGCTCTGGACAATCACATAGACTTAAACCCCTATGCCTTCTCTCTGCTAGCCTATATCAACTTCTGTATGGACAATGTTACCACTAGTGAGAGCATACACACGTTCCCAAACAGGAAACGCTGGATAAACCGAGATGTTCAAAACCAGTTGAAGGTACGTGACAATGCTTTCTGTATGGGGGACTCAGAGCCTTATAAAATGGCAAGGTCAAATCTGAGGAAAGGCATCGGAAATGCAAAACGCTGCTATAAACTGCGTATAGAGGAGCACAATAACAGCTCAGGCTCCCATCACATATGGGAAGACATAAAGTCCATCACAGACTACAAAGGCATAAGTAGCATAACAAACACATTTAACCCATCTCTCCTTGATGAACTGAACCACTTCTTCATGTGAATTGACAGTCAACATCCAACCCACCGCCAAGCCACCACTGCACCAAAGGCTACCGTTCCCACCTGCCTCAAGACTGCTACCATAATCCCTGTTCCAAAACAGGCAGCAGTCAGGTCCCTAAATGACTATTCAGTAGCCCTGACTCCCATAATAATGAAATGCTTTGAAATACTGGTCCTAACTCACATAAACAAAAACACCCCGCCTTCCCTGGACCAACACCTATTTGCCTACAGGGCAAACAGCTCAACTGAGGATGCTGTCTTGCTGGCCTTTCACACTACCCTGTCACACAGAGACTGCTATGTATGGAAGCTGTTGATTGCCCACAGCTCCACCTTCAACACTATCACCACGAACAACCTGGCTACAAAACTGCCTGGGCCTCAACACACACCTGTGTAATTGGATTTTGGACTTCCTCACCGGTTGACCACAGACTGTACGCATGGGCAAGCACTTCTCCACTGTCATAACACTAAACATTGGAGCACCACAGGGCTGCGTGCTGAACCCTCTTTTATAGTCCCTCTTCACACATGACTGCAACCCCATGCATGATTCCAACATATTCAAGTTCACAGGTGACACTATCATGGTAGGCCTGATCTCAAACAACGAATGTGCCTATGGGGAGGAGGTTGAGAACTTGGAGAGCTGGAGCTGGGACAACAACCTGGCCCTCAACTCAAAGTAAACCTAGAAACTGATCCTGGACTTCATGAGATTGTCTCAAGGACCGCCATCCCATCAACATCAGCGGCGAGAAGGTGGAGTCTGTCCAGAACTTCAGATTTCTTGGTGTTCATATCAGCTGGGTATCTCTTGGTTAACAAATACAACAGCCATGGCCAAAAAAGGACTTGAGAGGCTTCATTTCTTGAGAAGCCTAAAGGAAGTAGAACTTCTACAACAGCTGATGGTCAACTTCTACAAGTGCACCATAGAATCCATCAATACATAATACAATACAATACAAATACAATACAAAAATACTCAGAGGATCATGGGCTCACAGCTTCCTACCCAGGATGAACTCTTCAGAACCAGCTGTAGCTGCAAAGTCGGGAACAAGTGCAGTGATCCATCCCACCTTTTTCACACTTCTGCCATCCAACAAGCGCTACAGAGCCCTGTATGCTCACATCGCAAGACTGCAGAAAAGTTTCTACCCCCAAGGTGTCACACTCCTAAACACACTGGGCCCATTCCCCCAATCACAACAGCATCACACTAAACTGAGCTGAATCTTATCCACGTCACACACATCAGGCACTACACACACAGAAAACACTTGAACTGTTTTGGCTCCTAGCCATCATTCAATCACTAATGTTGAGTATATGACAATGCTGCTATCACACTCATCTTAGGACCACAATTGTGTGTAATATTGCTTATCATGATCTATACCCTGCACTCTCAACTGCTGCCTTTCTCAGGTGCAATAATTCATGTGCAGTATTCCTCCTATACTTTTATACTGTGTATTGTAATTACTAAATGCTATTTAATTCTATTCTATTTTTTCTTTAAATTTTCTTTAGCTTGTACAGTTTGTATTGAGGCTTCTAAAAGATTATCCAAATGTCATCTCATTGTACTTGTACAGTGACAATAAAGATATATATTGTACAAGATACAGTAGGTTTCATTAAGAGACAAAATGAAGGATAAAATGCTTGTTAATGAAAAGAGGGAAATGGTCATACTCATTGTGGCTAGCAGGAAAGCTACAACTGCAAAAATGTCATGGAAAGTTTCCAGCAACTTGTTGAATTCATATATGGAAGAATTTTATTATGTAGGCAAAAGGGGGTTCATATGGATGCCATCCCCACAGTGGGAATAAATTGTTAAAAACCATACACATTGAAAATATACAATCCCCCTTCACTATCCCCCTAAATTGATCTGTGTAATTTCACTCACGTAAAGGTAAATTAACAACTATATCAGGGCAACTTAACCAGTGAACTCACATCATTCGGACCAAAACAAAATGTAAACAGAACCAGGCAATTAATCCCCAACCCCTCCCCCCAACCACGCTTGGTAAATTTTGTTGTAGCTTCCCCTGCTTAGACAGGTGTACTTGATACAGTATCCACAGAGTGTAGTTTTGAATCTAACAAAATGTGGACTTAAGGCCATGAATGAATAAAAAATATAACAAAACAAAACATTGGGGCGTCAAAATACAAAACATTAATGGTGAGATTGTGAACATCTGCTGAGATATATCTTATTCAGTACTTCACTTGGCCTGCTGATACAGAAGCTTGGCTTTTTCCAACCTAACCTTTTTTTTCTGGAGTAGTTACAGTAGAAAGTCATTGACGATATTTTCCTTCATTGAGCCTTTTTGAAATATTTTTGGATACATTTGGTGTTGAGACAATTTTGATGTATTTTAATGAACTTAAGCTTCTGTGTCTGATTATTCCAGTGGCCTACCTGTGCATGAACTAAGCTGACATGAAATTAAATGAAGCTTAATGCCAGCTATAGTACAATTTACCTATATACAAGTGTTAATTAAGTAGTCAATTGAATTAACCACCCTGACCAGGATGAGCAGTTTGGAAGATGAATGGATGGGTTGCAATTACCTCCAGTATTAATCCCGTTGACTGCATGAAATCAAGTTTCCTATCAGAATGATCATCAAGGTTTATTTGCCAAATACAAACATAAACAAGGAATTTTACTTGGAATGAAAGGTGCAGGTGCAAGGGCAGACAGACATGGCTATACAGATAAAAATAGAATAAATTCAATAAATATAAACAAATAATGAATTATTAATTAATTATTGTATGTGTGTATTATGTATATTTTACATTGTGGGGACCAAATGTCAACATCAGGACCTGTCCCACACGTCCTGGCAGAAGAACCTCTGAACCCACCAAGGCATGGGCTCTCACTTCTATGGTTGTAATACAAAGTCAGCTGGTGGTTTCTGTTTCCCTAGGTTGGGAGAGCAACTTGGTGTGGGAATGTGCCCTGCTTGACTCAGGCCATATATTTGGTTTCGGCTCTGAACAGGCGAGTGTTTTTCCAGCTCTCATCCTCATCTACTGTGATAGATGTTTTTAAGATGTTTAATTGAGAAGTTCATTTATTGAGGTAATGCTGCGATTGGTAATTGAGCAACATTGTATGCTATCATCGCTCTTATTGACCAGTTCCCTGGTGGCCAAAATGGAGCTAGAACCAATGCAGAATGGGTGATGTGAGATGAGATGCTTGATGTTGAGATGTCGTGCTGCCATTTCCATGACCAAAGTTCTAATACAGCGTAAAATACCAACTGGTTGGACAGCTGGTCGTAAGTTGTTAAGCTAGTAGGTTGTCAGGTGAGGAGTGTCTGTAGTTATACAGGGCCTCAACTCTGGAACTTACAAACTTTGTTCTGCTCAGGGCCCCATGCTGTAAATCCATTTCCCCTGAAATGTAACTACAGGTCATGGCAATGCAGTCCACAAGAACTATGATTGCTCCATTTGGCAGCATCGCACTACCTCCTACAAAAATGTTTTGTTATTAAATATTAATGGATTATTCTGTTATTATTTGAATAGAAATACACTGAAGGGAATACTACAATATGACTTCGAAAATGTGCTACATCTTTATATCTGGTCAGGTCGAGGAGCATGCGCTGATGCAGCGTGTTGCCGCACCCACTACATGACGACACGCCTCAGGATCCCAGCTGGCAACCCCCCAGGCAGACACACGGTCCTGTCCCACCCTCCGGAGCCATACATCTGCCGCAGCCAGGTGTTAAGTGGGCGTCCCCTCGGCTTGGACCAGCTGCTCGGGTCCTCAGCAATATGGATCCTGCGAGCTGGATCACCCTCAGGGAAACGCGCCACATAGCCATAGTGCCATAACTGATGATCCCTCACAATGCAGGTAATGTGCCTCATTTGGGACTCCCCTAGAAACCGCTCATTTGACACAAAGTCTAACCAGCGGTACCCGAGGATTTTCCGAAGAGACACAGTACCGAAGGAGTCCAGTCTTCGTCTTAGCACACTGGATAG
>JAAGVU020000008.1:22997667-23035347 GCA_011763525.2 Mormyrus iriodes | reverse complement strand
AACGGGTTAGGAAAACACACTTTGTACCCAGGAACAAAATAAAAATAAAAATTTGTTACATAGTGTAATCAGTCTCTCGAAGCATTTCATTATGACTGGTGTTAGAGCGACCAGACAATAAGTGTTGGGGTCGCTGATGACATTCTTTTTTGGCAGTGGAATGATTGTGGCAGTCTTCATGCAAGGTGGGAGGATGCATTTTGACAGTAACAGGATGATGATCTTTGTTAAGACCTCAGAGAGCTGGTCTGCACATTTGTTCAGCATCCTTCCTGTCACACCTCAGGGCCAGCAGCTTTTCTTGGATTCACAGCTCTGAGCATCCGCCTCACTTCATGCTACTATGCCGTGAGGATGTGGCTGTTGGGGGATGGAGGTGTCGAGTCAGTCTCCATTGTTTTCACCTCAAAGTACACAAAGAAACAATTAAGTTCAAGAATGGCATCTCCATAGACAGTTGCTGTCATGTCCAGCCCTTCCCTACTGGTCTTTTCCCGGTGTCCCCCACAGGCGGGGCTGATTAGCAGCCATGCCTGCTGCTTGTTGATCATTACCTCGTGTTTTTGCTCTTTGTTAATCAACCACAGGTGCCCCTTGTTTACTTCTCCGTGTTCCTCTGTATAAAAGTACCCAGGTCCTGTGTACCCTTGTCGATCATTGTAGTTGTTTGATGTGTGTTATCGTGGTGTGGCAAAACCTGTCAGCTGTCAGTGTGCCTAGCCACGGATGGAAATAAAGTCCCCACCTGGGGTTTATGTTACCCCTACCATTCCTGTCTCCAGCTATATCATTTCTGCCAGCGGTGTGCCTCACCGTCAGCCCCCCTGGCATCACAGTTGCATGGCTGTTGGTCTTGTAATTAGTTATTTGTTGGATACCCTGCCACATCTGCCATGGGTTACTGTTGGTGAGGTGATCCTCAATTTTTCTCTTATAGGCCACTTTAGCCTCCCTGGTGCCTCTCTTCATGTTAGCTCTAGCAACACTACATAGAGCTCTATTGCTGGATCTGAAGCAATGCTACGTTTCTTGAGGAGAGCTTTGATGTATTTTGTCATCCAAAGTTTCTGATTGGGGTACACCTGGTTGTGTTTTTCAACTGTGACAGTGTCTGCACAATTCAGTAGGTAGCCCAAGTACAGTTGGTGTATACTCCTCCAAGTGTTGATTTTCCAAAATGTTCTAATTTGCCCTTTCAAAGCAATCCTGCAGTTGTGAGGAAGCTCCTTCAGGCCATGTCTTCACAGTCTTTGTGGTAGTTTGAGCTTTCCTCCTCAGGGGCGTGTATGCTGGTTTTGGAAGTGAGGTAGTGGTGTTGACCTGAATCCATTTTTGATGTTTGATTAAACTTTATCTAGTGTATTTCTCCCCCTTTTACAGTTGGCGAGTTGAGGAAATATAGGGAAAACTGCTTTTAAATCTGCATGGTTAAAGTCAGCAGCAATGATATGAGTTGCTTCTGGATAAATGTTTCATTGTGAATTTATAGTGCTGAGTAGGTAGCCTAAGGCTATGCTAGTATTAGCATCTGGTGAAATGTAAAGAGCTGTCACTATAACAATGGTAAACTCACGTGGAAGGAAAATAGGCCTGCATTTAACTGTCAGGTACTCCAAATCAAAAGAACAGTGTTTGTTCATGAATTCAGTATTAGTACACCAGTTGTCATGTAATATAATGTAATGCAAATGTAGAGTCCCGCTCCTTTGCTGTTACTGGAGTCTTTGTTTCTATCTCAGCGAAAAGATGTGCAACCTGTTAGCTCAAGGGCTCCATCTAGGACGAGTGAGTGAAGCCATGTCTCTGATATTTTAAAAAATGCAACAGCATTCTATGTGTTTGCTCACTGAGATCTGTAGACTCAGTTCGTCCATTTCGTTGGTGATGGACCAGGCATTGCTGAGAAAGATGCTGGGCAGTAGTGGTGTGCGTGGTTGTCTCCTTAGTGTAGTAAGCATGCCAGAATAGCATCTGTGCTTTTGCTTTCGACGCATGCCAGAGCTGGCAATAATCCACGGAGAGTCCAGTGCTCTGGCTATCTAATGGGCTGATTCCACTCTATTCTTATACTCTATGTGTTCTTCACAAGTTCACATTCACGTACTTGATTTATATAAAGTATTTGCATGTTTATATCCTCATTATATTAACTCATTAAATCATTATTAACTCATCATATTCTTATTTTTATTGTTTACTTAGTTTTTTAGTTTCCTCAAATATGTGTAAATAGTCTGTACTTGTCCAGTTTGTGAAACATACATGTAAATCACATGTACACGCACCAAGACAAATTCCTTGTATGTGTAACATACTTGGCGAAATAAAGTGATTCTTGGCGGCTGTAGGTGGGATTCACACAACTAAACTTAGCGTTGCCGAACAGACATACAAACAAAAACATACAAGAAGCACACCGAAGTGGAAAGTGTCGAGCTGCTGCGTCTGAACCTTTGAACTTTGAACTGTTTGACCTTGAACCTGACTCCCCAACAACAGTGGCTAGAATAAGTGGTTGCATGGAAGGATGGAAGGAGTTAAAATATACTGTGAAAAGCAGTCTTTTTCACAAGAATCGTAATTAGGAACTTATGAAAGCTTAACATTTTCTTTTGCGATTCACATTTCTGTTAGTAAAGTCTATTACGTATATATCCATTATTCTGTATGTTCTGCACATCCCTCCCTACCAATGATAAGCAGAACACATTCTCCTATCCTCATCTTCATCACATGTGGCACTACCTTCCTCCCACTCGCTCCTAATTTTTATCAAAGTGTATCTGACAGGTTGTCATCAGTGCTGGGTTGACTGCAATACTAGATCTGCATGAGTTTATAATAGCTCAGTTTTGCTGTCATGAAGCTCTTCTGCTAGGTGTAAGATGGCATGCATTCCTCTTGAAAACTGCAGAATGCTGAGTTTTGTTTTTAAAATGATTTAAAAGTGGAATCAAAATCACTCACGGATGTCATCGGATATTTCTGCCCAAAAGTATTTTAAGAATCATCTAATAGGGAATAAGAAACCCACCAGGTTGTCTATCCATTTACCGTAACTTATTCAATATGAGAACACTGAGCCTGAAGACTGTTCCAGGAAGCAGGAATTCAACCTTTTGGAGTTACCAGTCCCTAACAGGACATCCAGTATAATTTTATGTCTTTGGACTGTCAGAGTAAAGAAGTGGACCTGGCTTAAACCCAGACTGGCATCCCACCAAGGGAAAACCCTGCCTTATGCCTTGTGCTGCAACCCTGCTTAGGATAAGTAGTTGTAAAATGCATGGATTGATTGATTAAACGTACAATCGTTTGACAACTGCAGGGATTCACATGTACGCATTCAAGGGCAGAAATGGAATCCATCAAAGTATTAGCTACTGTACCACCTTGTAAATATATTCTGAGATATTCTGTGGTTTACCAGTACCACTGCTTTGGTACCACATATTCATGTATGTATGATAAAATAACTGTCTCTTTTACCTACTGACATAATCAAGGTTGAAAAATAACCTAAGGTATGTGCTTCATGTCTCTGACAGCAAGAACGCAGCTGTAATTAGTGCTGAAACATTGTCTGTGTGGTAGTCTTGCTCTTGTCCACCTTTGGTTTTGGCAGATGTAACAAATGGGTAGAATGGTAGACACTGGGACTGATAATACTGATGGGCACAATGAATTTATGCCTAAAATTCCTACATGTATGCATTAGGAGTAAATCAGGACCCAAAATTCACAGTTCAATACAAACCTCAGTTTTGGGTTCATCGTTCGGTTCAATTTCTATACAACACTGAAAACAATTTGTTTTGAAATTATTTATTATTAAAGCTGCAGACACAATTAAGAAACAGTTATATACCAAAGGCAACGTGTCTGTTGACATTTCTGAATAACAAAACCTAAGAGATGCTTATATTTACATATTTAAAATAAAAGTCGAAAACATTTTAAAATAAAAAATATGACATCATAACAATCATAATGAACTAAATCCTGTGTTTTTTACTACGGAGTATTTTAGCATATCTGTAGCGATAAACACCCCTAACAGCTCTAAATATTTTTTTAGCTTGGTTTGAAGTTCCTGGCAAAAGCACTCTGAGAGACACTAACTTGCAGTGACTGTTTCCGATTTGCTCAGGTTGTACACATATTCAGATTATATCATCTCAAATGATTGTGTAGGATGTTTTTCCAGCAACATATCCAACTTTGGTGTAACAAAACTGAGAGACAGTCTTGGTATTATCAACTACACTCACTCCAAATTGTTCCAAAACTGCCGATTATGATTGACTGTAAACAGCATTAGCTGTAACTAACTCACAGCCACAATTAGTGTGACGTTTTCTGTGTTGAACATCTACTTTTGAATTTCTGCCCATGTCAATAAATTATGCCGTTCATTGTCCGTACCGAACCAAAACGATAATTTGTTTACTGCTACAGCCCTAGTATACATGGTATGTCTGTGTTAAGAGAATGATGCTGTATTTTGCATAGGATGTATTGTAAAGAGAATTTTTATTTCATTGTACGCATATAACAACTCTGTATGCACTCTCTATCAATGATACAAAACAGTATTTAAATATAACCTAAAAGTTTGACATTTTCAGATTTCACAGTGCCATGTTCACAAGTTGGTGTCTGCAAGCCTCCTTTTACTGCTGCCAGTTATAGCTGCTGTTTCCATCCCCTGCTGCCACCAATAGTTGCTGTTTCAATATCAGTGAAATTTCTTTCAGTTCGATAAGGAATACATTTTGAGGTGTACATTTTCATCCATATAATGTTGTTTGTGAAGTGTAATAAGATCCATCAAAGATCAAATAGTGTACAGTAATAATATCAAATAGAGTTATTCTTTTCACAAGGTCAAGCATCTTATCAAGTCAAAAGTCTCTTTGCTGTCATTAAGTGTTGTTGCTTAAGTTTTGTTAAGGTTCAGACCTTCACCCATACAATCAATGATGTTGATTTGGGTATGGATGATAGGGACATGCCTCTATCAATATTGTGGGAGTACTAAATTATCTACACCAATATTTTTAGCGATCTCCAAACTTTTTCACAGATTAGAGTAGAATTAAAGGCAAAATGCTTCATTCTGTTGTCATTTGTTGTGCAAAATCAAGGGTGTGTCCCAATAGTGTTATATTTCCTTCCTTGTCTGTCAACCTAGCTCATTGTTGTCCTCATTAAAATTCACAGAGGAGATGAGGGAAGGAAACTCCTGCAGTTCGTGCAAGTTTTGTGACTTCCAGTAGGGACTGGGAGCATGCAGCCATTTGAGATGAGACTGCATGAATGGTTACCAATATGGTTCGATTTGTTTATTACACTGTATTGACAAAAGTATTGGGACGAAGCTTTTAGTCATTGAATTCCGGTGTTTCATTCAGACTTACTGCCACAGGTGTATAAAATCAAGCACCTAGTCAGGTACTCACTTTTATAAATATCTGTGAAACAATGGCTTGTTCTGAAAGCTCAGTATATTCAAGCGTGGTACTGTCATAGGATGCCACCTTTGTAAGAAGACAGTTTGTCAGATTTCTTCCCTGCTAGATAGATATTCCACAGTCAACTGTAAGTGGTATTATTGAAAAGTACAAGCATTTAAGAACAACACAAACTCAGCCGCAATGTAGCAGACCACGTAATGTAACAGAGCAGGGTCATTGAGTGACAAGGCATTAAAAAGTGCCGAGCAAAAAACTGCACCAGGAGCTTCATGGAATGGATTCCATGGCTGAGCAGCTGCATGCAAGCCTCACATCTTCAAGCGCAATGCCAAGCGTCGGATGGAATGGTGTAAAGCACGCTGCCCCTGGACTCTGTAGCAGTGCTCTGTGGGGTGACGAATTATGCTTCTTTACCTGGAAGTCTGATGGATAATTTTGGGTTTGGCAGATGCCAGGAGAATGCTACCTGCCTAACTACTTTGTGCTAACTGTAAAGTTTAACCCATAATGGTATGGGTTTGTTTCTCAGGGGTTGGGCTTGGCCCCTTAGTTACAGTAAAGGGAACTCGTAATGCTTCAGCATACCAAAACATTTTGGACAATTGTATGCTTTCAGCCTTGTGGGAACAATTTGGGGAAGGCTCTTTTGTGTTTGAGCAAGAGTGTGCCTCAGCACACAAAGCAACGTTGATAAAGACATGGTTAGGTGAGTTTGGTGAAGAACTTGCCTGGCCTGCATAGAGCCCTTATCTAAACCCCTTCAAGCACTTTTGGGATGAACTAGAACAGAAATTGCGAGCCAAGTCTTCATGTTCAACAGGAGTGCCTGACCACACTAATGCTCTTCTGGATGAATGGGCAATTTCAGGTAATTATGTTTGATACAATCATTCACAATTTACATTCAACATTAACTTTGTTGGCAACAAATTTTATAGCTAATGTGTCATGAAAGCCTCTGTTTCTTTTTCTTTTCCCTAAGAATTTGTTATTGAATCTTCAACCAATATTATCTGAAATATATCCAAAAAATAATTTCTGAGTTATCCTGCTGATAAGATCAAGTGTCTGAGGCTGCGCTTCTCTTTGCTGTCACCATGTGGTGCGGCTTAAATTTTGGTGTGATTTGGCACAAATTAGTGAAGTCAATATATGCAGATTAATCATGTTTGAGACTATGATACCCTGGTACTGAACTCATAAAAAGTAGCAACTCATATTGGGCATAGAGCCTCACAGCCTCCTTTGATTATTTTCAATGACATGGCATACAGCCAACTCATCTCTACTGCTGTAAAACCAAGTGGACAGAAGTACACAGATGAAATGACATTTAATGTGTGTGATATTATTTGTCAGTGTTTTAAATTGTGATTTCAAATATCTGTCTTAGATCAAAGAGCATTCATTCTGTCATTCATGAGAGCAAATTCAGCAAAATTCATAGATTACCTGAACCATGTAAAACCCCAGTCAAATTCCGGAAAAAGAAACTAGAAATTTGAAAGAAATTAAAGCAGAGATTGTTCTATAAAATAAAAATCCTTTTAAAATTTTAACCACAACAAACAAACATTATCACAAAGTAGTAGCAACATGTTTTAGAGTTTTAAAATAAAGCTTGGAGTATGACACTATTAAATTTAAAATCAGGTCACGACTGTAGTATTGACTTTCTTCCAGTTGTGCTAATCTATCCAGCAATTTCACAGAGCAGAAATGGTATCTGGCCATGCTGATATTTTTAGCGAGTGTACCTTGCCTTTCTTTCAATCGCTATGCTATATGTAAGTTGCTCTCTCTTCTTTTTGTCAAGAGTATTTTAATATGCTTATGTTTCTCAACCCTGCTGTGTGTGTATGTTTGAGTTTCGTTCTGGTACTCTAGTTGCAGTTACATGAATTATGGTTGTTATAGTGTGCACCCATAGTATACGATTATGTATGTGAGTGTATGTCTAGTGATGGACTGGCACCCCATCCAGGGTGTCTCTGCCTCGTGTCCAGTGACTCCCTGCATTGGCTGTAGGCTGACTGTAACCCTGTTCTGAATAAGTGGTCATGAATGACAGATATTTTACAATCACCTTATTAAGTCCGCACTCCACAATACGAATAACATGGCGGCAGAAATTCAAAATGTTAAAAAGGAGTTGTGTCCATTGTGTACATGTCATGGTTAGGCTTACTTGTGCGAAATGGAAAGGGCACTGTTTTAGCCATCTACCAATTGATTTCAAATATTATTTATGGGTGCCAGTGTGAGCCAGATGAACTCCAGATGACAGCAGTAAAAACTGGAAGATGTAATAACAGCACCATAAATATTCCCCAGGGAACCCCTGACACATAGACTGCCCCTCACATGTTAACACCTTGTTCTTGAGGGTGGTGTATGTAAAGAGTTGAGCTGCATACCTGTGTGCATTGAAGTAATTTATGGGTGGCCCTGCATTCCCCAGCTGCTTGCAGGCCCACTGGGGTTGAGGGGGTGACAGCCTTCACCATGACTCTTGCAGCATCCATCAAGGCCCAATGCAAACTCAGCTGACAAATTTCCAATATCAATAGCAGCTGTCACAGCAACATAGGGTAATAGCCAACCTTGTCAAGTACACCCATTAATTCCTGTGGGTGTCAGTGGTGGGATAATTAATAGACTTTGCAATCTGGCCCAGCAATAAAAGCTTGGTGTGATACAGAGAGCCCCCCCCCCCCACACACACACACACAAACATGTGCAGAGCATTAGAACAAGACATTGGAAACAGCAAATTTTTGACAACTGAGAATCTTATCACAAACGTGTTGCCCAGTGATGTCAGGGGCCTCTAACAATGCAGGGTGATGATGAATGACTGTATTGGAAAACTCTGAGCTCTCTTTGCACATGGATGACACATTCTAGTTATATATAAGAAAAAGTAAATTTACTGTGATTATGTCCAGTTATACCTATAACTAGCAACTCTTTTAATTCTGACATTTTTTGCTTTACATTTAATTTTTGAGGTGATGTTTTGAAATAGCAGCAGCTGACCTACTCATACTCAAGATTCATAGCTCCTGAAGGTCCAAGAACAAATCCCAGAATGCATCCCCCATCATCCCACAGCTGAGGGAGGACATGAGAGCGGAATGACCAGCATGTTGACATACAGTAGATGGCAAAATGAACCTTGAACCGTTGGGTCTATGAATGACAGCTGTAAGGCAGCAGTGGCATCACAAACCACATTCCCATGCAACACTGTGAAGTTGTGTATATTGGTCCAATTATTTTTGTGTATCTGCTTCTTTATATTTAAAAAATCTATAAACTAGTGTAGAACAGTGTGTGGCTCTGCTGATGAGCAGTATCTGATCAAAGGGTTGCTAGTACAAACCCTGTGGCTGGCAGAATTATGTCACCAATGGGCCCTTGACCAAGGCCCTTACCCCCAATTACAGGGATGCTACTGGAGCCTGCCTACTGCTCATTAAGTGTATGTTGCTTTGGACAAGACCATCTGCCAAATAAGGCCTACAGTGTGAGGTGTAGAGCTGGGTGTGGATGGGTGCCATTGGCTTTAGATGAACTGTACTGTCAGGGCCGTCACTCTAGCTTCACACTCCCTTGTGGAGTTGGAGTGCTGATGTTTCAGGGACTTCCCATGCCTGTGTTCCCACTTCCCTCCTACTTAATTTGCCATAGTTATATCTGCAAGAGTTAACATATTGCACTCACCTTACTATTTGCACTGCCTCTAGTTTCCCTTGCTTTGGCTATTGAATTTTTTCCCCCTATCCCTCCTGGGGTGTGCTGCCGGCAGACCCAAAAATATCAAGATATTCTGCCAACCCTGTTGCCTGCAACACCTCTACTACTGTGACGTCCTTCTAGCCTGCCTGCCCCTTGTCCCTGTGACGTCTCTCCTTCCTTCCCTGCTGCTGTACCAATGTTCATCCTGCCATCAGAAGCAGCACCAGCACCCGTGTGTCATTACCTACCTACCCCCCCACATATAGACTCAAATCTTAAAATTTGGACAGCATAAATTAGGACTTTGCCATCTAGTTCATTTGACTTCCTTTGCCGGCCCCTGGAGGATGGGCTCCCCCTTTAATTCTTGTTCCTTCCAAGGCTTCTTCCTTCTAGGGAATTTTTCCTTGCCACTGATGCCTCTGGCTTGCTCACTAGGGGCTTTGAGCAGGGATAATGTAAAGTGCTTTGAGACAATGTAATGCTGTGTAAATGCACTATACAAATATAATTGAATTTAATTGAATAAATGCGAAGGTGATGTCTGAGATGCGTTTGTTAAAACTTCATGAGAACATGTGGGAATACGTTCACATGTAAAAAAAAAAAAAAAAAAAACACTGATGTCACATTAATGACCTCCACTGTGGAACATTTCATGGCAACACATACATGAGCAATGCATGAACACCGCTCTAGCACACGAATTCTGTACCTTTCACATGAGTTTAGAGGATTATGCTAATATGATTAGAGTGGATTATGATAATGAAAGCTGACGCCGTCCCAGGTCTAGGGGCACATTTTGTACTCTCATTTGGGAAAAGTTAATTGGTTTGGTCCCTTTGATGTGTGGAGTAAGGAGAGATTGGGAACAGAATTTATTGGCCTTTTTGAAATTTGCTTTAGCTTTCAGTTGGAAAGAGCTGGAGTTTGACTTCATGGCCAAGAGTGATATTCTATACTGCCCTGTATATCTTTGAGGATTGAAATACAAAATTAAACAGGAAGCAAAGACATGATACACATTTGTGGATGAAGCATTTTGATTCATAGCCACTGCAAAAAATGTAAAATTGTATTTATGACAACAAGAGAGTGATAATTTAACTGTTAAATATTAAATGCCTCTGAGCAAGAGTGCTCACAGGAATGTTTTAATGCATGAGACATATCTGGTTTTACAATAAAATTGGCCTACAAACAGGAATAAAAACTGTGACACTTTTTCTACTAATGTAATGTCTTTTTTTAAAACCACACTGACTTTAGATACCTCACTAAGCATTACAGCAATCCCAAACTGACTAGTCAGTTTAAGTATTCAACCCTGATCACTTTCGAAACCCGTCTTCCCAGTATATGCAATGTTTCACACAACACAAAGCTGAAATGAGAACCAGGAGAAAATCAGGCATTCATATGCTGAATTAGTATGAATTAGCTGATCTGGGAACAGCTTTAAAGAACTGAACATTTAAAATAATCAAATCCATAAATACACCACATTCCCTGAAAAATAGTGAGAAATATAACTTGTTTTAGACTCAGATTTCTCATTTGAAATTAAATGGAGGGTCAGTGTCAGGTGCAAAAGCCATGTAGACGTTTCCAGTATAAAATGGCACACAAAAGGCTTTTCTAAAAGAAAACTGAAAGTGTAATTAAGAGCACCTTTGAAATTAAGGGTGTTATTGAAGGGCCTGACTTTTGACAGTTTTAAAATCACAACGGCACACAAAATAAATATGATTTCAATGTTGAATTTTATATAAAAATGTATGAATTAAATGCTGTCACTATCTGCACAACAATATCAATGCGAGATGAAACGTTTTCTTAAAAACAGACATGTATTTAATAAGTAAAAATCTTGCGGTTCTATTTGCATATAAAGGCAGCTAAATATATCACAATAAACACAAAGATAGAAGCAGCGCTAAACTCCCATAAAGAAGGAAACTAAGTCTGCAATCAGAGAATGGGGCATTTACATTTGCAAAGTTCACACAACTATTGGCAACATTTTTTTTGTGCTAGCAAGATTGCATTTACACACAGTGCAAAAATTAGAAAAAAAGACCATATAAACGCAAATACAATAATATTTAAGATTTAAAGGACAACTAAACTGTGTTTAGGCAGATGTATAAAAATATCTTGCAAATTCCTTATGCTCAAATGATTAATTTCTTGCTTGCATAAGGAGAATTGGATCACGATGGAATCCATAACTGTGTGATAGAGAAACAGGTGACTGTACGTGTGGTTTTTAAACCTGTATGCATACATACATACACACATACCCATATAGATACATAAACCCACATTAAGCATATAACATAGAATTAACATAGAACTCTTTTGGTGGTAAGTTGCTATACATTTACAAAGAAATTTAGCATAATATATAGGTAGCACTTCTCAAATTATCTACAGAACAGCGCATTAGCTTTAAATAGTCTTTTTAAGGATTTCATCCATAAACTTTAGTGATCCTTTAATCGAATGTTTATTTGCTAATTGGTAACAGAAAATAAATAAGGAACTACTTCTCTGCTACAAGCAATAACATTCTCCCAAAGTACTGTAAAGCTAAAGTTTAAGGCAGTATTTCTGCCAAAACAAAGCTTAATTGTCCTAAAAAGGTACATAAAAACGTACAATGGCATTTAATATCAACATATCCAGCAAATGCAAGCAAAATATGTATGGAAATTGTACAAATTCACAAAGCTTTTCATTATTTTACAGATCCAATCCAATTTCAGTACTAACTTCTGATTTTCAAATCCGGTATTCATAAGGTTTTTGTACCAGGAAATTACAAAAGAACAAGAGTTTGGAAAGCAAATCTAAACATTTATTTAGTAGAATTCTTTTGACTTATTTTTAGAAAAGAAAAAAAAACAGTAATTTCCAACTGCCCTGTGGTTTCAGGATGCTGGGGGGTTGGGGAGGTCAAAGACTATAGGGGGGTTGGTGGGCTGGAAGCTGACGGTGCAGGTGGAGGCGTTTATGTATGTCGTATACCCATCTGTCATAATGCCATAACCTGCAAAAGACAGACAGCAATGTTACAGTTACATATTCAGATTTAACTTCAAAGCAAACCTGCAACACTAGGAGCAGGGCTGTACTTGCACCTCACATCTCGAGGGCTGGGAGTTTGATTTCACATGTGGCCTGTGTGTATGGAGTCTTTACCTCTGCACACATTTCATTTACATAAGGATTCATTGCCACATACAATCTTATGTTCTTAATTTATACTGTTAGGTCCACAATAAGTAATTGATGGAGTTTAGCTTTTGACCAAAAATATCGGAGCTGAAGTTAATGAATGTGGTGCTTAAAATGAAGATTGTCTGCTTTAACTTGAGGGCAATTACATCCAAATTAAGAGAATGGTTTAGGAATTGCAGGCATTTTTGTACGTAGTTCTCCCATTGTCAGGGCTCTAAAGGAACGGGCCAATTGACTGACAAAGCTGTTTCATAGTCAGGTGTGGGCTGTTCCCTTATTTCATTAACAATTTGGCAGGTAAAAGTTCCGAAGTCTATTCCAACTGTGGGATTTGGATTTGCAATCTGTTGCTGTTAACTCTCAATTTGAGGTTCAAAGAGCAGTGAATGCAAGTAAAGTAGGCCATAGTTAGACTGAGAAAACAATTAGAGAGACAGCAGAAGCAATTGGTACATATATTAAAAATAACACACTGGTGATCTCAGCAGACCAAAAGGCCTGGATGACTAAGGAAGGCAACTGTAGTGGATGATTGCAGAATTCTTTGCGTATGTGAAGGAAAAACCCAAAATCTAGCCAGGTCAAGAACACACTGTAGAGGGTAGGCGTATCATTGTCAAATTCTACAATTAAGAGAAGACTAAATGAAAATAGAGAGTTTACTACAAGGTACAAACCACTGGAAAGTCTCAAACATAGGAAAACCAGATTAGACTTTGCCAGAAAACATCTAAAAAGCCTGTCCAAATCTGGACAGATGAAACTATGATTGAGCTGTACCAGAATGATAGGAAGAGAAGAATATGGAGAAGGAAAGGAACAGCTCATGATCCAAAGCATGTCACATCATCTGTGAAATGTGGTGGAGGCAGCAGCATTGAACTTGAATGGTTGCCAAAGGAACTGGGTCACTAGTGGTGATGATATGACTGCTGACATAACAGTATGAACTCTGAAGGGTATAGGGCAATACAATTGGTTTAGAATCAGCCAAATCATGCACAAGGGATAGGATGGGGCTTCTCAGTATAGATGGACACTGACCCAAAACATTCTGCAAAAGTAAACCAAAAACAAAAAGGCAAAGAGATGAAATAATCTTCAATGACTGAGACAGTCACCTGACCTCAACCTAATGGAACATGCACTTCAGTTTTGTCTTCAACAAATGAAGTCAGAAAGACCAACGAACAAGCAGTAAATGAGGACCGCTCCAATAATGACCTGGCAAAGCATCACCACAGAGGACACCTAACATTTGATGATGTCCAGGGGAGCCAGACTTTCAACCAATGTTCCAAAGGGTTTTCTACCAAGAATTAAAAATTATGTTAGTGCAATTACTTTTGAGACCTTGAAAATGGGAGGACTGTGTATAAAAATGGTGGTAATTCCTAAATGGGTCACACAATATCATCATCGAACCCCTTGAATTAAAGCTGAAAGTGTATTTTTCAATCACATCTTGATTGCTTTATTTCAAATCCACTGTGGTGGTGTTCAGAGCCAAAATGATTAAATACAAGTAGCTCTCGTTTTCCAAGCTCCCGATATACGAGTTTATACCGTTACAAGAATTTTCTGTGGTAAAAAATGTAATTAAATATTAATATTCAATGTTTCATTTAATATTTAAAAAATCTGCACGTAACAACACATGCTGCCCAAAAATGCTGTCCGTGGCCCGACAAAGTCTTCATACAACTTTGCTTTGTGAAATATCTAACTGTGCATGCCCGATTTGTACTTTGCACATCTGCATATGCACAGAATTACACTTTATGGCATATTTTACGATGGTACCCGATTTGTACCACTTCGTTTCACGACACAACCTTATCCTGTTAACACACAAGGTTCATTTGGCAGACTGTTTGTGAGCGACCCCTTCCAGCTCAGACTGGGATAAACGAAGAAAAAAGAACCACCCCATCTGCTGAAGATTCCAAGTGACCAAAACTGACTGTGAATGTTACAGTTTTAGCAAAGAAGTGTTTTTTGTTCTTCTCCAAGGTGTTTTTGATTAAATGTGTGTATATTTTTAATTAAATGTTAATTCTAATAATATGTTTGTGTTTACTTTGTTAATTTGACAAAAATGTATAAACCTTTTTTTGGCTGAAACCCAAGTCATCATTTTTATAACATTTCTATAGGAAAATACCTCCCGCTTCTGTATACATACTTTAGTCCTATAGCTATCCCCACATTAAAACCTTACTGGATTTTTGGACCAGTTTCAGGTTTTCCAGTTAGTGGGTTAGATGCTTCCAGTACAGACAAATGTGAGATTTTTCAAATCTACTTGCAATCCATATTTACACAAATTCTCTAAATCGGGTAATCATCAATCAACAGAGAAGTCTAAATTTAGGAATATGAAATGCTTCACATAGATCAATAACTCAAGGCAAAAAAGCTGGCAGCGGCAGCATACAGCAGTGAGCATGACCCACCTTCATGGATACCTCCGAAGACGTGAAGCTTGGGACGAACCCTTCTCTGCACAGTGTTGAGCAGCTCCACACAGCCCACCCGCTGAAGCTCCTTGGGAACCCAGTCCCGAAACCCTGCGGATAAGATGGCCCAAGTAAGTCACAGTTACCCTAGAACCAGTTTTTCCTCAGCACAGCCTTTTCAGTGCTCACCTGTTTACATGTTGTCCACTAACCTACACTGGTTTTTGTATTCACGAGATCCAGCGTAATCTGTTGCTGCTCTTCCCTTTGCCCTCAATAAGTGACATTGCTTCAGTTTGGGTGTTAATTATCCCAGATCATTACCCGATACAATGTTCCTAGGAAGTCTGATACACATTTAGGGTTACTGTGTGCACAAGATCAAGTGTGTTCTATAGTCGTCCTTTCCTTCCTTTCCAGACACCTAGCTCTGCTGCGTCAATTTTGGTACGGTTTGTCTCAAAATTAAATCAGGTATAGATCTTCATCCATTTAATGTTTTTGTGAAGTGGTAATACAATCCATGAAAGGCTTTTTGAGTTATCATGTTCACAAGGGCGAATATCACTTAGCAGCGCAGCTAATTTACTTTAATTTATTTAATTCCAGATTTTCATCCATGCAATGTTTCTGCAAAGATTTGTCAAGTGTTTGTGGTTATGGACTGGTCTTAAAACCATATGCATATCTCACCTGGGAAAACAAAAACACACAAAATATAACAATCATAAGGGAATACATTTAGGGAGGCCAACTATGCAAATCATAATATGGTCAGAAACATTTTAAATGCCAGGATTTTCTAAAAAACACAAATTACAGCACCCCCATTTAATGATGGACTGGGATTAACCGGACTCACCGAGAGGAGGCCCATGGGTCATGAGAATGTCAAGGCCCTCCGGTACTTGGTTCCATTTGTCCAGCAGAGACTGGCCCCGGGGCAAGTTGAAGCCCCATCCATTGAACCAGGGCGTCCTAAGGGAAAACGCATATTGAAAATGACACCTGATGGCACACACACAGCAGCCTTGTCGTATTAGGATTTCAATGACAACTCTTCCAAAATCATGTAATGTCAGTCATAACATAAAAGCGGTTGAAAGATTTATCGATTCCAAATCAAAATCACAATTTGAAAAAACGTAATTAGCAAATCGCAAAGGCTGCATTTTAGGGTATGCATTATACAGGATCCCTCACCCAGGGTTTAAAACCGTCGTGGGAATAGTTTTAAAAATTCATGCCATCCTCCTTGTGTGAGTCGTTCTCACCAATCAGAAATGCCATGGTGCCAATCATGCTGACCAAACAGAAGTGGCCCAAGGCGACTGCGGATACGGCCGCAAACAACAAATACATGAAACCCAAGGAAAACATTACATTCGAGGTCCAAAAAAATTGATTTTGCTGCTGAGCTATAAGTGAATTACCTACTAATTTCATGGCCAGAGATTGTTCACAAAAAGGTCCTATTATTTATGGAGTGATTATGACAGAATTCTGTGGTTGTGTGAAGTAGGTATGTGTACTTGTAATCCCAATGTGTAGTTGTAACATGGATTCTAAAAATAAACTTTGCTATGACTGCTGGTGTATAAAACTAAAGTACAAGTGTGCAAATCTCTGCATGGGTGTATAAAATCTATTTTATACAACCACAGAATTCTGTAATAATAATCACTCCATAATTATTAGGGCCCCAAGCAGCATTAGCTGCGGGATCCCTATTGTTTTTTCTAACTGGAATTGTTTTATTTTTTATTAATATTTATTACTTTATTTAACTTAACACAGACACAGCTTATGTGATAAGTGTTTTATGTGTGATTGTTCTCTGCTAATTTAACCCTTGTGTACATGGGGCTTTCAGGAAACACTATTTACTTCACTGGAGGTAAAAAAGCGGAAGAGTGCAATTCATCTGTTAAACTGCAATATCTGTCAGAAAAATAACGATTTGATATTTTCCCCAAATCATTCAGCAACAGAAGGGTCCATATAGAACCCCAAACCTAAACACTCACTTCACACTTGGGGCTGAACAACAAATTGGCACAAAATCCTAGAAAGCACTATTTCGATCAAAAACCAATACTGTGTTGGTCAGACTGAAGAAAAAAAAAATATGGTGGTCGCATTTGACTGACAGCTCCCGTAACAGTAGCTGGCTGAAGAACTGAAATCTTACTCCAACTCCAAAACCTTGTGCTCCCATCTTTGATTGGCTTTACTTCAATCTCAGCAGAATGAAAAGTATACTGTGTTAATAAAATGGCATTCCCTCTACTCTGAGGCAGAAAGATTAACTACGTTAAAGGATGTTTTATAGAACAAATCAACTGGAAATATGCAAATATTCCAGAAAAATGTCCATGCAAATATAGTAAGTTATTCCTTTGCGTCAATTAAATTATTTCCTGAAAAAGAAAAATGCATGGTCTTTTATTCAAAGTGCTGATCATCATTAAATGATCATGTTCTTAATTTATAAAATAAACAAAACAAAGTGGCCAGGAACATCATTAGTTATGCAATAATAAAACCTTTTAGCATACATTTTAGCTTACATTTTCAACCAGGAATTAAGAAATTTTATTAGAATTTATCATAAACAGAGTTCACCCCTCTCTTACAGAAGCACCATTGTTGTAATCACCACAGGTAAAATACGTACCATGCAAGGACATTTGTTAACCTTCATATGAATGGAGACTGAAGCACATAAAGAAAATATTGTTTCTTCTGTAGCCCAATTACATTGCTTTGAAATGACTCTCATACTCCTCAAGCAAGATTAGGCTCTGGGCAGGCCTCACCATCTGGCCCAGGTGGCAGGAATGACAGACCCCATTTAAAGGAGGGCGTTGCTTGCAAGGAAACCAAAAACTGCACAATCTAGTTTGGTTATAAAGATGACAGCATTAAGCAAGTGAGTAATAGATATATTACATAGGATAGATAGATAGATAGATAGATAGAAATGAAGCAATGGGGAGGGGCAACTAGGTCTCCCATATGAAAAGACTGCAATAGTTCTTATTACTGTGTCATGAAACAGGTTAACGCT
Source organism: Mormyrus iriodes (assembly GCA_011763525.2). Classification (NCBI taxonomy): domain Eukaryota; kingdom Metazoa; phylum Chordata; class Actinopteri; order Osteoglossiformes; family Mormyridae; genus Mormyrus; species Mormyrus iriodes. Next base: position 23,017,354 of record JAAGVU020000008.1, on the reverse strand, counting down.
ACAGCCACCACATGGTTACATGTTCAGCGGGAGCCATTTAGCCTTATATGTAGAATGCCAATATTCAGTTTAAGCCCATGCATATTTGTTACAGCAGACTTATTTTCTTTGGCAGCAAGGCCTTCAGATGGGAAGGAGCAGAGATTGAGTGCGGGAGAAACCTGTGGACTTGCATATGATCAACATGTGCCACTCTGGAGAGAGCAGCCTAATTTATCAAGCAAGGCACTGTGGGCTGTCATATCTTTTAACAGACGCTAATCCTTTATTTAGACTGTCTAAATAAAGAGCAAGTTTGCAATGCACTCAGAGGTACCGGAGGTCGTGGGGGGGTGCTCTGGACTTGCAGAATTTTCTCCACCAAAACATTTTAACCAAATTCAGTAAACCGACCAGCAGCTGTCTGGCTTCTGTCCCCATGCCTGTGTTTGTATAAGAGGGCACTAGTCCCTGCATCTCTGTTTCCAATTAAGTGTAGGGCCAGTCTGATGAGACGACGGTGGCACACAAAAACCTTACAGGCTCCCTCTTGACCACTGTTAATTTACATTCCTGTCAAAAACGGACAGAGTGAGGATGCCTCCCGACATTGAGCCTGTCCACAAGCAGCCCGTGAACTTTAGTTTTGTGCTCACAGAGAAATACCGTGACTTACAATCTCAGAAGCTACAAGATTTCAATTTTAGAGGGACGTCTTCTTTCATTTATCTTCCACATTTGTCCTACGTACTGTTACTGACACTTCTGAGATCCCTATATTAACAATCTGCTATATACAAACTCTCCACTGCATACCTCATATTGTTTGAGATGTATTAGCAAAGTAATTTTTAAATGCACATTCAAAGCCAATACGGAGGAAATGTAAACAATGTTCAACTGTCTAGATGTGAAAACACACAGACAGATCTGTAGAGTCTTCCCACTAGTTCTCATTTAATTTGCTGGATCTCTCACATATAAGATGCATCACACATGTAAAATGGGCCACTGGCCTCCCATGAACTCCTGTTACCCACAGGTGTACCTTGGGTCTCTGTCCACAGTACACACAAACACCTCTGTTATTTCCCTCCACTGTCTAATAGTGCACAGACAATGTAAAACAAAGGGTGAGGCAAAGACAGGCAGAGAGCAGCACATTACATGACCAGGCAATTCATTGTGGCCTCACCTCCTTGTCACTGCAGCGTGGAGGTCATCTGAAAAGGACAGTTAATTGATCAAGCTGTCAAGGCCAATGAGGAGAAGCATGTTAATGGGATATTTATTTCCCCATTGGGAGGGAGGCACCTGACAGAGTGCAGTATATATGGCTGGCCATGGTGCCTTTATTAACAGCTTGGGACCCCCTGGTAATAGGAGGCAAGCGACTGGACGGGCCTGACAAACCACCGATCGGCCAAGGCCACAGCAAATGCAACAAGGGAAGTGGAGGGGGGCGACGGTGGCACCAGCTTGGGGTTGACCCCGTCCTATTAACTGCAGCTGAGTGACTGATGGGGTCCTGGGTGGATTCATTTAACTGCAACCCCACCACCTGACCTCCACGCGCAGAGACGGGTTAGGCCTCTTACCCAGGGACACATACAAGCTGCGGCGCTGCCCTGTGGACCTGATGTTGCACAAGTGAGCCACATTAACCCCCACCCCCCCAGATCAGCGAAATCTACCGAGAGGGTTGCGAGTCTCAGGCACTGTTATTTTAGGGGTTGAAGGCTGAAAAATCTGAGAAAACATGTAGCAGATATCGGATATTGACCAACGTTATAAACCAATAAGACAGGGACACAGTGCTACACAGGACAAGAAAGACAAGACAGTGATGGTGATTTAAACAGGGGCTTGCAGAGTGCCACCAGGCAGCCGCACACATGCATTGATCACCCAGAGATCCTCAGTCAGCACATACATACTCTATGCCATTCCAGGCGGTCTCCTGGATTCGCATCCACAATGGAACAGGCTTATACATCGCCAGGTAACACAACCTCCAGCGGGGTGGTGGGTGCAGATGGTGCAGGGAGTTGCTGATCTGAATCCAAATAGGGAACAGCAGCCACCACAGTAGGGAAAGTTTGGGTGACAACGGGGGTTGGCGAGTTGGGGGGGGGGGGTGGTGGTGCTCTCTGGGAACGAACATACGAGATTCATCCGAGAACTCTGAAATATGAATCTAACAGGAAGGCTCAGAGAAACTCGAGAAGTTGAAATAGCTGGAGTAGGACAGGGCATTAAAGTGGCCCTGCACCCTCCCCCCCCCACCACAACTTGAATGAAAGAAACTTACACAGTTACACACTGCTAGCACCATTTACTCATTTACTGAGTTACTCCCAGGCCCAAGGCTGATGAAGCCAGGGAGGAGGTTTTCGGTTACCTGGCAAGCCCAGCTAACCATGAGGCCATCTCAGATGACCTGATCCCTTGGAGACTAAAGAGGGTATTACTATTAGCTGAGAGCAAAGCAGACCAATATTTCTAAAGAAAAATGCATATATATGTAGCTCTGTAGCCTCAACATAAAAGAGAAGTAAGAGAGGCAGAGATGTAGTGTATAAATAGTGCAGTTGCCTACAGTTCCAAAAAAAAAAAGGAATGAAAATAAACAAAGGAAACTGAGGGGAATATGAAAGGTACATGTTCTCCTCTTCACTGCAGAATGGAGGACACAAGTTTATGGATCAACTTTTCAGGTGAAGAGACATTGGGCATTATTAGAAGACTGAATGGGCCAGGTTAAAAAGTGGCAGAAAGGCGGTAGGCTGGATGAAATGGCATGGGAGTGCCAGGGTCACACAGAGAAACAATTAGCATTTAAGCAATTTAAGCATCCTTTCTGTGATGGAAAAGTCACTTTCTTACATGGTGACACTGACATTCCAGCTCTCCCACAGTACAGAAATATATTATTCATCCAAAGATTAAGTATTCCAATAAGAAATGGGCTTCAAACAAACAGAGTAAAGCTGAAGTCCAGAAGAGGAAAGCACAGACAGGCTAGACTTTGAATTAATGAAGAAAACAAAAAGAAAAACCCCACAGCTGATGAATGTTAATATAAGTGCAGTTTTAATTTGTACCTATGCAAAGTAGCTCAAGGGGGAACTCAAGGACGCAAGCAGTAAATAAATAGCCTAAACATGAAACAGACACTGACAGCCTTTGGATTACTAGTCCATATGCTTGTCCACGTGATACTTGCTGTGTAATGCACATTATTGCAGAATAAAAATATATAATGGGAAATTGAGAAAACTATCATAGACCCTGAGATTTTTACACCTTAGTTCAAGTTGTAACTAAACTTACAAATGATTAAAAATGTGACGTGGGAATAAAACACCACCCTCTTTTGATTACCACATGCATCCAGATGCATTTAATGCAATGCATTTAAGATAGGTCAATGACCTAACAGAAGAACTGTGTGCTGCACACCACGTACCAAAGTTCTTTCAGACTGCTTTAATTTTGTTACATATACATGCCTATATTATATTTGGGAATGGGTATGAAGTCGTATGAATAGGTAAGGAACCCGGTAAAGAATGGGTAAGAGGCTGAATGATTGGGTAAGGAACCCCGCAAGCAATAGGTAAGAAGCTGTATGAATAAGTAAGTAACTCGGGATGGTATGGGTAAGAAACTGAATGAATAAGCATGGAATCTGTTAAGTAATGGGTAAGAAGCCATATGAATAGGTAAGAAACCCAGTAAGGAATAGGTAAGGGCGTACTCACACTGCCCTGGTCTGTGCCCGAGCACGACTGTTCCCCCTTCCCAATCACCTGCTGGTTTGTGCTCACAGTGCTCCTAGTGATCTGGGACTGAGTACGAGTTTGTCGTCACTGTGCAACTTTTTGTGTTGAAGAAAATATAAGAAGGAAAGCACTATCACACAGCACAATGGAATTCATGATTAATATCCTTATTTTGCGGATTATTTGGAGATGGTTTCAGTGCAATGACACTCGCATGTATTGAGCATGCAGCACAGCCATTTTCATTTAAATGTGCTTCATGTATTGGAAGATTTTTGGTAAAATATGGGACTCCCACAGAGGTTTTGTGGTACATCCAATTGTCCATGGATAATCTCATCAGTCCAAATTTCCAGCAAATACTGCACCTCTGCAATAGACCAAAATACTCCCTTTGCCGCCATGTTTGTTAAATGTTTATCGCTACCCGATCGGTTCAGCCTACCCAATCCATTCCTTCTGGGTCCAGTTCATGTATAGTGTACATGTGCGCATGCGTGTGCCAGTAGCACAATTGACGTCATGTCTGTCTCCTGTGTTCAGACACAATTAGCAAGTACACTAGATGCGTACCGTGCCCGAGTCCAACTGAACCATGTCCCAGCCCAACTCTTCAAGCACAGTATGAAGCGATCACACTAGTCAGACAAACTGGAATTTGGGGGTCAAATGTGCTCCAGCACGGTAAGTATCGCCTAGTGTGAGTAAACCCTAAGAAGCTGAATGAATAGGTAAGGAGCCCGGTAAGGAATGGGAAAAAAGCCGTATGAATAGATAAGGAACCTGGTAAGGAATGGGTAAAAACACAGGTGACTCTAGACTTTTCTTCCAGGGGGTATAAAGTGACAGAGCCCGACCAGTCATTCATCTAGATGCAAAGGTCTACAATGTACTTGTACAGAACAACATAACTGCTCCTAAATTTTAACAAGGGTCTATCACACACAACATAGTTTAAAGTGAATTTATCAGCTTTTATATTGCACAGTTTTTTTTTTTTTAATCTTGATCCACAAAGGCCTTTTGCAGTGATCATTTTTGTCTGTCTGTCAATTTGAGCATGTTTTTAAGTTTGATGCAGCATACCGGGGAACACACGAAACATCCACATGACTCACTGGCACCATGTGCCCCATGGTAACACTGTACAATCCTTCTACTATGTTACTCACATGCATTTACAGTCTCTCTCTTTCTGTGCAAATCTGGACACCCCGACCATGCAGGGCTGCATTTTCGGATGCATTCCATTTCTAAACTCTCCAAATATTTAAATGTTTACAATGAGTTCTCATTAAACATCAATGTTTAAGGAAATATCTGTGAATCGCATTCTTGTGTACTAAATGAATGACGAGTAAGCATTCTTATAATACACAAATACAGACCAGTGAAATTAGTATCTTAATGCTGGATCGTCGCTTTTTCGGTCATTTTAATTCAACAGTTCTCCAAAACTATTTTTGCATCATTTTTGATTTTGGTGAAATTTAGAATGTGAATTACACATATTTTCCAGAATGCCTTTTCTACATTGTGGGTAGCAAAAAAAAAGATAATTCAGAATATTTTCCTATGGGCTATAAATTTTTCTTACTGTTACAGTTACATGGCTCGGGTACAGCTTGTTGGAAAGCTCAGAAAGAATTATTTTTCATGGAACTTTTCTACTGGCATAACAGGAACCAACCCGTGCCCGAGCCATACCGTGAAGAGAGACTAGTTGCAGCACAGTTCCAGCTCGCGTTGGTTTTCCACTGCAGAAGGATCAGCTTGGTAAAGGTATTGCTGAGTTTGCAGAGCGACAGTGATATAAAACTGAAGAGACATTTATTTACTGTTCACAATGTATACATTATGAATGTGCATTACTATTATTATTTTTTACAGCGTGCTAATTTCCGTTAGCACCTCTGTGAGAATTGCTGTGTTATGCAAGTACCAAACGGTAGCGGAATTAGTATTCGCTTGCCTAAATTTGCATTACGAATCCATTCCATTCAGCTGTTCCACACTGCTATTGTAAGTAGGCTAGAAATGTTCAAGTTCCATGTATTTAGGAATGCATCAATACATTGCAACATGCGAAACTACTAATAATGAATAGCATGTAGAATATACGCTTTTTCCTTCAGATAATCCATGTACAGAACCCCGGCATCTACATGCATTTTGACTAATCAGATGGTGGTGACGCAACCAGCTTGGTTTGGTCACACTTTCACGCTAGGGTACGGCTCACATACCGCCAGTTCGCGGTGTGGCTCCGTTTTTGGTGCCGGTGGAAAAGCACCATGCTTTTTTTCCAAGGTTAATGTTTTTCTCACAAATTACATTTTTTATTACATATGGTTAGTTAAAACACAGAGAAGTGCTTGGTATAACAAGTCAGTTTTTTATAATGAAATTATGTGTGTACTACTTGTATATAAAACACTGGCCAGCTATTTGGTGCCCTTCTTGATATAAGCACAGGGTTTTCCTTATCACAGAAAGGCACTGAGGAGTGCCTAAAAGCTGAATGAACGTCAGACACACTGGAGTAACTGGGGATGTCATGAGAACCAGTATTTCCATATCAAGTCAAAATTCTGAAAACATGACAATGCTCGTTTTTGTACAGTATTGTAGGTACCGGAAATGCAATTCTTCTGGATCTGATGCATGCAGCACATAGGCTTACAAGTGTTCTAATCTACAGATAAAATACCAAAAGAAGAACGCCTACCAGCATGGAATATCAATAACAATAGCAGCAGCAGCAGCGCCAGCTCCACCTCCACTTGTTGAAAACAAAAAGTTTCAGGTTTGGAAGTATTTCGTACAGTGCCTTTGTAAGTTCAGCCATGAGGGAGTAATTCACAAAAGCCAATATGCAAAAGGTGCCATCATGCATTTCAGACAAATGGAAGAAATGCTTCCAATTCAGTAAAGCACTTCAAAGACAGGAATCAAGACCTATTCAAAATATTCAAGGTGAGCGAGTTTCTATTGATTTTAACATTACATTAAAATGTATCCAAAGTGTTATCCTTGTCGTCCTCATTCTGAAATACGTTACTATTATTTTTGTTTGGGATAATTGTGTAGCCAACTATGTTCCATATGACATTTGCAAAATGCTAAAGCTACCATGTTTAGGCTAACTTAATGTAACCATAGCTTGTAGTAATAGGCTTCCACCCTAACCATTCAGTCTGTGTCACTTATCAAAATATAACGCTAGCGATTTAAATAAATATTGTCAGATTAGTAGTCTGTCACCATGTCAGTAAATTAAACTTCACCTTGCACTCAGAGTATATAGAGGTGTGTATGTTAGTACATGGTGTGTACAGCCTCTGCTGTTTTCTTATAGTCATTGAGCTATACCTGATAACTGAAATATTATACATTTTCTGTAACAGTATCAGCCAGAGAAGGATGTCAACCAGGAGAGACAGGAGTGAAGTCAGCAAATAGATACACAGGAAACTATATCAGAATCACAGAAAATATGACGGTTTTTGTAATGTTCAAATGTTTTTAATAAAGGAGAGTATGTTGAAGTACACAGGATTTGTTTACTCATTTTTTACCGGGGTCTCGAATTGATGAGATTTTACTGGTATTGGTACAGCCTACTAAATTTCTGGTATCATGACATGCCTAACAGTGACTACTAGGCAACACATAACACATCAGAATGAATTATAATGAGTTATAAATTAACAAATTCTTTTCAACAACCCCCCTTCCCCAGCGCTCTGAAAACCTAAGGATAGCCCTGTAAGCAATTTTAATGCTATATTTGAACTTCAAAAAAAGCATGTAGGGGGAAAGGTAAAACTATCATTAAACTGGGAATAAAGTACTCTTTACCTACGTTCAAACAAAAAAAAACGTGCTGTTATTCAAAGGGGTGTAGGAGCTATGAGGTTCGGAACTTGGGGAAAAAGGGAAGCTTGCATTCATACTACAGTGGACACAGAAGGTTGTGGATGGTGCATGCATACAGCAGTGATATTCCACCAGACCAGGAGAGGGCAGATGTATGACAATAAACACAAATATAAGCAATGTAGTGAAATAGGTACACTTTTACGAACAGTTCTAAAGTTGTGGGTGACATTAAGGTAACTGGGCATACTGGGGCATTTTCAAATGCAAAACCCTTATGACAAAATTAATCGTGACCCACCCCATACGACGCATACAAATGAAAATAATAAAAATCTGTAAAATAGACAGGCACCATGTATTGAATACATCAAATTGTTATGACCAGTAACATAATGAAAGTTTACTGTGGGAAAGTTGTACAGTTAATACTTACATACTAGGAGGAGCCATGGAGAAATTTCTAGCTGCCAGTAATGTTAGAAGAAAATGTGATGGCAAAACAAATTTTTTTTTGTATGCAGGATATACATAAGTTTTTTATTTTTAACTGACGCTTTTATCTAAAAAGGTTTACAGTAAAGGGAAGTGGTACAATTAATGAATACTTGGTGGGAGTAGAACCCCCCCGAGGTCTTGGTTGCTAGCGCAATGCTCCATCTGTTGAGCTACAGAACTGTTGACGCTATACTAAATTGTCCTTTAGCATTTTGTTTTTCAATACGAGGCAATTGCCCAATATACAGGATGGATGCCCAAAAAACTGAACAGAAAATGAATGTTCTTATTTACAGTATATACAAGGGATTAGCTAAAATCAACAACAGTATTTACAAATTAAAAGTGCCAACTCTTGGCTCATTCGCTTTGAATGGTTTAACATGGTTAAATCGCTTTTCTTAGAGTACAGAAGAAACAGACTTTGTTCCTATGAATATAACAGAATCAATATAGGATAACAAAACAGGCCGCACTTTGCTTAATATTATTTTACTTAACCGAACGTCACCACACTGACGCATTTCAGCCAAACAGCGAGGCTAGTGATTAAAAAAAATATTAACTTTATCATAAAATATTCAGAAAATCATCTTGGGTCCTACAGTTTTAGAACAAGAAGAGTATGTACAAATCAAAGAATTTTAACTTTTGGCTTTCACTTAGAGTATACCACCACCACCACCAAGTAGGAATGGTGAACAAGTGACTTTTTAAACTTGTGCTTTGCTTTTATATACACACACACATACACATGGGTGTACATATAAATATATACTCACTGGTCACTTTATTAATTACACTTTTTCAACTGCTTGTTGAAGCAAATATGTAATCAAACATCAACAGCACAATGTATAAAATCAGGCAGGTGCAGAACAAGAGCTTCAGTTAATGCTCACATCAAACACCAGAATGCAGAAGAATGGTGATTTAAGTGACTTTGAACATGACATGGTTGCTTGTGCTATATGGGCTGAGTATTTCAGAAACTGCTGATCTAGAGGGATTTGCACACACTACCATCTCTAAGGTTTACAGAGAATGGCCCAAAAAAGGAAAAAAAAAAACTACAGTGAGTTGCGATTCTCTTGGCAAAAATGCTTTGTTGATGGCAGAGGACAAAGAAGCAGTCTGATCAAGATTATAGAAAGGCAACAATAACTCAAATAATCATTTGTTAGAAAAGGTATACAGAAGAGCACTTGTGAATGCACCACCTTGCAGTAGATGGTTATGCTCTGGTTCTAACTCCCCAAAGGATGGCAAATACAATTATCATATTTAGGTAACATGCAAGTCTATGGTCACATAGACGGCCACACTGGATCTCACTCCTGTCAGCTACGAACAAGAAACTGAGGCTACAGTGGGCACAGGCTCAACAAAATTCTTCTGCAAAATTCATATGGTAAAGTCAGAATTTGATGCAAACAACATGAAAGCATAGATCCACCTTGCCTTGTATCATCAGTTCAGGCTGGTGGTGGTGGTGCAGTGTGTGGGGGGTAATTTCTTGGCATACTTTGGGCCCCTTAGTACCAACTGAGCATGATTTAAATGCTACAGACTACCTGAGTCTTGTTGCTGACCATGTCCATCCCTTTATGACCACAGTGTACCCAGCTTCTAATGGCTACTTCCGGCAGGTTAATGCACCATGTCACAAAGCTCATAACTCAAACTGGTTTCTTGAACAGGACAATGAGTTCACTGTACGCTAATAGCCCCTACAGTCACCAGATCTCAATGAAATCGAGCGCCTAAGGGATATGGGGGAATGGGAGTTCACATCATAAAGGTGCAGCTGACAAATCTGATGGTATTATGTCAGTATGGACCAAAGTCACTGAGGAATGTTTCAAGCACTTTGTTGAATCTATGCCATGAACAATTAAGGCAGTTCTGAAGACAAAAGTGGGCCTCACCTGGTGCTTCGCACAGGCATTGTAGGGGTGACAAATTAAAAGTGTTTAAATTTTGAGATGGATTGCCCAAACCTTGAACGAACACTGCTAATCATCTCATTCTTCTCTGTGCTGTCACTAAGCGCCACCGCTTAAATTTTGGTGCAATTTGTCTCAGGTTCAGATCTTTACCTGTTCAATGTGCCTGCAAAGTTTGGAAAAGAACCATAAAATACTTTTAAAATTATCACGCCAAAAGGATTGAAATGTCTGAAACTACCCTTTTGTTCTATATATCGGTTCTGCAGTGCTGTTTCAGATTTGGGGCAGTCGGTTTTGAAATTTGACCACTTCAAGTATGTCATTCCTAAAACGTGCTTGCAAAATTTGAAAAATATCCATACAGTATTTTTAGCTGCCTGTGTTCACAAGACCAAGTACACTATATTGCCAAAAGTATTGGGACACCCCTCTAAATCATTGAATTCAGGTGTTCCGATCACGTCCATGACCACAGGTGTATAAAATCAAGCACCTAGGCATGCAGACTGCTTTTATAAGTATTTGTGAAAGAATGGGTCGCTCTCAGGAGCTCAGTGAATTCAAGCGTGGTACTGTGATTGGACTTATTGCACAGGTGGCATCCTTTCGTGAAATTTCCTCGCTACTAAATATTCCACGGTCAACTGTTAGTGGTATTATAACAAAGTGGAAGCAATTGGGAACAACAGCAACTGAGCCACGAAGTGGTAGGCCACGTAAAATCACAAAGCGCATGCTGAGGCGCACAGTGTGCAGAAGTTGCCAACATTCTGCAGTCAATAGCTACAGACCTCCAAAGATCATGTGGCCTTCAGATTAGCTCAAGAACAGTACATAGAAAGCTTCATGGAATGGGTTTCCATGGCTGAGCAGCTGTTCCAAAGCCTTACATCACCAAGTGCAATGCAAAGTGTCGGATGCAGTGGTGTAAAACACACCGCCACTGGACTGGGGATAGCCCCTTCCTGCTCCAACATGACTGCGCACCAATATACAAAGCAAGGTCTTTAAAGACATGGATGAGCGAGTTTGGTGTGGAGGAACTTCACTGGCCGGCACAGAGCCCTGATCTCAACTCGACAGAATACCTTTCGGATAATTAGTGCGGAGACTGCAAACCAGGCCTTCTCCTCCGACATCAGTGCCTGACCTCACAAATGCTCTCCTGGAAGAATGGTCAAAAATTCCCATAAACACACTCCTAAGCCTTGTGGAAAGCCTTCCCAGAAGAGTTGAAGCTGTTATAACTGCAAAGGGTGAGCCAACTCCATATTAAAGCCTACGTATTAAAAATGGGATGTCATTAAAGTTCATGTGGGTGTATAGGCAGGTGTCCCAATACTTTTGGCAATATAGTGTATTTTCTGCAGCTGCTGTTTACATTCTTTGCTGCCACAATTTATCTGAAAATTAAATCAGGTGTATATCTGCATCCAGATAATGTTTTGTGAAGCAGTAATAAGATTCATCAAATACTTATCACATCCACAAAGTCAAATGTCTGCTTTCACCCTTCCCTTTGCTGCCAACTAAGCAACATCATTTCAGGTTTAGGGCAGTCTCAAAATTTAAAAACTCTTAGTTTGTCATTGAGGAAATACCTGAGCAAAGTTTGAAATAGATGTGTCAAATGGTTTCTGAGTTATTGGCGTGCATGCCAAACAGTTGGCAGCAGCAGCGCACTGGTGCTAACTCCACAGAAAGATGGTAACTAAAATCTTTTTTTGTTTGTGACACACTATATGGACAAAAGTACTGGGACATCCAGCCATTAGACCTACAAAAACCTTTATGACATCCCATTCTAAATCCATAGGCATCAATGTGGAGTTGGTCCCCCCTTTGCAGCTGTCACTCTTCTGGGAAGGCTTGCCACATGATTTTGTGGTGCATATATGGGAATTTTTGCTCATTCATCCAGAAGAGCATTTGTGAGGTCAAGCACGATGCTGGATTTGAAGGTCTGGCTCACAATCTCATTCGAGTTCATCCCAAAGGTGCTCGATGAGGTTTAGGTCAACTCGTTCCACACCCAAGTTACCCAAATATGTCTTTACGGACCTTGCTTTGTGCACTGTGACTCAGTCATGCCGGAACAGAAAAGACTTTTCCCCAAACTGTTCCGATAAAGTTGGAAGCATAGAATTGTACAGAATGTCTTGGTATGCTGAAGCATTAAGAGTTCCCTTCACTGTAACTAAAGGGCCTAGTCCAACCCCTGAAAAACAACCCCATGCCATTATCCCTTCTCTACCAAACTTTACAACTGACACAATGCAGTCAGACAGGTAACATTCTTCGGGCGTCTGCCAAACCCTGACTCATCCATCAGACTGCCAGACAAAGAAGCGTGATTCATCACACCACAGAACACGTTCCCATTGCTCTTGTGTTCAGAGGTGGCGTGCTTTACACAACTCCATCCGACGCTTGAAATTGCACTTGGTGATGTGAGGCTTGCATGCAGCTACTCGACCATGGAAGTCCATTCCATGAAACCCCTGGCACATAGTTTTTGTGCTGGGGTTAATGCCAGAGGAAGTTTGGAACTCTGCAGTTATTGTGTCAACAGAGCATTGCTGACTTGCACACTATATGCTTTGGCAATTAGCAATCCCACTGTTATTTTACGTGGTATGCCCCTTTGTCAGAGTTTCTGTTGTTCCTAAACACTTCCACTTTGCAATAATACCACTTACAGTTCACTATGGAATACCTAGCAGGGAAGAAGTTTCACAAACTGACTTATTGCAAAGGTGGCATCCTAAGACAGTATCACAGCTGAATTCAATGAGCTCTATAGAATGTCCCATTCTTTCACAAATACTTGTGAACCTGACTGCATGGCTAGGTGCTTGATTTTATACACCGGTCACAATGGGTCTGAATGAAACGCCTGAATTCTATGATTCAGAGGTGTGTCCCAATACTTTTGTCCATATTGTGTATTTTCAAATAATTAGTAACAGTCATTAACAATTAGTAACAATCATTAAGGCTTAGGTACACAGTAGGCCTACCTCCAGGATTTCATGATTCTGAGAAGAAATTAGTGCAAAATCAAGCAAACTCTTGACCTTTCAATTCTTCAAATACACTGGAGATTCTCTGCAAGAAATGGCCAAATCAACAGACTGCTTGCATTTGGACTATGACATGTTCTGTTATGCCACCACAGTGTGCATTAATGTCTATCTTTTGCTAGACTGCTGTGGGGAAGATGATCACCGCAAATACACTTCATTTACCAGCAAAAGACGCACAGTTTTTATTCTGTTGAGACATTGTAAAGAAAATAAATCCAAAAATGGACTCTTTGGAAACATTTTTCTGTTAATGTATTTGATATTTACCGCTAATGATGAATCAGGAGTTTATTTTACCAAGACTTAAATAACTGGAACCAAAGATAGTTTTTTCTTGAAATGGTTCTTGAATTAAAAATGAGCACTGAAATTTATGAAAATAAACACAAAAATTACATATGGTTGCTGTCTGATAACTACTTTTTGATGATCGTGACTTCTTACTAATTCTGTGTTATGACAGCATTTTTTATATTTTATTTTAAAGCCTGGTAGGATAGACTTGGCCAGTCTCTGTAATTTCCTTGAAACCTCTTCAGTGATGCTTGCATGCCATGTCAGCTGGATTTCAAAACTAGAGATCATCGGCCAATATATGCTGATTTCGTTTTAAAATGGCAAGACAAAGCTCTCATTATGTCCATTTAGACTAGCTGATAACTAACCAGGTTCTTGGAATACAGTCAGTGCTACTACAACACGTGATGATACACCGTTTTTTGTGTGGCGTAAGTTACTAAGTTCTGCAGTCGCAATTCCCTAACCCTATTTTTCCCCAATAGATATATGTATTTAGCATGTGGTTTTAGCGAACGTGGGGTTTTTCCAGAAGCATTAGTCTCATTGTAGCGGGACAGACTGCATTGTGAATATAGTGCTCGCTACAACAAGCCACAAAAGTTCATTTAAAACACTAAACTGTTCACTGACCGCTGTATAAAGATAGGTTTCTATTTATTGTGCTAGGGGTGACTCATTAAATTGTTTTAGGTTTATTTTGCAAAGCAGCTTTTCAGAAAATGCATTTTTTCACACTCCTAAAATAATGGATTTTTGGAGATGTTTTTAATTGGACAGTGACAATATGTCTCTTTCTTCCCTGGAGTAGCTTGGAAAAAAAAATCCAAAACTTGCAATTTTGCCAATTTATCCTAATGTTCTGCAAAAAGTACACAGAACTCCACAAAATCCTGTAGGGACTGGATATAACTAATAGTATGATTACTAATGTTTTGTTTTTAGTGGCAAGTGATTTACAAGATCTACAGTAAATACTTTGAGGCAGGAATAAGATCTTTGTAACAGATATGTAGCTTTTTATGTGAATCTGTTTATTAATATATCACATCAAATGATTACCTTAAACCAAAATATTACATGTTTTTTTGCCACATAGAGCCTTTGCTACACCCTCTCTCAAACGGAAAAGACTTTTTAAAATAACATTTCTGGACTATGGAAGGTGCGTGTAATTCACATGCCAAATTTAATCAAAGTCAACAATGGTGATGCAAAAGCCATTTGTGGAATTAAAATGATACGAACCATTCATGATTTGTTCCCTGTTCCATGTCGCACACATATTGCATTTGAAAATCTTTACTTGATAACTGATTAACCATTACCAATGTCCAAAGGAAATAGCTGCCCTATAAATTCGGTAACTATAGCTGCTTGAATTTAAGATGTAGTAAAATGTCTGCAAGAATAGTTAGGATTATGGGGGTGGTGTGAAAGGAATGCTCTCTGTGGCCCCACAACATGAAAGAAGGAAAGAAAAAATAAAAATGTTTGATTTTCAGAAGTGACAGTGAACAGCACCTCCCCTGAGTTGCAAGGCAACATGTCTGCTGTGGTGCTGACCTTAAGGCAGAAAGCAGTCTATACTTTTAAAAGTTTTTCAAATGCACAGCTCCTCTAAAATCATTTCGGATACCTAATCATGACCTCACTGGCATTTCAATGCAGTGCCCATCCAAGTCAGATGAAACCAAAAGACCATACTGACATGAAGCCTCAAGGGCTGGTTGATGCCTTTCAAGCTTTACAGCGGGATCCCATGAGCCAAGCTCATTAGACACCCCACTAAAAAACAGGACTGCTGCACTAAAACTTCACCTAGTGGTTTGCATACTGGAGAAAACGACTGCATCAACATATTCGAGATGTTCGAACATCAATTGTCTCCACCCCCACTGCAGGCCAAAAACAAATGTTCTCGTGTCAACCGTATTAGGCTTTTGCTAATCTGTTAAGATATTTTGAAACCCCTCAGCACGGCCCTCTTATCTGTCCCTGGGAGAGGAAGCAACTGATAAAAATAAGACAATACTTTCACAGAAAAGAGCTGCAGCATGTTACTATGGCTCAAAAACAGGGTGGGGGTGGGGGCAGCCCAAGCATGATTGATGCTTGAATAAATAGAGCAGAGTGCCCTCTATTCAGTGCGGCTCAGGATATACACAGGGGTGTAATCTTTCACTGGCATAAAAGTCACCCGCCCCCTAGTATCCGCCATGCACTTTTGTCCATGAGTCTCTGGAGCAGCTATTGTCTGCAGCTGTCCTCGCTTTATTATCTGCACCCCTAGTCACCCCCATTTCATCTGGCTGCCACTACAAGGCCCAGCTTAAGGCAGCCCACTTCATCAAGGCTCACAAGGTGGCGGCTCATCTATCTATCCACACAAAGGATGGAACACGTGAGGGGTGGAAAATGGGGGCTAAGAGTGTACCGTGATTGGGGGGCGGGGGGGATCTACTGTCGGAGAAAATCTCCCACTATGCGAAGGCATCCCTCTGGTTCCTCCATGTCTGTGCTTCAAGGTTGATAAAAAGCCCCAGCCCCAAAAACGGGGAGGAGGCAGAGAGTTGGGTACTCAGGCCTAACATTGGGTTACCAGCCTGGAGTTACTGTATACACCCAGGGATGTATACCCCTGGCCTTTGTATTTTGGGAAGGAAGGAGGGCCTTACAATCCAAAAGTATCCCTAAAAAAAAGGCCCTACCACTTACAAACGGCCAAATCATTAACCCATTACCATTCTGAGACATTTTAATATATGCTAAAAGCTTGTTGGACTTGTGTCTGGAGCTCCTGTGTTCAGAATGCTGGGTCTTCTCAGATTCATTTTATAATGATTCATTTATATTC
The DNA here is from genome assembly GCA_011763525.2 of Mormyrus iriodes. Lineage (NCBI taxonomy): Eukaryota > Metazoa > Chordata > Actinopteri > Osteoglossiformes > Mormyridae > Mormyrus > Mormyrus iriodes. Next base: position 23,001,024 of record JAAGVU020000008.1, on the reverse strand, counting down.
ATTTATAGTCTTCATGCACAGGGTGGTGGTGCAGTAAAAAAAAAAAAAAAATCCTTGAAAGCTTGGTAAAATGGTAGCACTTAGTGGCACATCAAGATGGTCTGCACACGTTCTTGTTGATGTTGGGAGTGGTTTTAGTGATGCAGGCATTGAATGTGTGTAACCTTTTGGCTGAACTCCGCTAAGAATAATGGCACAAGGGAGAAATATGGCCTTTCCTGCTCTTTCTATGCTCCTGCCAGCTATTTAAAAAACAGTTGGCATCGCTAATGTACGACTGTGCCTGTCCCCATTGCCTACTGACTGAAAGGTCACTTGAATATTAAAATATTTATCTGCTCATAACTTGATGAGTGGCTTGAAGACAAGGCAGAAGGTAACCCAGGCCCAGGGACTCAGTGGTACAGGGGGTGGGGGGCTGGGTGGATTAAACATACGATGGGCAACAGGACAGTGAAACAAAGGGGAATTAAGGGCTTTGGATCTGTATGGCTGGCTGTCTGCAAGCTGCAGGGCAGCAGACACACAACTCATGGAACATACACGAGCCCCGCAGAGTTTTAAGTGATTCTGGCCTGGGACCAAGGCATTATTTTGTTTGTCTCTCCCCCACTCCCAGTTCCCCTGCAGTTTTCTTGGACAGCTGGCAAGCTCTGGGCACCTCATGTCCTGCCTCCGCAGCCTGCTGTGTGAGGTATTTGATTAAATGAGAGCTTGCTGAAGAGCCAGGACTCGTCTCGATCACACGGCTGTGTGCGCACACGTCTGCATGGAGGGGGAGCGGGGGGGGGCTCTGATCATTTCCTGCACCTATCCACTTAAACTCCCCCTGGACAGTGGAGAATGGTAGGCACAGTGGTAGCTCAATGCCGACAGGGGCAGTCTGGACCTGCATAAAAAAAACTACTTAATATTCGCTTCTGATAGGCGCAGCACTGTTTGTTTCACAAGTCATTAAATTTATGTAGTGGCTTAATGCTCATTAAAGCACTTTAGGTTTGTCTAATCAGCCGGGTGATCTTGGCTGTGCGGCAGTGTTGCGGACACTCTGTCTATGACCAGGGCCTAGAGAGGGCAGCCTCACAGCAGTAGCTGCTGGCAGGGATATAAACACAGCATGGTGCTGAGGGAATAAACAAACCTGCGCTCGCCCTAATAGGGGACAAGGAGAATCTCTGTCCATGGACATAAACACACTGAAGTCACAACATGCAAGCTGGCTTTCACGGGGGCCTCTTTTTTTTTTTTTTTTTTTTTTTTAAAAAAAGGTTTTACTTCAAGTATAATAAATTTTAAAAATTACAATGAAATAAAATAAATAGTGGTAGCAGCAGACTAACATTCCAAATCTACAGCCTTCCAGCACAGGGAACACAAACACTGCAGGGCCACCGGGCAGAGGCGAGATGGAGCCCACATCCATCAGCATTCTCTGCAGCAACACAGCGGAGAAAAAAATAAACAGATCCAGTAACACTTCCTTGGTGAACTGTACATGGGTCAGATAAGGCCCCCCTGGCCAGTCTGCTAATGAGAGTGACCTGCCCTCACGCTCCTCGGCGAGAGGCCGTGTGCTGAGGCTGTGAGCAGCACGCCCTGATTACAGCAGAAGAGTCTGGGGAGCGTAAGGGACAGAGGGCACAAATTAATGCTGACAGGCCACTGCTTCTTCTGGTCAAAGATCAGCCTCCAATCAGGGCACAGAGCAGGTAACATCTGTGAATAACTTGCCCAGACCCAGCCCCCCCAATTGTTGGTGTTGGGACAGTAATCAGCAGCTAAAGAAAATAAGGGAGGGGCATACGTGTCACCACCATGCTCTGCTCCGCTTCATGCATGGCAAGACATGCAATTGGTACACATTGCAGGGTGCACACCCACTCACACATATACTTAATTTAGGCACTCCAATTGACTTAAGTTGCATGTTTTTGGATGGAGAATCCTATGTAAACCCATGCACACATGGGGGAAACACTTCACAGCAGCCCAGGCTCCATGTGGGGGGCCACGGGCCGCAGAGCTGCTAGACTGGCCAGTTCTGCAGACAGGATCTGACAAGGCTAGATTTCTCTCTGTGTAGTTAGCTCAAGTTCCCATGGCAACATGCCCTGATAAGGAGGTGCAGCAAGGTGACAAATATGCACAGAGCCAGCAATCTATGTTTCAAAAGAGCAAATGAACAAGATGTACAAAATACACTAGTTAAAACAGACTGGTGACCTGGTGGGGTGTGGCAAACGGAGGGTGCATGGTGGTCAGGGCAGGGTGTAGATTCTGCTTTCAGAAAAGACAGACAGATGGATGGATGGATGCAGATTTTGAGAAGCAGTCACTCAGGGACGGAAGCATACCTTGTATTAACTATATTTTCCTTTCTAGGTGCCCGGAGACTCCCTGAAGTCTGTACAAATGGTTTGCAAATTCCCGCATCAATAGCTGGAATATGGGAACAGCTGAAAGAACAGAACCACCACTGCCTGGTGGGGTCAGTCTCTTCTCTCTGTGACTGAGATGGCTGGACATCACCATTGTGCAAAGCTAAAGCAGGTTTAACAAGTGCAACAATCAGAAAAGCAGACTGTAGATTTAACTTTCCAGGAGCCTGGCGCCATACAGCCTTCAAGTCGCTGGCAGGGAATGAAACATGCGGGTGTGTGTGTGCAGAATGGTTGTCAAGCTCATTTAACACATACAGGCAATGACAGACTTCCACATTACTGGGGGGGGAGGGGGTAAGCAAAGACAAATGATACAGGATACTGGCGTCTATGTGTTAGAGCTTGATTGGATGGACAGAAATATTCATGCATCATCATCAGAAACATTGACCAAGTCAGTAAACGTTACAGGATGTGCATCTGCCCCAATGTAGGTACTCTAAACTTGTGGATCTGGGTAGGGGTGGTTCCCAATGAAGATAGGAATTCTCAAATAGCACCTCACTTGCAAAGCACCTCATGACAAGGTGCTGCTGATTCTGCAGTAATACTGCCTCTGCAGAGTTCTGTTTACAATACCTGTGGTCATTTGTTATGTTTCATGCCTTTGGACACACTATGTTAGTTTTGTTAACATAAGCCTTGATTTGTTAATGTCAAAACAAATAAATATATAATTAATTTATTAGCGACTGGCAGATTACCCAGTGGCTTCACTCACTGAGCGCAAGGGAAAAAAATAAGATGCAGTATTTATAAAATAAGTTTGTTAATTACCAATTTTATTTTTCAACAAATAAAGAGTATTTACAATAACATAGAAATCAATATGAACGACGTTATTAACATCATTATCATATGAGAATATGAAGTAATATATAAGAAGCACTGTAATGTTCCTGTTCATGGTTGGATC
>JAAGVU020000008.1:22968014-22986607 GCA_011763525.2 Mormyrus iriodes | reverse complement strand
AGGATGCGTAAGGAGTTGGGGGGGGGGGGGGGGGGGGGAGGGGGGGGGGGGGTGGGGGTGGTGGGGGGGGGGTGGTGGGGGGGGGGGGGGGGGGGGGGGGGTGGGGGGGGGGGGGGGGTGGTGTGTGTCTTCTGGCCACGTGCACATCATCCCGGGGTGGGGGGGGGGGGCACACTGGAATAGGGGACTCACCAGAGAGCTGAAGCTGAAGCTATGGTCCATGCTGGACTGCGGCACAGGGGGGTCCGATCTTCCGAGTGTGTCCATCTGTCATCTCCTACGATGGGGCAGTGCTGAGGGCCAGGGCTGATTAAGGGGGGGTAAAATAAATATAATAACCAATTAGATCCCATAATACCTAACGGTGGCAGGCTGTCACCTTGGAAAGCAGAGGACTGGTACGCCCACCGAGAGCGTGGGTCCGCCATGGCCATTTTCATTTCCAGTAAACGCTGGCGGCGAATCTTGATGCTTTCATTCCAAACCACACAAAGGCCTAATTAGAACATTACAGCCCCACTTTTAAAATCATTAACTGCACTGAATGTTTCCCAAACACAAGGGTACAGTAACAATGACAGTTTGAGCATTTCTCCAAAGCAGCACTCGGTGTCTGTATTGTGGTCTTTTAGCTACTTTCTGATTTGCTGGATTATGACGTAAAATGAAATATTTTAAAACCATCCACTAAAAAAAATAAGTGCAAAATACTCACATCACTGAATCACAGCCATAAAGTTTAAAATCAAAATTTGTCCAAGGCTTATGTAATGTACATCTAATGGCATGCAAAGAAACATTTAGCTTGTTTTGAATTGTGCAAAAGGTGATAAGGGATTACGATAAGGGTTAAATATGTTGATATGAGCTGTATTAAAAAGTGCCACGGTTGCTATGACAGCTGGCAGATGGTAACTAAGCAGTAAAATATGATGACTCATGGATTTATAGCTCACCAGATGAAAATGCTATGAAAGAAGGACAAATTTAAGACAGACACGGTCCATCCTGTAGTTATTAACATTTGCGTTTCCAGTCTATTTAAGAAAATATGGCAAGGAAAAAAAACAACATTTTCCTTCCATTGTAGAAGATGGTAGCCTGATACATTACCATAGCAACTGTTGTTAGGAAGATAAAGTAGCCATTTATAGAGAACCAGTAGCACAAGCGTTATTAATAATTAATGGAAACAAACATATGTGAGCTGTTTGTTGGGAATCTTTATTTATGATGACTTATTTTCCTTAGGAGAGCAAAAAACAGGGGACACAGGAAGCCTTCTATAATGTACATTTCCTGCTGAACGCCGCACCAAAACAATAAACCAGTAGACAATAGAGAAGGTGTTTCCCTAAACTAGCTCTGAAATCTGGGCTCACAATTTCCCCTCCGGTAATAATGAGCATTTGAAGCCCCCCCACCTGCCCCCTTTGCCATAAGAGGAACTGATTCATAGCCACACCCATACCTCACAAACATCAGTAACGTGACACAGCTACAATTCCAACCCATTTAAAGAGTGTCAGCAGCCACACGGTGCCAAAAAGTGAGATGCCTGTCTTCAGTAATCATGCGATCGCAGCGGTCTCTGCTTTTAGAGATTTCCTTTTGATAAGGATCCATGTGAAAATGCAAAAGGTAACTGTACCATTTCCCTTTTTCTCGGATGGAATGCTGCGCTGAATCGCAGGCGACGTGCAATGGAGTCGTTAAGTTTGACTTAAAGCATCCAGTTTGTTTAAAACACCGTCATTCCGCCTGTAGCTGAGCCACATGCACATGCAGGAAAGAACAATCTTAAAAGTTGTAGCTAATTAAGTCAGCTTCCAAAGACAGCCGACATCCACCTAATCCTAACGACTTAACCCTGAACTCCGAGCCATGTGATTTCTAACAACTTTCACCGACATTGGCACAGAACACAGGAGAATGAGCACAAATTCTGACACATACATATTTTTTTAATATATATGCAAATCTGACCCCGCCCAAATTTATAGACCATGGCTAATCATGTTTGCGAGGTGAAATTATTATGTGTAGGTATTTATTTGAACATTTATTTTAATTTGCAGGCATTACTTTCCACATTTCGCAACAGTTAAGGTTTCATTAAATGCACTTTGCGTGTCATGACTAGACATACGAGACAAAGGTTCAGACTTGGTGCAGATAATTGCCTTTACCTAAAGGCGTATGTATGAGCTGCTTCAGCCAAAGTGAGACGTCTGTGTGCAAATAAATTAATAAGCCTTTTAAGAAAGTCCCTTCAGGCTGATTTAAGTTACTTACGTGCTAAAAGCATGCGGTGGAGACAGACTGCCTGTAATTACTAAGAAGGTTGAGTCTTTGGTTGTGCAATATAACAAAAAACATGCATCTGCTTCCCAGGTATACAGAAGGAAAGCAGCTCGAGGTACAGGCCGATAAATCCAAACAATGATCGTTTATCTAAGGCACAGTCACGGTGACCCTGCAGCCTATTTAAAAATCAACAGGGTGCGAGGCTAGGGACTACCTGAGGAGGGCGACACTCAAGCACAGTGTTCACACACACTGTCACACACTACAGGCAAATCAGGCAAGGCCGTCGGTTTGGTTTCAACATTGGTGGGACCAAATCAGCCCTGATCTCCACACCCACCCTAAACATACACAATTCTTTCACAATATTAATAGGGACATGCCCCTACCATTCATACCTACATATACATCCTTAAATTCAGGGACACTGACCCACTGAAAATGCATTTGTTTGGGTGGGAAAATATATATACACACATGCATATGCATATTTTATATATATATATATATATATATATATATATATATATATACACACACACACACACACACACACACACACACAAACTGCACAGCTGAACTTATAGTCGACACCACGGCAGCCATTTTTAACATGCCATTTGCTTCACTTTTACATCGCTTTAGACAAAAGCATCAGCTAAATAAAAGTAAGCGTAGGAATCAAAGCTGGAATGCTGGAGGCAAGAGGCGGGGGGGGCTTTAACCTGCAGCCAGAGGATCAAAGCTCCCCAAGGAGCCAGCACACCACCCTATGTGCACAGATCCCATTAAACACAGCAGAGCTGGCAATGCACACAGAGGATGGGACACATTGACTCACTGCATACTACCACCAATGACACAGAGGCCCCTTTCTTATTTCCATTCTTGGAATAGCTAGTGAGACATTTAAAGTGTCCTTGAACTCCACCCACGTGACCAGCCCCTGCCATAATGGAGGGAACCTGAGGTCGTGATCCATAGTACTAGAACCAGTATTTCTGGACTGGTAATATTCATTCATTAGTTATGGTTAGTATATAGTTAGCCTATATGTAGTGTTGTTTTTCAACACATTTTGCTTTATTATCAATAAAGACTGAGAAGTCAGATTCTTTTTTTATGACTATATTGAAATAAACATGACACTCCCCCAACGCCCCATGTAGTATAGGTTTGACCATTCTGGTTTAGCAGAAAAGGGATTAAAGATAGATACACACACACACATCATGAATAGGAAAATAATGGTGTCCACAGTATAGCAGCCAGTCAGCAGTAGGCTGGGTGTATCAGTCAGCAAAGAGCCATTCTCAGCAGGTCTAATTTTACTTTTGCACTTCCCTTAGGCAAATAATAACTGGCACAAAAGTCATCTGAATGATACACCACAGATCTCGGAAGACCACATGCTAGAAAGTAGCTCTGACACATAACCAAGTGACTGGTCGCCTGACCTGGTCCACAGAACAATCTTGAACACCCACCAAATTATGTACTTCCAAGACGTGGTTTTAGTGTGCTTGCGACAGTATGGCTCACTAACAGAAAGGAAAAAAGGGCTGGGAGGATGAAAATACAACTGTGTTGCTTCACAAACTTCAGGTGTAGCCTTACAATAAAGTTACTATCCCCACCCCCCGCCTCCACAGCACAAAAACACCTGTCATCTCACCACCAACATCCATCTATAACACTTATGAGTAAAAGAAAAAGTTCTTTATATCATATATCGCACTTCGCTATAATGAGGTTGATTTGCTGCCATTTTATTAGGCATGACACATACTACGATTCTGTTTTCCTATGTACAATGCCGCGAAATCTACAACTAAAATGTAAACCTTATATTTGCTCGGCAGCGCTAAAATTAAGCCGTTTTTTTCCAGTGTGCCACGGGGTGGGGGGAAGAGACTGCGAAAACATTTGCAGAAATCAGCTAACCACCAAAGTATCGCTTTCATTCATATAGCGATCTGATACCATTTTCAAAAAAAAAAAAAAATCGAATCACATGAAGTGCTATCATCAGTCTACAATGTACTACACTGAAATCTCTTCTAAAATCTATTTAACACTCAAGAAATCGGTTTCAGTCCTAATAATTCATCGAATAGAAATAAAGGTATGGGTTCTATCATTCAGTTAAAGGGAGTTTCACTTCCTGCTTATTAAGTGAGAGACACATGATTCCTGTAGGGTATAATAAGCATCTAACACCTGCTACAGATTTCTCTCATCGCAATCATCTAAAAACACTGGTGGCCGCAGATCAATGTTACATCTGAATAGCCAGATAATACAAAAATGCGATTTTAATCACTAAGTTAGCGGTTACATCTCAACACGCTGATTGATTGAAATCCATGAGACTGGATAATCCTACACATTCCGACATGTACGTCGTGCGCAATGAGGATGGTGCAATAAGAATCCTATCAAAAGCATCGTCATATCAAACAATGATACGACCATTTTTGCATTTAAGAAAATACGATTTCTCATGATTGTATATGTAAGAACGTTAAGATACCCAGTGCACCGCGCACACGTTACCTCGCGGCATTGGGCTTTTCGAATAAATAGCAAATACTCACGATTATTCCGTGTTACCATGATAAGCTGCTGTACTTGGCATAACATAAAGCAAAAGGCTTACCAGCTATTCACCTGTGTGCACAGCCTGTCCCATGCTCCGCATCACTACCGTCACATGCAGCACATACTGGAAAAAAGGAGCGCGCCACAATAAATGGCACTATTCTCCAATAGTCAGCTCTCGCGCGTCGACTTTTTTTTTTTTTTTTTAAAAAAGGGGGAAAAAAACTTTTGTACTTTATAAAAGCATTGTTCAAAATCGAGAAGGGGGGAAAAAGAAAAACAACCAGGCAGCGAAACTTTAGTCAGCGGTGATAAAATGGCTGAAAGCTGTCCCTCAAGCCCCGTGTCCTATAAGAAAGGAGACATAACTGGCGATGCCTCCCAGTGAAATCAGCGCGGCGGCAGCGGTTTCTTCACAGAGGGATGAGTCCATAGAGGGAAGGGATGCAAAGCCACTGGTTCCCTACTCCGCAAAACAATGCACTACCCTTCCAAAGCCATCACGGCCAGCTACCCAAACGCAACGAGGTGTACGGAGGAGCAACATGGTTTCGTAAATGTTTTAGTGCCTCATATAATACGCTAATAGATTTATATTAATCTTGAGCACCTAGAAATAGCTTAATCACTTGGAACTTATAGTCGATAACAATTAATTTAAATAACATTGTTATTGCTTTAAGCCGAACATGATATAATAAATAATAAATGCTATTTCCATCATATGACTAGAAAAAAACAGACCAACCACGACACCGCTAATTTGTTATTATTATTAATAATAATAATAATAATAATGAAAATAATAATTATATGCTGTTGTGTAATCAAATGAATATTCAAGTGGCTTTCAACGCGGATTCTAAACACCAGAGGGCGATCAACACATCCATTCCATATCGTGTCGTTATAGTAACTATTGTTATAGTACCCATTGTAATTTTTCTAATATTTGTTTTTAACAACGACCTTAACCTTTCATACGTTTCAGAATGGATCGCGCTGATTATATATGTATTTATATATATACACATACATACATACACATACATACATACATATACATATACACACATATACATATACACACATATACACATATATACATATATACACACATATATACATACACATATATATACATATATATAAATAAATAAAAATGAATGAAGTGACAGGCTTTAATTGCGATCTGGTTGCAAGGACAGATACAACAGTCAGGATATCACAAAATAATCCGGACAGCAAAAAAGTTTTGTAGAATATACTATGACAGCACGGTATTGTAAAATTTGTACCCTTTATTTGCACGGTGACAGCTTTTCAGCGCTGTACCTTTCTTATGTACTGTCAGTTGTACTTTTTTTTTTCCTTTTTACCACAAACAAGGTGCACGCTATTCCTTGTGGCTATGGCGTTATCCGAAGAAAGATGTATGGTTCTGGAGTGTGTGAACAACACAATCCCTGCTCCTTCTGTGTACTAGCTTCTTGTTACTTCCGGGCCAAAGCCGGGAAGAGCATGTAGAGCATGCCTAGCCAGTTTTGGTTCAATTCAACATATACATGCCAGAGCAAAGAGTCGCATTGTTTGGGTGCGTTAGTCTGACTTTCAGAAAGTCAATTTAATACGATTTCAGTCGGACTAACATGCTTACATGTATTTTAAAAGTCCCGTTTTAGTCAGACTAACGCAATAATTCAATTTTCTCTAATGTTATGTAAACAAACCGACTGTTCGAAGATGACAGCCTTTAATGGGGTATTTAAAATGAAGAGAGAAAGAAAGATAACACCAGCTTTATTTTGACAAAAAAAAAACAACAACAACAACAACAACAAAGACACTGAACTAAATGAATTACATGAACTAAAGCCCATGTTTCCCTGAAGCAGATGTACAACAACAACCAAGCTTAGTTGTGGTATCAGTGGGACGGCTCATGGTTAACCACATGGTGACCCCCAGTGAATGGGAGGAGCCTTTTCATGTCACTCAAGGAAAGGCTAAGTCACCTTTTAGTCAAACATTAGAACTCAGCAAAGACAGTCTCCCAGAGCCCAGATCCTCCAACAGCCTAAGTTAGACAAACCAAGACTACGTCTTCCTAATTGTATTCCCCATACCCTGGGGAATACATATGGTTTTGCCATCGATCTGCCACCACCGCTTTGCTTGTTAAGACAATAACTCTAAAACCATCTCATGGATCATTTTCAAACATTGCGCAGCCATTGTATGGGTACCAAAATGGAGTCGATTAAATTTTGACACCGATCCCCAAAAATTGAAGCAGCGCCACTTAGTATCAGCACAGGGACATTTGATTATTATTGCTTCATTAAAACGTTATTTGGATGAATATCTACACCTTGTTTCTTTTTCCAGATAGATCGCCCCAAAAATGAAACAGCAGTGCTGTGTGGCAGCAAATGAAGGAAATGACAGCTGCAGAAGACACTTGGTCTTGTGAATGCAGTCACTCTAAAAATAGTGTACGGATCTTTTGCAATCTTTGCAATAATGTTTTAAGGGTGAAGAACGAGACCTGAACAAATTTTGAGACAAAAATCACATGAAAATTGAAACAATGGTATTTAGTGACAGTAAAGAGAAGGATGATGAGAGGCTTATCCTTGTGAACAGGATCACTTTGTTTATGGTTACTGCCTTTACTCTAATTTGATCTCTGATGGATCTTTTTACCACTTCACAGAAACATTAGATGAATATATTCTCTCGAACATCATGTAAAAGCGCTTTGGAGTGACTGTTGTGAAAGGCGCTATATAAAAATTTATTGAATTGAATAAAATCTACACCTGAAAACGTACACCTCAAATTCAGCTCAAATTGGAAAACTGGTACTGCAAGAGAGGGGGCAGCCAAGAGTGAAAAGGGAGCCTGCAACCGCCATCTTGTAAATACAGCCATCTGCCATCTAAATGTACTCCGTGGATCTTTTTCCAAACGTCTCAGAAGCAGTGCACAGGTCAGTGATTCTGAAACTGAAGGACACAAGATGATTTTCTGAACATTCTTTGCAATATTTATATTGATTTTTTTAGTCGCCAGCCTCCCTGCTTTTTTTTCCAAATTTTATCAGTAGCACTCTAGTAGCTGATCAGCAAAATGAAACATGAGGAACTTGGCGAAATGTATTGTGGGAGAATTTAACCATGACACTTTTTTTGAAGAAGTGGAGGGAGAGTATAAAGAAGGCTTGTAGTAATATTTTCTTTAGATTATGGCATCTTCTTGGAGCAAAATTCATTGTGGGGGAATTTAATTGTCACTTCACCCCAGTCCAGTCCAGCCTAGTCAGGGGTGGTACATAAAAGAACAGACACAGATCTGATGAACCTAATTACAGTTAAGATAAGTCACACCAAGTGCTCCATGGTCACCAGATAAATGGCTTTACCAGGTACACAGATGCCAGGCTTTGCTCTGAACTGTGTATATATGCACGTTCCTGTCTGAAAAATAGAGCGACTGACCACATTTAACTATTCAAAATGTGAGTTCAGCCATCAGGCAAGATAAAGAATATTGGTAAACAAATGACTGTAGATCTGTGGGCAAGGAACTGGTATAGCCAATTCTAAATGAAAGAACCAAGAATTAAATATCCTTTGATTTGAAAATACTGTTCTTGTTGACTGTCGCTAAACCTGTGTATATACCATCACCCCCACTGAAAAATCAAATGCTGCTCCCCTTTTTGAACCAATATGGGACAAGATTTACCTTGTATTTTCTTACCGAGTGATTGGGAGCTCTATTCAGTGTTTCATGGGCATGTTAGACTCAAGCACGATTTACTATAGAATAAATAGCACTCCTGTAGCGCAACATTGTGCTGACAACACAAAGCCAGTCGGTTCAAATCGCAGAGAACACTCAAATTGTAGCCTTTGCCTCGATAAGAGCACACTCACACTTGGTCTGTGCTCATATTACTGCGCTCATACTTTCGTCATCACTGTGCAACATTTTGTGTTGAAGAGAACATAGGAGGGAAAACACTATTGCACAGCACAATGGAGTTCATGATTAATGTCCTTATTTTGTGGCCTATTTGAAGTCGTTTTGGGCGCAATAACACAAAGCATTCATAGATTTATTATACTGATAATGATGACACTTTATTGATCCCCGTGGGGAAATTCTGTTTTCACCTACCTCATCTTGCTCTCCATGACACACATGTACACTATATTGCCAAAAGTATTGGGACGCCTGCCTTTAACGACACATGAACTTTAATGTTCATTTAATTTAATTCTTAATACATAGGCTTTAATAAGGAGCTGGCCCAACCTTTGCAGCTATAATAGCTTCAACTCTTCTGGGAAGACTTTCCACAAGGTTTGAGGATATATATGCGAACTTTTGACCACTCTTTCAGAAGAGCATTTGTGAGGTCAGGCACTGACGTTGGACGAGATGGCCTGGCTCACTGTCTCCACTCTAATTCATCCCAAAGGTGTTCTATTGGGTTGAGGTCACGGCTCTGTGCAGGCCAGTCAAGTTCCTCCAGACCAAACTCACTCGTCCATGTCTTCATAGACCTTGCTTTATGTACTGGTGCACAGTTATGTTGGAACAGGAAGGGGCTATCCCCAAACTGTTCCCATAAAGTTGGGAGCATGAAATTGTCCAAAATATCTTCATAAGATGAGGCATTAAGATTTCCTTTCACTGGAATTAAGGGGCCAAGCCCAACCTCTGAAAAACAACCCCACACCATAATCCCCCCTCCACCAAACTTTACACATGGCACAATGCAGTCAGGCCTGTACCATTCTCCTGGCAACCACCAAACCCAGACTTGTCCATCGGATTGCCAGACAGAGAAGTGAGATTCATCACTCCAGAGAAAACGTCTCCACTGCTCTAGAGTACAGTGGCGGTGTGCTTTACACCACTGCATCCAATTCTTTGCATTGCACTTGGTGCTGTAAGGCTTGGATGCAGCTGCTTGGGCATGGAAACCCATTCCAACAAATCTCTCTACACACTGTTCTTGAGCTAATCTGAAGGCCACACAAAGTTTGCAGGTGTGTAGCTATCGACTCAAAAGTTAGTGACTGTCCCCGCTCTGATTTTATGTGGCCTACCACTTCATGGCTAAGTTGCTGTTTTTCCCAACTGCTTACACTTTGTTATAATACCACTAACAGAATACTTAATAGCGAGGAAATTTCATGAATGGACTTATTGCACAGGTGGCATCCTATCATGGCTTGAATTCACTGAGCTCCTGAGAGCGACCCATTGTTTCACAAATGTTTGCAGAAGCAGTCTGCATGCCTAGGTGCTTGACTTCATACACCTGTGGCTATGGAAGTGATTGGAACACCTGAATTCAATGATTTGGACGGGTGTCCCAATACTTTTGGCAAAATAGTGTAGGTGAGAGCAAGCTTGGCAGCAAAGGGCAGTGAAGAGCAGCCACCTGCAGCGGCAGCCATGGAGCTGGGGGTTAAGGGCCTTGCTCAAGGTCCATGCCCATGGTCGTGACTATTCTGCCAAGGCCAGGCTCAGTCCAGCAACCTTTTGATGACTGAGCACAGAAGCTTAGCCTACTAAGCCACATGCTGCAATGCAATGATTTTCATTTAATCGCGCTGCACGTATAAGAAGATTGGTCTATGGCAGAGGTGCAGAACAAAGTAATTCCTTTGCTACCATGTTTGTTAAATTTTTGTTACTACCTGATCTGTACAGTCTACTCTGTCCATTCCTTAGGGATCCAGTTCATGTATAGTGTACACGTGCACATGCCAGTCTTATCATTGATGTCATGTCTGAGTTCCATGCTCAGGAACGGTTAGTGATCACACTAAATGCGTACCATGCCCGAGTCCAAATAAACCGTGTCCAGGCCCACCCCTTCAAGCGGGCCCGGGCTTGATTCAGCGTACCATGACTGGGCACAGAGCGATCACACTAGTCCTCGGAATAAGACTTTGGGGGGGTCAGCCATACTCAGGCACTGTACAGATCGCCTAGTGTGAGTACACCCCAAGGCTTATTGGATAAAAGCATCAGTTAAAATGTAAATGAGTTAAATGTACATAGGCATACACCCTCAAAAAATATACCATTAAGTCCAGATACATCATTTCTATTACAGTCCTTACTGTTATGTCATGGAAAATGTTGGTTATAGTGCAAAAGAAAAATAGAATAAAAATAAACATTAAATATTTAAACAATATAAATGACTTTCAGATATGGATATTAAAACATACACAAAGGAATACAAGTAACCACCTAATTGGTAGGGAAAGTTTCTGCAAATTGGCACGTACTGTAAGTGTAATGTGCAATAAATGAATAAGTGTAGTTTCAGACCCAGAGCATTCAAGTAAAAAACACATTAACTTTCATATTTCTGGGTGATCCATCCAGTACTAGTATGGGTTAGTGAGTGTGGGACGGGTCTGGATTAGATGTGCACAGCAGTTACAGGGCTGCCTGGGGAATGCAATGCTGTCATTTGCAACAGTCTTCTTTCTAGTTCTTCTTAATTCTCTAGTGATTCCCTGTATTTAATTGTTTTATGAATTTGCATTTTTTGTCTTGAAGATATGTTTAAAATTATATACCCGTGCCATCAGCAAAACTAATAACTTGTACTTTTTGGTGAATAAACTGACCGATTCCTAATTATAGACAATGTCCTCTGCTGTGCTGAGTCAACCAGTTGGGTAAGTGGAGATCTGCTCGTCGGACCTACAGGTCAACCAAACAGCATAGTCAGGCAAGAGTGTGGGAGTTCTCCTCCCCATCAACCAAGGGCAGAAATAATCAAACCAATCCCCTCCTCCTGTTTGAATTGAGCACTCATTATGTACTAATGATTTCTATTCAGTGGCCAAAGAAAATCAGAATTGAGCCGTTGACCCCTCAGGTCAAAGGGCGATTGTCAAATCACTAATCTACTCAAGTCACCAAAGCCCTCTTATTTTTATTTTTTTACTCCTCTTCCAAGGGGTAAGAGTCACAACACTGTTATAAGCAGCACAGGGTCAAAAGCATGAATCATGGCTTACTCTGACATTTTCACTGAAATGTCACTTCCTAATTTTCATCAATCAAGAGCAGGCTTTTTTCCTCTGAAAATAACTGAGGCAGATGGAAAAGGAAACGTATTGCTGCATTAAACCTACTAGCTGCTGTCTACTTATATAATTGAAGGTCGTCAATATTTGTGATTTTGGCTGCCCGGGACAGTAAGCGTCAAGCAACCCCTCCCCCCCCCCCCCCCCCCAAAATAATACCTTATTTGGCTCAGGTCAAGCCTCCACCGGCAGGGATTTCGTTTGAGAAAAATAGTCCAGTGATCCAGTCCTGTGGCCATTAATATTTCAAAGCGTTGCGTTTGTAGATATATAAAAGATATGTGAGAGGTGCACGCACCCCAATCTGCTTTTGGAAGTGGATTTATCTTTCCTATACAGAGTTATTACCAGGCCTGTGCCAAGGAAGCACGATACCCACAATTGTCGTAGGCAGCACATCTACCCTGTTTAAATAAAATAAAAAACATTCACCACTAACCCCCTTTCAATAAAGGGAGATGACACAAAGGAATAGGCTGCTCTTGTCTATATCATTAACTGTGGTGTACCACTAAAAGCTAAAGGCATTGTGATATATAAAACTTGCAGAACTAAATAAATACTACCACTTTGCATACTGTGCATATTTAAATTGGCCTGCTAATAACCCGCGTGCACAAGTACAAACAGTGGTAAGAAGCTATGGCAGTCCAAAGGTGGGAAAAATGCAGTGTAAAATGGTAGCAGCGTTCATAGACATGATTGGAAATGGCATCACAGGCCAAATGCTCCCTTGCAGCTGAGAAAAGGCCTCTAAAGCCAAGTAGGGTTCAGCTCAGAGGACTTCAACTGTACAGCACAGACCTGTGCCGTGTCAACTGTCACTTAACCCCTGCAATGGCAAGCCCAGAGGAAATTAATCAGGGTTTCTCTTATTTCATTGGCTTGAGTTGCTGCCACAGCAGCCCAAGAAACAAAAAGGCCTGCTCACATTCTCCTGATGGTAACTTCAAGGTCTCTCTAGGATGCTTCAGGTGAGGAACAAGTTTTAAATTTAACAGGACATCTATATTAGCAAACTTTAACAAGCCTGGGATTTATATATTTAACAATTACAACTATGGAGAAGGGAGGCTTACCCACATGATACTGAAGAACAGTTGAAGAGACAAGCTCGCTCGTTTATAAGAAATTCATAATTGTGCCTCCTTAATGACCAGAAAATGCTGTCAGCAGATGCATGGCAACTACTACCATTACAAGATGGTTTAAATGGAATTGGTAGTATCAACATGGTAATTATTTTTAATTACTCAAGGCAAAAAGAATAAACAAATAGCCAACATTTTGGTTTTACTAAGTAAAATTTCCTTTGAGACAATAATAGTTTTCTGATTCTGAAAATCTAGGGGGGAAAAAAGCACCTTCTTCACAGATTAACATGTTATAAAAAGGTTTAGTCTTGTGTGCCTAACAGCTTGGACAAACAACAAAACAAACTTTAAAACGAAAGTCCAAAACATGAATTTCCCCATGAACGGAGCCAACCCTAAGTGGGTCTATAAAATGCTGCATGCTTAAGAAGCATTACAGAAGTCCATTAACTGAAGCAATCTAAGCTGTTATCAGCTGGTTACAATCAAGGCAGACACGGTTTGCAAACTCACATCTTGCTAAAAGATACAGATAAAAAAAAAAAACTGCAAAATGGAAATATTCATTCTGAACTCGTACAAGAGGGTGTTCAAATTATGGTGAAATCCATGCATTAATAAAGTTATATTTGAGGTATGACTGAGACCAGACAAACGAGGAACCCTAAAGTAGCACCCACTGAGAATCACAGCACCTGACCGAAGCAACATTGGCTGCAGCATTACAAATTCTTACATGCTATGTTCAACTCAAACACAGTACAATTAGGTACAGAACTGCAGAACAAATATGTTCCATTTCTTTTTATTTACTCCACAAAATACAAGGGGGGGGGGGATGGCAAAAGACAGAAGGTTGGCAGGGTTAGTTGAACAGGGCACCATGTTTGAGGTCCCAGGATTCTTTCCCTTGACTTAAGGGTCACATTCTAACATATTCCTGCAGTCATCAATGAGCATCTACAGATGACAATATTTTTTTCTTCCACTTCACATTTAGGTCACAGAGCCATGTGTCACGCCATAACGAAAAATGACGTGATATGCTGGAGAAACTATCCTACCTTTTCAAAGCAGTCCATGCAGGGCACCAAAGAAAAATATCAAGACATATTAAGTTTCAAATGGGTGCTCCCTGTGCTTGGGGAAAGCCAACTTTATATGTAAAGAATCCTAGTGCTGACAGAGCACAAACCCCAGATGGAGCAGATGATTATCTCACAAATCTAAACAGCGCTTACTTTCCCAGAACAGAGCACTTATTCTATAAGAAAGGCTATGTAGGGTGGGCAAAAAGGTCCATGGGGCGAGGAGGCTAGGTTGGTCCCTTCTGACTTTGAAAGTTCAAATGACTCACTAATCCAAAAACTACAACTTCTTTGCAATGAGGAAAAGAAAAAAAAAGACACTAGGACTGTAGTATGTTAAATGCATCACAATTTTCCATATGGCTGTAGACTACAAATACCCTTCGACGATTATGTCTTGCAGAAACCACATTCGGATAACTGTCTGGAACTTGTATTTTAAGTCAAAACTACTTATAATTAACTGCAACTGTGGACAAGTTCAGCATTTAACTCGTAAGTCACAAGATACGAAATGGTCAGATAGCTTACAACAAAGAGGAACAAGAACACCAAACCCAAATTTCAACAAAAACAAATGTTTCTGATGTAAAGAAATTTCTCTACAGACCCAAGGAAAATGAAACAGGTCAGCAACATAAACTGCTTTGCCAGCTGAGTGATATACTCACATGTGGACGTGTGGGGGCTGGAAGCGGCTCTGGTTGATGTTGTAGTGCGTGAAGGCTTGTGTGGGGTTAGAACTGTACTCGTCAACCGTGATGGTCACTTTGCCTTGGGGGGGGATTCCATGAGCCATTCTTCCACCTTTTGGACATGAGCAGTTCACAAGGATCCAGGGCCAAGCCGGTCTGTGTGCATCCTTCAGAACCGCTGCTCAGAATCAGAACAGAACTGCACCACACTTGGCCACAGTCTGCATCCACAATGACAACCATGAGAGAATGAGAGAAAAGAGAACGTAAAGATATAGAATGCTTAACATTTCCAAATAATGCAACCATATAAAAAGAACTTTTACCTTAAAACAGAGTATAACTTTAAATAAAATAAAAATATGCAATATACACATATATAAGCGACGCTATAAAGTCACAAATCAGAACATAAATCTTACAATTTAAAGCACAAATAAACCAGTAAAATGTAAGGAATTATTTTTTTTTATAAAAATATTGCATGTAATAATTGTTCACTCAAATCACTGCAATGAATACTACATTTAGCTTATGTGTATTTTTGTGTCATTGTTATATGGTTTTAAAAAACACAGCTTCAGCATCTGAATACTCCTAGCCTAGCCATAGTAGATGTCCTTATGGGGTCAGGAGATGTGTTCCAGAGCAGGTAGCTAAAAATTTGAAAACAATCATTAAAAGCTTCCGAAGGGGACGAAATCTACAGCGGGAACCCCCTCCTCCCAGAAAAGGGGTGTCGCGAGCCTCTGGCACTCATATTTTGGTTGGCGTGGGCAGAAAAGTTTGGGAACCCAGTGGCCTAGGGTACTACCTGACTACCTGATAACAACACAAGCAAATTATTCAATATTTTAAACTATAGATATTATCAACATTGAGGGCACAAAACACTACCCTTACCAAACAGGATATGCATTGCTATAGGAAAAAAACACAATATTATCCATAAAGACGGAAACAAAATAGGAGTCGTCATTTAACATTATTTCACTAATAAAAATTCTTACTTATATTAAAAATGATTTACTAGTTTCATCCCTTATTTTAAGCCCAAATTTTTACATGCACAAAATAGATGCAATTTTTATTACTGCACTTGTTTTTCAGATAAAAAAGAGACTGCATTTAATAAAGATAGAAAATAATAACTATAAAAGGTATAAACGACACACAAACTGCTGGGTTCACTTCGGAATAATACGACTACACTGTCCCCATCGTTCAAGAAATACATCATACTAAAAAAAAAAAAAAAAAAAAACAATACCGAAACTACGAAATAAACGCAAAAGCCAGTAGCAAACGCCGTCTCAGCTTCCGAAACTGACCCTGCTCGAATTTCGGGTTACCGGCAAGGCTCGATTCCCCATGCCGTCCTGGAGGGTGCCTCTCCCGGGCTTCGGTGGCGCTCTGCTCGGCTCTGCTCGCACGTCGATTTGATTGATTACAGTAGGCGACCAATGGATCCCCCCGGTCTTTTATACGCGATCTCCTGCCCACCACCATTCATGTAAAACTCCACTAACAATCACTGCTACACACCCAGCCTTAATTTATTTCGAGCCAGCGTCTACGGGGCCGTGGTCAGGCTAAAAAATACAGGAGCAGATGAATTATTTTTGAAAAACTGAGCTACGCGGTGGCGTTTGCGTGCCGGCCGGAAAGCGGGGTTGCGGGCTCTCATCACACACCGGTTACAAAGGATCGTTATGTAGGGCAGCAGCGCCCATGCTACCCCGGCTACATTATAACGAAGAATCGTTTCTTCAAAAGTCCTCCTTCCGTCCTTAAAACAACACAGGCCTCCGAGATAGTGCTGAGACTATCTAAAGAAAGCTGAAAACGGTGACCGAGTCTTTCTTTTCGCCAGCGTCTGCATTCAGACTGACCGTGGTGAACTTTGACCGCGGCATTTCGCACGACTCCATTCGGGGAAATGAAACGGCACCGAAGCTAAACGCTCGGCCGGCGCTGGCGTGACGGAGGTAAATACGGCAGAACTACAATCGCGGCTAACGAGCTAGCCGCTTAGCTTTCTGTTTGAGCAACGAGATATGAAAAGCTTTCCCGCTTCGCCTTTTTATCTGTAGCTTGTTTGCGCTGCACAATGAGCGCTGTAGCGTACTGTGTTTGAATTTGGCGTTCAGAGAAACTGAGGAAGGATAAGTTAATAAAAGCACACTGCGACTACCGCGGCGGCTCGCCCGAGTCACTTCTCCAGAGAAGGGAAAAAATGGACTAAATTGAACCTCTGACACCGCAGACAAGATCACCGCGCCGCCTTACACAATATTATTGTTTCTAGAGCAAAACTGAGTTGTGAATGCATCAAACTGTGCAGTTTGGTACCAACTACGCGCAAAAATATCGGCACATGCGATGAAAGTGTAGTAAGCCCTGAGTCGCTCCCCCTAGTAAATGACAAGGCACCTCTAACCCAGCGCTTTGTGTCTTATTCTCCCCCCGCGATTGTCTCGCTAATCAGGAGAGTGATTACCTTTCCGTCGGCCGGGATGCGTGCCGGGGTCGCCCTCTGTGCCGTTAAAGACGCCGATCCATGAAGGATGAAAGCTGGCGCGGGAGGCGGAAAGGTTGGAGCCAGAGTGAGTGGGGCAGAACCTTCGACCCTGAGGGACCCCCGGCTGGCTCTTAGTGGAAATGAGACGGGCAAAAACAGAGAGCTAGCCGGGGGGGGGGAATGTGTGTGTGTGAGTCTGTGAGAGAGAGACAGAGCAGCCTCGATCTGGGAGGAGAAAGAAAGCCTGAGAGTGCAGTGTAGTGAGAAGGGACTGCCACTGGGGTCAGGGAGCACAGCTCAGACGGGGGCAAGGCAAACACTCGCTCTGTTTATTCTGCGGCTAGCTTCTATCTAGGTATCCTCTCTTTCCAGATTTTTTTTTGTATACATATTTATTTCCAGCACGAGTCGCATAGAATGTTGAATTAGTATGTTGTGGCCCCCCAAACAACCCAAAATGACAATGTTATGCTTGCATATTAAAGATTCAACAGTTTTTACTGTCATTGTGTCACAACGAGATTATTTATTGATTATTAATTTCTCCCCAAGTCGATGCAATCATGAAAATGAGGCAAACAATGAAAAAATGTAAAAACAATATACAAAAGAAGTAAATTTGTGTATTAAAGTAAACAATATATAAAGGTAGTTAAAGTATTAAAGAAATATATGATAAAGTGAGAGATTCCGCAAATTGGGATTGTACTCCCAATTGTGGTCCTGCACTGGAGTGTTAGTGTCTTTATTCTTCACGGAGGAATCAGCGATAGTTTCGTAAGCTACAGTGCATTGCTGCTGCTTCATTAGGACAGATGGGAAATCCTCTTTCAGTATTCCACTTTTCAGGAAAAGCTTCATGGAATCAAAGGCAAACATTTTTTTTTATGGAAGTGTGCTACTTAAAACTATTATTCTTGAGGTTTCAGGCAAACAGTGAACAAGTTCTCTTTTTTCTAAAAGAGCAAGGGTATCTTTTGGAGTGTAAACGTGTGTACCATTTCAAATACACTGCTCAAAAAAATTAAAGGAACACTTTTTAATCAGAGTATAGCATCAAGTCAGTTAAACTTCTGAGATATTGATCTGGTCAGTTAAGTAGCAGAGGGGGTTGTTAATCAGTTTCAGTTGCTTTGGCGTTAATGAAATTAACA
>JAAGVU020000008.1:22952923-22967914 GCA_011763525.2 Mormyrus iriodes | reverse complement strand
AAACGATGTGGCATCCTTTCCTTCCTGACACATTACCCAGTCCATATCAGTACAGCTATCCAGCATGATTTTTTATCTCATTGAGATCTGATGTGTTTTTAAAGTGTTCCTTTAATTTTTTTGAGCAGTGTATTTTAATGTATCGAGAAAACTGACTCCTATTTTCAAAGCTGTGGAAAAAGGTTGTGTAATTAGGCAAAGAAAGATTTTGGGCTGCTGGGGTGGACGGACTTCAGTAAGTTGCCCTCACCAAATCCTGGCTGATGCTGCATAGTTAAGTAAATCTGGGGCTTGGTATTCAAAACACAAATTCCCGGGTGCCCTTGGGATAGCCCTTCCTGTCAGACTTAGTCTATGGAGAGGCTAGAGGGATGGCACAAGCTGGCCGTTGGAGTTGCACAGTGGCTCTTGCTCTCATAAGCATGGAGAAAGGACAAGATGCAGGCAGGTCTCACATTTGACATGTCTTGCGTCAGCTTGTGGAGGTGGTAGCCAAACATACTGCTGCAGTGTGAGCTGTGCTGTCAGCGAGTCTGCTTTGTTGCCCCAATCTGCGTAATGATGTAACACTGTTAATGTCAGGGGCCTACCTTAAGAGATAGAAATGCTAAGTTATTTAATTTGAATGGAGAGAAATGAGGCTGTCCAGAAATGGCCTTCCTCCTTCGGTACACTGAGAGATCTAAACATATTTCATGGTACATTTAAACATAAACGTAGCCTGTGCATTCATACATACAAAAAGAACTGGATTTATGTATATATGTGTATATACTAATGTCAAGCTAAACGAATTTGTATAAATGTATTGCTCATCTTGTGGTATTTCATAGCCGCCTGCTACGCATTTAAAATTAAAACCCATTTCATAGATAGGCAGTATGGATACTTTACTTTTACTGAGATGCTTCACTTTCCAAGGACCATCATCACGTTCTCCTACAGCCTTGCTTTCTCTTATCTCCTGAAATACATTTCCATCTACTAGCTGCTGGGTGTTATTATAGGGTCTCATTTTAAATTTCATTCAGAGAAACTGCATTTAAACATCTGACTGCAATTTGTTCTTTTGTTACATAAAAATGATATTAAAATGAAGGCTCCAGGTGGCAAATGGGGAGTACTTTTTCTATGTTTTTATGTTTTTATTCTATTCACATTTATTAAATATGAAATGTAAACATGCAGAATGTTGAAGTAGTCTACATAATTTTATAGCTGTGTACAAAAAAACAATACGACACCCATCCAAATATCCACCCAATAATTCTAAATGAGCACATGCAAGGTTTATCTGATGGGTCCTATTACATTTATGAAATACCTTATTAAAAACAATAAATGCCATTTTTCAATTTCTGAAAACGCATTATAAAATAATTGTATTTAATTCCATTTTCCCTTCTGAGGATTGTGACCTTGGCATGCTTGAATGACCTACATAGCTATGTTTTCTGCAGCTTGAGCTCATTGGTAGGGCCTCAGTTGATGAACAGATCTGTCGGCAGAGACCAGACAAACTATGATACAACAAAGACCCCAATGAAAAGTTAAAGTACAGGAAAAACAAGTATACCTTACCCAGAATAAGGTTACAGGAGACCCACCTCTGGAGCCAGGCCTGACGGTGGTGTTCACTGGCAAGCACCTGGTGGCTGGGCCACCCAGCCCAAAATAACTTCATGGCTCACCACCCACAATCTGAAAGGGCTGCATGATGGTTGACTCTGCACTGTGACCCCCAAGCTGACTCTCATCTGCATATGTTTCTGTATGTTTCATGGAGAGCAAGATGGGGTAGGCAAAGAGAAGTATTCCAATGTATCTGTACTTGTACTTGTGCAAATGGCAGATAAAGGATTTTATATTGCAGTACCATTTCAGTAGGAAGGACCCAGACAAGTCAGATCTGGCCGATGGACAGTGACTTTGGGAGTGTTACTTCACTGATGAAGAAGGGCCCTGAGTTAGGATACAGGAGATATTGTGTGATGTAGGCAGCCTTACTTCCATGCACAAGGTGAGCTCGAGTGCTTGAAAGGGTGCTGTCTGTGAACTCTGTGTGGTCTTACTGAGAAACTTTAGTGCTCACGTGGAGAATGATAGAAATACTTGGAGGGGTTTAATTGGGAAGAATGGCTTCCAGATCTAATCCTGAGTGATAAACTCTTATTGGACTTGGTGACAAGTTGGTTTCTAGGCATTGGGATGAGGCCAGATGAACCAAGATGACCCACGGTTTGCTTGGAATGTCGGCTGAAGTTTCTGTGGGAGGTGAATATGACTCGCACCCCTGTAAAAATTTCACATGCTGAGTGAGGTTGGGTACATAAATTGACAAAATAGACCATGTTCTAGTCCTCAGTCATGGTAGTGGCTCCACAGAGCTGTTTCCGGAAGGCAGTCAGTGTCTGTCATGGCAATAACCCTAGACCTGCTGGTGCACACCTGTGGTGAACGAAGCTGTCAAACTGGAGAATTTGGTCTCCAGAGCAATGATTGCCTGGGGTCCACCTGGGACAGCAGAAAGTTACTGACAGGTCAGAAAGGCTGCAGTGAAGGCTGTTTCAATGGCAAAGGCTCTTAAATGGCACGAGCTTGGAAAGATGCTTTGCCAAACTGATGCCTCAGGAGGGGGAGGTGGGACTTTGTTCAGGCTGTACTTTGCTGGGGTAGGAAACGTTTGGCCAAATCTTAGGATATTGACATACATCAGATAGATCACTTTGAGGAAGTAGTGGGAAGCTTCCAGGCTATAGTGCTGGACCAGAGGTACGTTATTTGGCCAAAAGCATATGGACACTAGCTTGTCTAACATCTCATTCTGAAATCAAAGGTAGTATGAATGTGAATTTGGTTGGCTCATTGTTGCTATAATGGCCTCTGCTCTTCTGGGAAAATTTTACATTAGATGTTGGAACATTGCTGGTGGGATTTACTGTCATTGAGGTTGAATATTGATGTTGGGGTATCAGGTCCCTTTCTGTGAATTTGTGTGACCTACCAACTGGATGATCAGCCATTTTCTGTAGTGGAGAACAAAAATTTGGGTCTGAAAATATGGAACAGATAGGGTATTGGGACAAGACATGGTTTATTTTATGATACTGGACAATTTAATTTACATACTATTCACAGTTGTAGGGTCCTTGCAATGGATAAGTTTAGTAATACTTTTTTTCGTATCATTTTGCATACCCAGTGTATGTATGTTAGACATATACAGTGACATGAAAAATTTTGGATGCCCCTGCTCAAAAATTGATACTACCGTTAACAGCTAAGCAAGCAACCCAATTTCCAAAAGGCATAAAGTTAAAGATGGCAATTTCTGTAATATTTTAAGCAAGATTGTTTTTATTTCCATGTTTTACAGTTTCAAAATAACAAAAAAAGAAAAAAGGTAAAGTAACAGTTTGGGCAACCTGCATGATCAGTACTTAGTAACACTCCCTTTGGCAAGTAATTAAAGCTTGTAAACATTCTTTGTTGCAGAGTCTTTCAGTTCTTGTTTGGGGGATTTTTACCTATGCCCATTCGTCCTTCTAAAATACTTCTTGTTCTGTGAGATTCTTGGGCGGTCTTGAATGCCCTGCTTTTTTGAGGTTTACCCACAGATATTTCAATGATGTTTAGGTTGGGGGACTCTGAGGAGCAATGCCAAAACCTTCAGCTTGTGCCTCTTGAGGTAGTCCATTGTGGATTTGGAGGTGTGTTTATTATCATTTTCCTGTTGTAGAAGCCATTCTCTTTTCATCTTCAGCTTTTCTTTTTTTAACAGATGGTATAATGTTTGCTTCTAGAATTTGCTGGTATATAATCAAATCTATTCTGCTCTCTGCCAATGAAATGTTCTCTGTGCCACTCGTTGCAACAAGCCCAAAACATGATTTATCCACCCCATGCTTAACAGTGGAGAGGCATTCACCTGTCAATTTTTCACCTTTTTTCTCCAAACATACTTTGCTCATTGTGACCAAAAAGCTCTATTTTAACTTCATCAGTCCACAGGACCAGTTTCCAAAATGCATCAGGCTAGTTTAGATGTTCATTTGCAAACCTGACACTGAATTTTGTGATGAGGATGCAGGAAAGCTTCTCTTTTGATGACCCTTCCATGAAGGTCATATTTGTGCGTGTGTCACTGCACAGTAGAACAGTGCACAACCACACCAGAGTCTGCTGAATATTCATTAAGATTTTTTGCAGTCAAACGAGGGATTTTGATTTGCCTTTCTTGATATCCTACAAGCAGTTCTCTCAAAAACTTTTCTTGGGCTTCTAGACCTCAACTTGACCTCCACCATTCCTGTTAACTGCCATTTTGTAATCACATTACCAACTGAGGAAATTGTTACCTGAAAACACTTTGCTATCTTCTTTTAGCCTTCTCCTGATTTGCGGGCATCAATTATTTTATTTTTCAGAGTGCTAGCCAGCTGCTAGTGTAGCCCATTGCTGCCAGTTTTTGGGACAAAGTTTGAGGAGTCAGAGTATTTATAAAGCTTTGAAATTTGCATCATCTGGCCTTTCCTAACTATGATTAAGTCATAGCCCTAATAAGCTAATGAAGGTCTGACACCTTTGTAAAGGTTATCTGAGAGCTGAAATCTCTTGGGGTGCCCAAACTTTTGCATGATGCTCCTTTCCTTTTTTCTCTCTAGAATTGTACAAAACAACAATAATACACTAATCTTACTTAAAATGTCAAAAATAATGTTTTATTTTTGACTATGCCTTCTGGAGATTTATTCATCTGCTACTTTCTTAAGTATTCACAGTAACAGAAATTTTGACTAGGGGTGCCCAGTTTTCTTAATCGGACTAGGTATTACAATCCCTGACAAATTCAGCACAGCACTTGCTTGAGTGGGTTGGAGATGTCTTCTTTGATGGGGTGACATTAATGATGACCATTTAGTGATGCTCCACCAATATGACCACTCCGGCTTCATTGGGTGTTTCGGCCTTTTATTACTAGACACTCTCAGCCGAGACAGGCCCACCACAGGCTGATCAGACCTAAGTGTGTGTTGTACGTTGACTAAGTGGTCATTTGGCAGCCCATACTGACTCCTTCTGCTTCAGCCACAGCCAATGGCTGCTGCTTTTGGCAACGGTGGCAAGATCCTTAATTGACTTACGCTGGGCCTGCCCTCTGATGCCCATTTCCTGCAGCGGCCTGGTAGTGCAGCTGGCTGCGAAGCCCCTGCAGCCCACTTCCCCTAGACGAACCTTCACATTCCAGCCCCGCTCCTCTGCCTCAACTGCCAAGTTGGCATACCACAACTTTTTCCTTTAATATGCCTTATTGATGGCATCCTCTCAAGGGACTGTCAGCTCAGTAATGAAGACACAATGGCATGACTTGGACCAGAGGACCAGATCTGGGCAGAGGTTGGTGACTGCGATGTTCGGGTGGGAAAGTGAGTCTCTGATTTAGATCAACACACATTTCCCAATCCCTGCCTGTCTTCAGCAGGCACGAGTCCGGAGGTGAAGGCTTGGTCCACTGTTCCTCCCCCTCCCGGATGAAGGATGTTACTTGTGGGAAGGTGATGATTGACACTCTCTTGTGCTCTAGTGCTGAGGCGAAGCACCTCAGCACTTGGTTATGGCGCCAAGTGTATCTTAATTGTGTTAGGCTGTTCTTACAACCCACTAGGATGTGTTTGAGGGTTGCCGGGGCTACACACTGGTGACTGGCTGGATCCTCTCCACGCCAAAGATGTAGGTTTGTTGGAGAAGGCAGCACATCACATGCTGCTCTGATGATGAAACTTAGCCTGTACATTTCCATGTTCCACAGTTCGCTGCATGTGATTTTTTTTTTGTTGCTCAATGCCATCCCACCTCACCCAGCAGCCTTGCTGGGCTTGGGAGACTGCTCTGGCACATCTGGCTGCTTCCTCCAGGTGGCGCACCTCCTCCACCACCAGCTGCTAGCGTTCATATAGTGTAGCCTTTTGCCATGTGGATGTTGATGCTCCCAAGCCAAGTCCCCCTCTGCCATGTTGTACTTTCCTCACAATGTCCTGGTGTTTGAGGGCAGCTTTTGCTTCTGCTACTGCTGGGTCCCATTTCTTCCCTGTCGCTAAGGTTAGCGCATCATCTCTTATGCAGGAGTCACAGGACTCTTTCAGTGTCATATCCAGTCTTGCTTTGGTGCATTTATACTCCTCCACAAGGCTTGATATCACTTGTGCGCTCACCAGTCTCTCCAGCCATTCAGCATGGGATAGTATGACCTCATAGATGGTAACTGGCCACATGAGACAGGGCAGCAAACCAAATTTGCAGCACCACAGCTTCAAATTTCCAGGGAAAGCAGTGTTGTCAGTTTTCTTGAGGCCACTGATTGTATCCTGCCTGAGTTGTTCTACCTGTTCTGAGTTCTGAATTGTACCAATGGCCAAGGCTGTTGACGGGCTTCTCCAGAATTGTTGGTCTTGGCTTGTGATTTATGCAAAACCTCTCGTTGGTAAGCCGACCTTTGACAATGGAGATGCTGCGGGGTTTGCTGGGCTTGATCTCCATTCGCAAACTTTTACATGCCACAGTAAATGATGCAAACACATTAAAAGTCTGTTGATTCCATCTAATTAGAGTTAGGGTTTTATGTTTTCTGTAAATGTTGAAATTATACAAGAATGGTGTTATGCAGCAATTGGATAAAACCAGCCCATTTATTGAATTTAATGGGATGACATGACTTTGACCATGCAGCACTTTCTCCTGGATGTGGAAATTATTAATTGGTTAAGATATGATTTTAAAAAGGATACCCCAAGTTCCAGTGAAATACATCATGACAAAGTAACTGTGAAAATACATGTTTATTATAGCAGTAAATTCTTAACATTGTCTTACCTGCTACATGAATTTGATGTACGGCATGTGGGACTGTTAAAGCTTCTGTCACATATAAAGTACAATTCACAATTAGAACCTTTAAAAGGCCATCCACTGGGAAAGCTCCAGAGATTAGTTTTTATTCTCGGAAAACTAAAACATTGCTTCGATTGTCCTAAAATGGAGCTGATAAAAACAACCACAAAAGATTGAATTCTCCTCTGGAGCACAGGGAAAAATCCTCCACTGCTTAGTCTCAGTAAAACCAAACACACTGGCTTTTGGAAAGCATGATTTCCTATTCTTTTTGGTATGTTTAAAGTATAAAGCAGGGTAATTCAATGAGTTCCTTGGCTTCATTAGCACACAAAGATGGTGGTGGCATAAAAATGAACTGGTATGCTACTGCTTCTCGGCTGTGGTAATTTTCAGTCTTTTCAGCCTAAGGCAGTCCGGGACTTAAGACTGGCTCTTTCGACGGAGGTGCTGGGAACTTCACTTCCAGTACTGAGATTGTTAAACATAATGGTCATATAAAATCCCTTGCATTTCATATCTTGTGTGCCTGATGGGAGTGAAATTGATGTCTGTGTATAATGGGAAAGAAGTGGCTAACATTAGACTAATGCTGGCAACAACACAAGACATGCACTGGGTTTCTGAGTTTATTATATGAGCCACATACAAAAATAACACATTAATGTTTAATTGTTGCACCAGTAATTTTTAAAATTTAATTTTCTTAAGATCTTCAGAAAAATAGAAACAATAACATGCAAATATCAAAAATGCATTTTTCACTTGTTTTTATCCATAACATCAAGTATTTGGTTTGTTTGAATAGCATAAACACATTTCTGCAGTCTCTATGCATGGATCTTTATTTATTTATTTATTTCTCTTACTTCAGCAGGTTAGTAAATGTACAGTGGGAGGCAATCTTTGTGAGCTCTGTGTACAGGCAGATGCAGCAATATAAAATGTAAAATGATTCTATAAATGCTTCTGTACTTTGTGTTAGTAGAGCTGATAGGTCAGGGAGCGTGGAATTCAGAAAAGGGGACAAAAAAGCAATAGAATAAGACAGTGATACAATTTCTTAGACCAGCGTGCAGCCTGAAAGCAGCTAGGAAAGGAAAGATTTGGAGAGAAAGAGAGAACTGACAGATAGGATGAATGTGGGCCTCATTGCTTTTTGTCCTGCTGTGATGGTGTGTGTTTCTGTGGAGGAGGTGCTAAGGGACAAGCCGTTTGTCGTGTGCTGTGTTGATACCTTCCTAATGGGAAGATGAACAAGATACAGGCGGGATGAACACATTGATGATGGTAAATCTGAAATGTAAAGTTGCTTCTGTAATACGTAACTTCTAATTTCACATCATCTCCCTTCTAACTCAAATTTCAATTTTACAATCAGATTAAATGTTTTGCACCCAAATTTTCATAAGCATTTTCATAGCATTGTTATTGCAAAGATGGGATTCTGCGTAAAGCAACATAATGTTTCATTTGTACATGAACAACAACTAAGGATATTTCTAAATATTTTCTCATTTATAGTAATAAATTATAAGCCTGCAAATAATATGAAAATATGAGAACCACATACGGTAACTCAAAGCGCACTGGCCATATCTGGCCCTTAGTCCAATTAAAGCCTGCAAAATGATTTTGACATTCTGTCTAAAATGGCCGTTGTATAAGTGTATAACGGTACATAAGATTCACAGTTTGATATAAATTTCAGTTTTGGATTCATGGTTTGGTGCTATTTCAGTACAGCAAAACACAAATACAATTAGGTGAAATTGTAAACCAAAGGTAATATGTCTGACATCAGCATTTCTCAAAAAAACCTAAAGGAGGTTCATTTGCACAAATTATAAAAATAAGCATGTGAAATAAAAAACAGACTGCATAATAACAGCCATAATGAGCTAAATTGTGTGTTCTCTGGTACATGGTCATGTATTTGTAGCGGTAAACCCCTCTATAGTCATAGTTACCTTTGTTTTTTTCTTTTTTAGCTCATCTGAATTTTCTGGCAAAGGCTCCTTAAATGCCATAGAGACACTAACTTGCAGACTTTCTGCCTTGCCCCAGTCATAAAATGAGTTTGCCTGTTGAATGCATTTGCAGCAACATATCCGAGTTTGGTAAACAAAGAGTCAACAAATTAGTCTTGGTCTTATCAGTTACTCTCCAGTGTTGCTGTAATTTATTGGGAAACCAAAATGTTACCAATCAACCAGCAATTTAACCAGCATTAGCCATAACCAACTCATAGCCACAATTAGCATTACGTTTTCCATGTTCAACATCAGCTTGTGAGTTTAGGGTCCACCTATGTCAAGAAATGTATTAATTGGTTTCATCGTGCATTTCAAAAAATAAACGATGTAACCAGATGGCACATGACGAATAGGTGTACCATTCTAGCCCTACCAGTGAAGCAGGAATCCTCCTGTGTAAAACAATACTTACCTCTTCCTGCTCCACCCCCTACTGACAAGTTCAGCAGCAGAAAGTTAGCATGAAATTCAGCAAAACATTCTAGTTATCATCTAGTTGTTTTGATTTCTTGGAACTAAACTCAGCCTCTTTCTCATAAATGTAGGATCCAGTGGATATCATATTAAAGCAGATGAATAATAGTTATTCAGCCCACTGGTTGCATATGATTTAATTCTTCAGAGAAATATTTGTTCATTATTTTCAGGAATATTTCCTATAAAGTACACATGTGTAAATTTACATATATTAAGGATTACAGTTAAACAACAGAAAGATTTGGGTCTTTGGGCCGTATTTTAACGATCTAATGCGCATTGCAATTTAGCTAGTTTAATGGCTGAAAAAGTGTTGCAGTGCCAGGCAGATGGTCCAGAAGGGCACTGTATGGATTTGCTAGTGTAAGTAAACCCTTATTAGTCTCGTAATTAGTCATGGGTGTGTTTGGGGCATACAATTTTATGAACCAATCAGAGTGTCATCTCCCATTCCCTTTAAAAGCCAGGTGCGCTAGCACTTTGACAAATTGCTATTTTAACGGCAGGTTTTGCAAGTAACAGAAAGAACGCTTCTCTGCAGAGAAAACGGTGCGAGCGGACCACCTACGGCTAAGGACATAACATTGGGCAATGGGGGAGGGGGGTTGAGGTCTCCACCCATTTAAGGGGGTCCAGCAGGTTGTATTGGCTGGTTTTGATTATTGGGGGGGTTACAACTCCCTCCACCCCCCCATAATTTACACCCACGTCTACAGCAACTGCAGGATTCACCAAAGCTCCCTGAGCTTTATAATTAATGATAATAATTACGGTAGTCCCCCCGTATCCGCTGGTGGTACATTTCAGGACCTACCGCAGATAACTGAAATCGTAGATTACAGCGAACAATCTACATATATCGTGAATTTCGTCTACCTAGATATGGTACAGTTTAATAAATAAATTACGCGCAGTAATTTTATGCCCCTAAAAGGATGAAAGAATAATGAAAAAACATTGCTACTATTTACACATTTTACGATGAAAAATATTGCATCATGTACCTGCACGTAACATGTAATGAGAAAAATTTTGTTTAAAAATATTTTAGCCTATTGTGAGTGCTCACCGGCTTACTGGCTTGGCATGCGGTTTCAATCTTATGAATCGTTTCTGGAATTCTTAAATTATAGAATACTGCGGTATTCTGTGGGTAACTGATATGGGAATACGGGGGTCCCACTGTAATAGCCAGTTATATTCATCATTACTGCGATTAGCTAATTCTGATGAATATTATGACTATCCACTATGACGTATGTCTTAAAAAATTTTGATCTACACGTTAATGATCTTTCACATCTTTTTATTTTTAATCTTTTGCACGCTTGTGCACTGCTATACGTCTCTGTATGTGTAACGAGCACTGAACGCACGCTGTGCACTCGCCTATGTAGGGGCATGTTACTATCTTGATAATATGCACATTAAATTTCAGCTAAATTTTTATGATAAACATGCACATGCACTTTTTGTCATTGTAAAATTTGATCTTAAAATGAAAATATTTTAACATACAAAGGATGAGCAATACACAAACAAAATTTTAAAATTCTTCTCTCCCAGTTGTCCGGGATCAATTTGAATGATGCAGTCATATTTTTAGGCGAGTGAAAGCTTGGTTCAATTTTGTCTCTGTTTCTGCTAGTTTTTCTTATTTAAATATAAATGGCCTCTTCTTGCACTGGTATAGAAAATACATTTTGTTCTCCCGCAGGCATACAGTAGATGGCCTCTTCATTATGCTGAACTTTATAACAACAAAGCAAATCCCTGGATTGTGTTTTATGTCCTGTCACCAGACTTTCTCAGGGCACCATGGAATATCAGTCATTTACAGTCTTTCAGCGAACTAGTCAAAACAAAAATGAAATATATCTGCAGTCATTTAGCCCCTATCATTCTAATTTTGGATCTGGAAGTTGTTTTTAACCACAGAGATCCTCTGGCTGGTCACCAATGAGATTGGTGGTCCGACCTCCTGAAAGAGATTACCCAAATTTATGTAAAGCCTGTAAATGATTTATGCTGGAGTGAACAACAAAGAGCTTTTTATTGCTCTGTGGGTAAGGGGAGGCATGGACAACATCAGCTTGGGGTGGGGGCTGGGAGGAGTGAGGGGGATTTTTTCCTCTTTAGAGTCTTTCTTAAACATTAGTGATCACAGCAGCCTCACCGCTGGCTCTTGCTGGGGCCTCACTTGTGAAGCTCTGTGTCTGAGGAACACTAGGGGTCCAATTTATTGTGGTATTCATTCATTTACATTTTACTGTTCAGCAAGCAGATCATTGTGCTGGGAAGATGTATAAAAAAGTAGAAACAGTGGCACTTTTGCCAGTAAAAAGAGAGTCAACAACACCAGATAAGCCAAGTATGATTCTAGTTAAATAGCTGCGTTATTGTCACAGTGCCTGTGATTCATGAACTCCTGATTTTGCAGGAAGTCTGCTTGTAATGGACTACTGCAGAAGCTACCTTCCACAATGTTCAAACGTATACCAGCATAGACATAAGCAAGACAGTTATATTATGTAATTATAATTATTACAAATACTGCAAAGCCCCAATTAAACTGGAAATCAGTCTGTCATGCCTTTGGAGAATTTCTGTAGGAACACCAGTGCAATCACTATCTCTTTATCAGTATTTATTATTTCTGGTGTTTCCAATGAACCGCTGTGAACTTTGCTAGTCCCATAGCTGCCCAGGAACTGTAGTATCTATACTTGCATTCACTAGTTCTATTTCCCATGAACAGGAAGAGGGGATGGCATTTACGGGCATTTAATTAAAAATGGGGGATCTCTTTTGACCCATTCTCTGAGCTAGGCGACAGCTTTAGTTTCAGGCACTATTCATGTGATGGAAAGATTGTTTCCATGAGAAAAATGGAGGCATTATTTGCAGCTACTAATGGGAGCACTTTGTTTGTGGGACCAGCCTGTGTATTAATATGCCACGGAGCTGGGCACCTTTGTAATGCATGCCAGAATAGATCACATGCAGACTCTCCTGTGGGTCTTAGACATGGCGGGATGGTGGGTTGGAAGCTGGGGAGGAGAAAGGTTTCCCTAAGGAATGCTCTAAGGTAATAAGAGGGGGCAATAATTGGAAAGTAAGGTGGAAACACCTACATGGAATCTTTTAACTTCCATAGTCATGACCCACTGGCTTCCACTGCCCTTGACCCTGTCAGTCTTGGACATCATCTTTGATAGCTGCCACAAAAGTTTTAGAGGCTGTTCTTTTGTTTTTAGTGTATCACCTCCTCTAGAGAGCATCAGTCGCATAGCATAGGGTGGGCAGGGAGGGCTCCAGAGTCTTCATTCAGACATGTGATGTGGAATCCACCCTTTCTTTCACATTATACTTTCTTGTACAGCAGATGACAGAGCTATGAGATGCCTAGATAAAGCTGACTGTAAACTGAAATATTATTTGAAATAACTACACACTTATGCTTATACAAATGTTTTCTGTTTTTAGTTGGGGGATGGAAGATCCTCATTCAGGCTACATCCACACTACTACATTTTCATTTAAAAATGCAGAAATTATTCACTCTTTTGCCTTTTGTCCACACTGCCCAGGAGCTTTCTGCCCTCTGAGACTCTAAAAGTGCCCTGATTGGTTCCTACTTATCACATGGCTCATCCCTGATTTAATCCCGCTAGTCAAGCTCTCATGTGCTGCTTGGAACTCAAAAACGTCCGACCTCCTACTTGAAAATGGAATATGAAATGGCTGTCAAAGTCAGAGCTCTGACTGGGAAACTTGGGCCAATTTCATGTATCCTGACTTCACGGAAAGCAGGTGCTATGATGTCAGACATCATGGTAGCTTCTACAGGAGCAATCACTGTGAATAATAAATAATCAAATGAAGGCCATATAAAGTGATTTTTCCTGTCTTACATTGTGATAAAAATACTATAAGTAAAACAAAATTGAGTATGTATTAGACTGAGTTCAAAATAGATTGCAAATATTACTAATTATTTAGTTATATCGGTAGCTTTAGCAGTTCATAGCTAGCTCCAGCCTTCAGCTTAAAGAAATGAAACTTCTCTGCACAAACAGCTGAAACACCTATAGCAGCACCCAGGTAGCTGCAAGGGCCTTGCTCAAGGGCCCACAGATGGGCCGAGGCCAGGCTCCAACCAGCGGCCTGCCGATCACAGGCACAGAGGCTTAGCCCACTGAGCCACATGCTGCTAATTTGTCACCCTGCACAGAACTAATCAGTATTCTAATATGGTGGATATGGAGGAGCTACTTTTAATGGTGCATTCCCTGTTTCTGACCTGTATGCAGCTAAATAGCATGCTATACAGTGACTGCTGCATATTTGCACGAAAGTAACTAATTTACTTGTCACTGTATCGATGCACCCATGCCCAATGTAGGCTAATAGCTACAACAATTTTGTTTTCGCTCATTTCAGAGTATATGGGAGGATGTTCGCAAACAATGTGAAAACGCCTGTGTGGATGGAAATCATTTTCGTTTGAAAACTCCAAAATGTAGGACTGTGGACGTATCCTCACATGAAGCCAACTTTCAGTGCACCCTAAGACCAAAGTAGTAGAAGAGGAACATTACATGACAAAGGGCACAGTAAATGAAGAAGCCAATGATGGTAGCGCTTGTCAGGATCAAGGTTTTGTGTTAGTTGACTAATTGGCTGTTATTTGCTCCCCTGCAATCTTGCCACGTAGTGTGAGTGTTACCCCTGGACCCCCACTGTGTGAGCTGTCACATGGTACTATAGAACGCCTTTCTCTTGTGGCATTGGAGGGTTATGCCTAGTTCATATTTCACTCTTCCGTGCGCTATTACGGTCTGAAAAATGGTCGTGTGCGCAGACTCTTGTGTACATATTGTGATGAACTTCTCGGCTTCATCCCGCTGGTAGGTACACAGCTGGCAGGGTGGAACCACGTCTACCTCATCTTCTTCCCAGAAAGTGGGCTCAGCAACTGAAGCATCCGCAATTTATGTTAAAACGGCAAACGCACTTAAGGGTTTGGGATGTGGACTGAGTTTTATTTCACAGCATATACGGTTATCACCACTACTCTCTCCACACACCTTCTCTTCTTCTCAGGTCCCTTGCATTGCCCCCACATCACGTCAACAGCAACATCATCACTCCCATTACAATATTACATTTGTCTGGGGACACAGACGATCACAGTCAGCGCATGTGTACAGTGGTAATATTCCGTGAGAGCAGGGAAGGGCTGTATTTCGACCAGAGGTGGACAAAGTATACAACTCCATTACTTGAGTCAGAGCACAGATACTCCTGGTCAGATATTACTCCAATACAAGTAAAAGTTGTTCAAACTAATTTTTACTTGAGTTAAAGTACTAGAGTATTTGCTTTTAAAAATACTTAAGTATTCAAAAGTACATTTTCCTTTAAATGTCAATGCATTGTTGTATTGTTGCCACAATGCATTTACAGAACCTCATTACTCCGAAACAACCTACTGAATGCACTGACTTGCTTGTAGAACCTGTAGAATAAAAATTCAATTAACATAAGTACAGCCATTGTTGTTTAAATTTTTTTAACACCCCCCCCA
>JAAGVU020000008.1:22932852-22952823 GCA_011763525.2 Mormyrus iriodes | reverse complement strand
TGTGTGTGTGTGTGTGTGTGTGTGTGTGTGTGTGTGTGTGTGTGTATATATATATATATATATATATATATATATAATTGAATTTAAGTCGCTGTCTACTCAAGTGGAAAAGAAAGAGGTAGGTATTTAGTCATTGTTTAAAGACACTATTTGGATGTCTAGGGGAAGTTCATTCCACCACTTATGTGCCAAAACAGAGAAGAGTCAAGATGTATGATTTCATTGTGCCTTGAGAGATGGTGGGACCAGTCAAGCAGTGCTGGAGGTTCATAGAGAGCGTGGTGCAGTGTAGCGTGAGAAGTTCTTTTAGGTAGGAGGGTGTGATCCATTTTAGGCTTTGCAGGTGAGCATCAGTGTTTTGAATCTGATGCGGGCAGCAACAGGAAGCCAGTGCAGGGAGCATAGCAATGGTGTGGTGGGGGAGAACTTGAGTAGGTTGAAAACGAATCAAACAGCTGTATTTTGGATCAGTTGCAGAGTATGAATGACACTGAGGCAGATTTGCTAGAAATGAGGCACAGTAGTGTAGTCTTCAGATGACAAGAGATTGAACAAGTATCTGACTGGCCTGTGAGGAGAGAAATCTGTCGAACCCTTCTGATGTTGAATAGGAGAAACTGACACAAGCAGGAAAGATTAGTAATATGAGAGGAAAACGACAGGTGATTGTCCAAGCACTCCAGATCCTGCTTGATTTTCACAAACAAGGGACTGAAATTTGCTTTAAACATCTGATTTAAAATCAGGTGTGATACAAATGCCCAAATTAACAAAACTTGTCCTAGACCATTTAATAGGGTAGCAGTCAAGAGGATAGAGGATCAGACTGTCAGCGGTAATTACCTAATGGCATAGCCGCTGATTTCAAAAAAATGTATTTTGTAACCAGTGAAAGTATCAAATAAATTAACACATTGTATAAGATAGTTAATTGAAGCAGTAGGATTTGAAAAGACCAGAACATCATCAGCATATATGGTATTTTTATGTGATTTTTGTTCTGTATTTCAGGTAGATATGTTGGGACCTTATCAGATAACCTCTGTTAGTGATTCAGTCACCAGTGCAAAAAGTAAAGATGAAAGAGCGGAGCCTTGTTGGCTACCTCTCATGATGCTAAAATTACTTGACTTAATGCCATTGGTGAGAACAGCAGCCAGAGGTTTTACTTTAGAGAACTCTTTCCCACTTTACGAAATTATCACCAAAGCCAAATTGTTCCAAAGTAAAAAATTAATGGTACTATTCTACCTTATTGATAGCCTTTTCTGCATCAAGGGAAACTACCAGACCATTTATTAATGTATTTAACGTGCAACGAAGGGCCAAGATTTCCTTAACCCTTGTGTATTTTACTTCTTCCATTCTAAATTCTAGATTCTATAGAATTTATCCTCATTTTGAAAATAGACTGGGGTAACTTCAACCCCAAAAATAACACAGGGGTTAAGCTTGGTTGGAGATGGTTTGAGGATGCACTCTTTTTGTTACTAAAAGGCATGTCTGTACTAGGTGCTGTTGTTCTTTTTACTGGTGTGAATTCGTATGTGCTGGTGCCGAACTGGGAGGTTATGAGTAGATTTATACTCATATACTTAATATTAACACAGTCAGTGCTTGGACATTTTATCTACTTATTTTGGCATTTTGGACATGAACACTACTATGTGAAATCTCAAGGAGAAGTTACCTTATTAGTTCCACTTTAGGGCGTAGAATACCCAACAATACTGACCTTTTGAAAGGAAAACGCATTGAAACTCAAACACACACAACCTAGACATTAGTAAAACTGCAAACAGGCATTTATTTTCAATACAATAAGCAGCACAGCTTCCATTTCAAAATGAATTACAGTGTGCAGTGTTCTGTGCCTGTAATTTGACATGACAGGAAAAGTGAGAGGCTACTTTTATTTACTGTAGTCATTTGGTGATTGACTGAGTCTGTGGTTTGTACCTCAAATCCTTATACTTTTTATTATTTTTTTCTTCGAGCTTGAGCATTGTGTAAACTTTGTGGACTAATCTCTTGTTTTTCCACCTGTTGCCTAACCTTGCAGCTGGTTCATTCTTTAATCTTACCATCTGTTTTTGGTTTGTACAGAACAAGGGTAAGTTTCACTTTCATGCGTTAATAAAATTATATCTTGGAAACTTAATGAATTTATAATTTCCCCTTGTATGTGTGTGTGTGTTCATTTCCGGTCTCGCGTGTTTGTATAAGGTTGTGAAATGAAATGATGTACACTCGCTCCGTCCACAGCGATGAAGTAGCTAGTTTTGTAATGCTGCTGCAGCATTCTCTGTATTCTAGCCACTGCTCCACATCGCGTTGGTACTTCACTCTCTCACGTATCACTTTACTCCCCCATGTTGAATGTTGCATTGCATGTTGTTAGATAACTTGTAGTAGTTAGTATTTCGTATTTATGCTGCACAATATTGGAAAAAATGCATATCTGCAATAATTATTGCAGTATATATAAAGAAGAAAATGTTCAAAATACATAAATTTCTCACAAACACGTCCGAGTGATTTAAAAAGCAAGGATGAAATGATCAGGATTGGCTCGCATGCAGAGCTGTTTCAAAAGTAGTGGCAGTAAACTTTAAAGTAATGTTAAACACATACTAGATTATTCTGAACAGGATCGGTCAATAACATTGCACAGCTTGCTAAGTTTTGTTTCCTATAGTGATATAAATGTTCTAGTGAAACGTAAACCACACACTCTCTGTAAATTTTATCACCAAGATTTATAAATACTGAAACTGTATTGAAAAATAACGTTGCTTATGTAAGTAGGCAAGTTGTTAGAATTTCATTCTTTCTTTTAAACTTAAACTGCCATTAAATTTTGAAGACACTGTATATAAAGGACACAATAATGCTTGCAATATTTTCTCTCTTGCTTCTGAAAATATACAGTTCTTCCAGCCACTCACTCTTAAAAAAATCATATGCTACTTTAATACTAACGGTACCTTAATAAATACATACTCCGATGACAAAAGCTGACCATACTGCCACCCCAGTTTTTGGTGGTACTGCACCTTGCATACACGTCCTATTAACTCCTTACATAGGTGCACCTATGACGAGTGGAATGAAGGTAGAAAACGCATGGTGGCCATGATGCGTACGCATATGTGTTGTGACCGTCAAGTATAAATCGGCCCTAAGGCTGTTCAGCTCCTCAACACTCTGCTGCCTGCAGAGATACACCAGGGAGTAATACAAGACCTGCCTGCCCCTCACACTACATCTCTAAGCCTTGAACTTCATTTCCCAACAACAGTCCACTGGAAAAACGCCTCTTCCTCCCTGTCAGATTTATTTATATTTATGTATATTCTGCACATACTTGTTCACCATTTCTAATTTTTGCACAATATGTATTGTGTATATGTACGTTCCTATATAATCTGTGTGGCTGTGGTATGCATGCATGCATACAAACAGGAGCATACATTGTTTGTTGTAAATATTTTTTGTTCATTGGATGCATGTCTGTCAGAGGTGTGAATGATGAGTGAATGCATTTTCTGGTTTAACATTCATCACAATTTGCACAGGGACCACAGAGAAATGGCATTTCACGGACGCAATGTAGGCTATGGAACATAAATGTGTTCATGCATCCTTACATGGTGAGATGACAACTGTTACAACACAAAAAACAAAGAATTCAAGGGCAGGTATGAGGAGAACTAAAAGGGGCTTTATTAAACCAAAATAAACAGAAGCAAGGAAACAAACGGGACCATGAGGGGTCAAAACAGGAAAACTAGCACTGGGAAGGGCACAGGCAGCAGGAGGAATGACATTAATGACCAGACTGGGGAACACATGACTGGGAAGCAGGTATATCTGGGACTAACTGGGGCTGACATGATGCAGTTGTGGATTGTTAGCACAATAGGATTGGGCATAATGAAAAAGGCACAACTAGGGAGAATTAGAAGGGATCCAGGGGACCAGCAGCGACCCCTGCTGGT
Organism: Mormyrus iriodes; assembly: GCA_011763525.2. Lineage (NCBI taxonomy): Eukaryota > Metazoa > Chordata > Actinopteri > Osteoglossiformes > Mormyridae > Mormyrus > Mormyrus iriodes. The sequence goes on along the minus strand of JAAGVU020000008.1, from coordinate 22,948,822 downwards.
CATATCAGGGGATGTGCAAGACAGGTCATGACAACAATAAAGAATCTTAAACCTTTTTAGCCTTCTCTGTTTGATTTTTCAGTTATGTATAATAATTATGGTTGCAAAATTAATTTAACATGCATTTTTTGTTATGGGGAGCATGTAAAATGTGTATATGTATTCAGTATATGCACACATTTCCCAATCAAAATGTACCGTCTTCACAGTCAAATTCCTCAGCTGAATAATCACACGCGTTCCTTGCAAAACCTTTTCTCCATCCAGGGTCTGCTTAAGCACTGGTACTTCTGCAGCATCAAACGAACCTCGGCAATTGCCTGCTCATTTTCCCGGCATTGGAGCAGCCCTCTAGATTCGAAAAAGGCACAGTGGACGACTTTCACTATGTTTCTCCCGGCCGGTTCCATTGTGATGTTAGTCATGTGACAGGGGTTGTGACAGTGATGCATGAACACCAGGATGACAGGTTTGTTTTCTGTGGAAGAAAGAAACCAAACAGGTCAGCATGTGCATTGATGCATACTGATAGACTCAGTTACTGCCCACCTGTGGTTTATTGCATTTCTCGTGTTGGGTGAGATGTTAAAAAGAAAAAAGGTGCAGGGAAAAATGGTCACTGATTGCCTGGAGAAGGATGGGGCTGATGGATTCTCAGAAACACTGGACTGTATATTCTACTCCAACCACTTGCTTCCACTTGACCACAGATGTTTTACATAAGTGTGGTGGTAAGTATTTACTGTATAAAAATGTTACCAATGTGGTACCAGTGTTTCCTCACACCTCCACTGGTATGTTTCATGCCCCTGGCTCTGTGAAGCTTGCAAGTTCTCTTCTTGTTCATGAGAGTTTCCTCCCCCAGAAAAGTGTGTAGTTAAGCAAAGTGATCTCTCTAAGTTGTCGACAGACAATCAATGTGGACACTCTGATGGAATATAATCCCATCCTGCCCTATACTTCCTAGTCTGGACTCACCATAATGCTGTACTTAAGATAAGTATAGATAGATGGATGGAACAGCGATACCTTTGAACTAAGCAAACATGCTACACATTCTGAAGCTGGTAGTGTGTGGTGCATTGAGCTAAACCTCTGTGCTTGTGATTGCAGGGTTGCCATTTCAAGACCAGACTTGGCATATCCGCCAGTCCTTGAGCAAGACCCTTAACCCCCAATTCCCTTGCCGCCACATCAAGTGGCTACCCTTCATGATCAGCTTACTCTCACCTACAGAGAACAAACAAACAAAGGTGAAGGATGAATTTCCCAATGGGGATCAATAAAATATCATTATCCACAGTCCAGTGGAACCTCTGTTAGTAAGAGTTGTAGAAAAAAATATTGTAGTTCAGATTAAACTACATGAATATACGTGGTGTTTTAGATTAAATTCTACTTACAAAACAGCACCCATCATTTCTTTTACCTACAAATGACTTTATCTTGTTTTACAAAACAAAATGAGGAGCCAGACATCTTGAAATTCTATGGAGCCCCCCTGCTGACATTGGTGAGAAAAATATTATTGCGTGACTATGAGTTAATGCAAGGGAACATGATAATTAAGGTGTGGCCGCACGTTAGTAATGTTTGGCAATGTGATAACTAAATCAAGGTCACCGGTTAGTAAGGAAAAGTATGATTAGGAGTTAGCACATATGTATGGCATGTTGGCAAAGCGGTTAGCCTTGCTGCCTGACATCTTTGGGACCAGGGTTCAAGTCTCCATTGCAGTTTGCATGTTCTCCTTGTTCTATTGTGAGGTTTTCTCCAGGTACCCCCCCCCCCACAACCAGCCCAAAAAACATGCTGAGGTTAAGTTACCAAACTACCTGTAGGAGTAAATGGTGTGTGTGTGCATGGGTTGGTACTTTATCCTGGGTTGTTCCCTGCCTTGCATCCATAGGCTCCAGACCCCTTACTGTTATAAATGATGGATTGTTGGTCTGAATGAACTTTCAGCAGGAATTCCTGAAAGGCAGTTTCTTTTAACTTCCAGCTGTTTCCGTTAGGAGACAGAATGCACATCTGTCAGTTCTGCATTGCATTTTCATTCACTTTTAATGTGAAGTTCTTCCACACAACAGATGCTTTCATGCTTCATTTGGAGCCTGTGCCGTCTTCCTTCCACTATATTGCCACAAAGTCAGGAAGGACATTTTTAATCAATGCTTTTTAATTGAGCAATGAAGTTAAATCAGTTAAATTGTGACAATTCTAGTTCCCTTGCATTACTAACTTGTGGCAACACAATATGTTTCTCACCAATATCACTAGGGAGGGTTTCCATAAAATTCATTGGTCTTGTTTTACATCCTTGAGAGACTCAGGGTTACTGAAAAAACTGAGGATTTGGCAAATATGGATGGACTGCTGGTCTGAATAAACCTTCACAGGGAAGCTTCTGAAAGGCAGCTTCTTTTAAATCATAGTTGCCTCTGTGAAGAGTCAGATGGCACAATATCTGTCAGTTGTAGTTTTTTTGCTTGAATTAGCGATCTCAGGTAACAGGTTGCACTGACTGAATCTTTGCTCACCTGTAACTCTAGTCATGGCTGCCTCCATGTCTGTCCCAATCCGAGAAACGACAGGACAGAAGACCAGGATGACGTCGCAGCTCTCTGCACTGCAGAGCTCTATCTGCTGCTTCAGCTTTTGCATGAAGGTATCATGGGCCTGGAAAGTTTCTCCGATAACCATCGTGTGGACTTTAACTGGGGAAGAGGAACATAATTCTATGATGGGTTACAATTGTCATGAACAGGAAGGCCATTTTTCATTTCGGTCAAGATATTAAGGAGTAACAGGAATACGAAGCAATCACACTGGAAAGGATGGAGGAGAGTCTGGTTAATCAAGTAAGTTTGTAAGGATATGTATAGTGAGGACTCAATTTGATCAAAACATAAGTAACCCCTAGTGGTTACTCAAAGGTAGAAAGAGCTTTTTTTTTCTCTAAATATATACCCCTTTCACTGCAAACTTTCACTGGGATACTGTGCATTTACAGCAGAACATTACCAAATAAGTATAACGTTACACAGGCAGTATCAAATAAAATAAACATGCTGATCAAAATTCAAGTTCATTTCAGTATTCCATCTCTGGGTGCACAAAAGGAATTACATTTAAAGTGAATAGTTTCAGATGTCAATACTCAATTTCAGGACAGCTTACCTAAAAGGGAGCAATTCAGAATGGATTAGATTCTATTAGAGATGCAAGTGTACAGTCCATGTAACACACACCAATTCCGGCATAAAATACCTTGATGATATCTTAAGTCAGTGTTAGTAAATAACCAATAATTTATTTAAGCATTTACCCAGGTAGACCTAAGGATGGAGGTGAATGCGGCTAAACAAGTTTTGTAAAGATATGTATAGTGAGGATTCAGCTTGATCAAACACTAGAAACTATATATATTCTCTACATATACACCCCTTAGACTTTCACCAAAATGCCTCTTAGAGCATTTACAGTAGAATGTTACCAAAGACGTATAATCTTAAACATGATAAAAAAACTTTCTGATACAGCTTCAGTACTCCACCTTCAGCTGCACAAAAAGAAATAGACAAAGTGAATTGTTTCAGAGAGAAGATGTCAAACTTCAGAATCATAAGATCACTTACCTGAAGGGGAGCAATTCTGAATGGAATAGATGATACTGGAGATGCAATCATACGGTCTACACATCATACACCAAAACCAGTGTAAAATACCTGTAAAAAATTTCCATCCTGAGTCAGTTGTAGTAATCAACCAATAATTTATTTAAGCATTTACTCTGGTAAAGATGTACGGGCTAAACAAGTAAGATTTGTAACGATTTGTACAGTGAGTATTCAACTTGATCAAAACAGAAATAACCCCCAGTGCTCACTCAAAAATAGAAATTTTTCTTATTTTTCTTCTAAATGTACACCCCTTTTGATGCAGATTTTCACTGGGATACCTTTCTGTGATTTTACAGCAGAACGTTACCTGTCAGGGATCGGCCTCAGGGCTCTCCTAATGACGTCACAGGGAATCCCCGTTATTCTCCCCCTGCCCCTTAAGGGAGTTGCGGTCAATCTCGCCTTTCGGGTTTTGTGACTCCGTCTGGTTGCACCGGTATTCCGGTTAAGGGGCTGTGCCTCTTACCCAGCTGTCACTAATCATCCAGCCTATATCAGTCGGCTGGATACCTCGGAACAGTGCGAGATCTTCCTGGTTTTCCGGAGTTTTGAGTGTTTTCTGTCCCAGTCTGTTCTGTATGCCTGTTGTTTCCCATTTCTTGACCTTTGCCTGGTTTCAGACTACCGAGACCGTCCAGCCCTTCCTCACCAATCTACACGCCTTGCCCGACCTTCACCCGTCCCCACCACCGTCTTCATTTTGCCCCTTGGATGTCCCTCGCCGATTGCTCGACCCCCGCCTGCCTCTTGACTACGACCTGCCCAGTGTTTCGGACCCTGTTTGCCTCCCCAGTTTATTGGCTTTTGGATTGTCGACCCTGAGTTTGGAAATGTCCGCAAATAAAGGCTGCCACCTCATTCTGAAACGTGCAGGTGTCTTTCCCTTCCAGTACCAATCCCTCACAGTTACCCAATGAGTCATATCAGAGGGAAAATGTCATACCTCAGAACTGTGGGACAGCTTACCTGAAGGGCAGATGGAGGTGAAAGCATGCCAAACCCAGTGTAAAATACCTGTAAAATATTTTTATTTTGAGTCAGTTGTTGTAAATAACCAATAAAATATTGAAGCATTCACCCAAACAGACCTAAGGATGGAGGCAAATCTGGCTAAACAAGTTTTGAAAGGATATGTACAGTGAGGATTCAATTTGATCAAACGCTAGAAACTATATTTTCTTTACATATACACCCCTTACACTTTTACCAAGAGACCTCTCAATGCACTTACAGTAGAATGTTAAGAAATATATATAATCTTAAACAAGTACTAGCAAGAAAAAAATTTACTTTCTGATCCAAATTTAAAACTCCATCTCCAGCTGCACAGTTAGAATTAGATTGAAAGTAAATCATCTGGAACCATCACATGGAAGATGTCAAACCTAAGAAACACAGGACAGCTTAACTGAAGGGGAACAAATCTGAATGAAATAGATAATACTGGAGATGCAAGTGTACGGTCTATGCAACACACACCAAAACCAGCATGAAATACCTGTAAAACAATTCCATCCTGAGTCAGTTGTAATTTATTTAAGTATTCACACTGGTAAGAATGGAAGGAACACTGAAAAAAAGATTCAGCTTACTTGTTGATGTTGCTTAAATTATGGTGATATGATGTAAATCTATTAGTTTTGATGCCTAATTCTTTGAATGAACTCAACTGAATCATGGACAGTAGTTCCACACAATTACAATGAATATTCTAAAAATGAAACACTTTTAAGTTGACGCATTCACTGTTCCGAGAACAGAACATAGTTTAGTCAATCTAACAAAATTTTCTCGAAGTAACTTTTTTCAGTGTATTGGGAAGTAAGCTTTGTACAAATATATACAGTTAGGATACAACTTGATCAAACTACAGAAACTGTATGTTTTCCCTCAATATACACACCATAGCAGACTTTTATGACCGTATCATATATGCCGTACCATTTCACACAGGACACTGGTCTAAAGCCCATTGTGTCCGGAGGCAGACTTACCATAAATGACGCGACCACAAATCATGAAACAGTCGATGATTCCGGTGAAACAGCTCAGCTGATTCGACTGAAATGTCGAAAACGAGCCATACGCAGTGAGAAGAAACATTAAGGCACTTATCGGAGGCTGTATACTATAACCATTAAACATCAAGCTTTGTTATGATATCAATCGCATTTCCGTTTAGGCTTAAAAAATGATTAGGTCAGTAATTTCAGTTGTTACCTCAGCTTAATACCGTTTCTTGAATTCTATTTATTACGGGAGCTACTTACCTGATTATACATGATATCTATGTTATATTTATTGGCCGTAATTTCCTTATGCTTCAGATCAAACGTCAACTACTGTATAAACGAAAGCGAAAGTTAACTAGCAGACTAAAGGTCGTCTACGCACGAGTGTCACGTGTCAGAAAATGTACATTCAGCATATCCACATATATCTGATACAGCGGAGAAAAATATTAAGGCTGAGGGTTACTTGATTATGTCCATCTTTGCGTTATTTGGAGCTGGGCTACAGCTCAGACCGTGAGAAACACACATGAAGAAACTTCGAAGAAGAAATGTCAGGTTTATCAGCAGGACTACCCCTGCTACGGATTGCCTCCCCTAACCTAATCGCTCTTTTTAAAGGCAATGTTGCTGCTACCGCTCGCTATAACTTCATTTTTCTTGCCTTAAGCGCTTGTTAGTCCGCACGGTCCACTGTCGGTATCTGCGTTTCAGATAGTAGACGAGGGGCGGGGTGACGTCATGGCTGGACGACTTGCAATGCAGCTTGCTACAGTGAATAGTGAGAATTTGGCGACTTTTGATTACTCTTGGTATTTGGTTCGATGTCATATCATTTCCAAGTGTGACGGTGCAGAGTATGAAGCTAATCGCCGCATTATAGCTATGAAAAGAAGACTGAATAGCAAAAATATTGAAGCAGAATGAATTCAACAAAGTGTCGAAAATTTAGTTTAAGTAAATGAGTTGCTTCTTGTGACTGAAGGCGACCGTATTTGCACAAACGACCGTTGTCATGGAGAAAAGCATTACTGTCGCATTTGAATGAAAAAGTAGTGACTGTCACATCTGCAACGTTTTACAGGATGTTGTTAATCTTCACTTATGGTTTGATTATGAAACCATATGGTATAAATACCATAGCCTAAGAAGTCTACTTCAGGCAAGAAAAATTAAGTTACAGCGAGCGATTACGTCAGGGGTGGCAATCTGTGGCAGGGGGGCAGTTCAGAGCACAACACCTGCATGCCGTGCAACACTAGTCTGCATAATATCAGATATTTGGTAAAACAAAAATCTTCTTATGCCTGCAGCATAAATAAATAAAAATCACTGCGTTGCATACTTGATAAATCAATGTGTGTCACCTTGTCCAAATAAGGCACAAAATAAGGACATTAATCATGAATTCTGTTGTGGTAGGACTGTGTATACCCTTCCTATGTTGCTTTTAACACAAAAAGTGGCACAGTGATGACGAACGCGTGCTCAGGCCTGGATCGCTAAGTGCACCGTGAGTGCAGATCAACCAACGCGGGAGCGGGAGGGAGGCAATTGGGCTCGGTCAAGGTATATGGCAACCAGGCAGAGTGTGAGTACAACCTTAGTCTAGCTGCAGGTTCTTGAATTGTGGGAGGCTTCTGTGACATAACGTTGTTGTATATACCGATATCACCTTGTATCCGTATCATGAAAGTAAACATATTAAATGTTACACTTCTAACGTTTTGAAAACTTTGATATCTAAAAAGTTGTGTTATATAGGGCTTTGGAGAAAGACACACTCCGACAATGTCGCTCAATTCACGTGTATCTTTTAATTCCTTGTTTGGTATTGTGGCGCCGGGCAGACCAAAGCATCGCAATGGCGGCAGCGAAGGAATACGAGGAGGCACATGTTTGCACGAAACTGCTCTTTATTGGAGGCTGGGCTGCTGGCAGACGCTGGCATCACCGGTTCCCCCAGACCGCCGACCCTTTCCTCCACGCGGTCTAGGGAGATCTGCTGCCCTTTCCAGAGGGTCCTCCTGGCCGGGGAACACCCAAAGACTCTCACAGCCAGGTCCCTCTCTCCGGGGACAGCATACGTACCGAGCAGCTAGGGAGCGCTGGGTGGCCCGCCAGTTCTGGCGGTGCGGCTCCCTCAGGGCCACGGCGCTTCTTCCCCCGTGACTTTGGGGGGACTGGTTAGTAATCACAAGGCCGGCGTTCTTGAGCAGCATCATGGGCCGCGCCTCGAGAGGCCTCATCCAGCAGCTTCCGCTCTTGCAACCCCTCCATACGGGGCCGCTGCCACAAGCAGTGCCTCGAGCAGCTGCTCGCCCTCTTCCTGTCGTGCCACTAGTGCGGCGCACTGCTGAGCCAGCTGAACCTCCATATCGCGGCACGCCTCCTCTTGGCCACGCAGCGCTACCTCCGCCTCCTGCAGCTCGCAGTGCTCCTAAGCCAGCCGGGCCTCCAAGCTGTAACACGCCTCCTCCTGGCTAAGCAGCGCCGTCTTGCAGCCACGTAATGCTGCCTCGGCTAGACTCCTCTAGCGGTCGCCGCTCCTGCGCCGCGGACTCCCATAGCTGCTCCCGGTCCTGCTGGTCCCGCTCCCGCTGCTTATCCAACTCGCAGCGCTCCCGGCTGCGGGACGCCTACTCACGCTCGAGTACAGCAGTTTCTATCTGCTGCTCGTGCTTGCAGCTAGGGTCGCGCCACGGCTCATCGCGACTGGGGACCGGAGAGCTCTCGAAGACCGATGAGCGGTCAGCATCCACCACGGTGCCCGCCTTCCTTTTTCGCTGGCGGGCTGGCAGGAGCGGCTTGAGGTTGTGCTGCACACGTCCGGGTCATTTCGGCAGAAGGGGGCGGCACCTGTCGCTCTCTGATGTCTGCCTCTTGTCTCCTGGCAGTTCTAGTGGGGTAGTAGGGGTACGTTCTTCTGGGCAGTAGCGCACCCGGTGCCCCTGCTTGCCACAGCCCCAGCAGACGAGCGTCCCTGCCCGACATTTCTTCCCGGAACTGCCTCCTCCTCCACTTCGCTGCTTCACCACTGCCTCGAGGTCTGCCAGGCTGGAGCGGACTTGCTTAAAGATGATGTGAAGCATCAGCTCCAGCAGCGCCAGTGGGGCTGCTTCTGGCATCCCACTACCGACACCACTGTGGCGCCGGGCAGACCAAGGCATTGCGATGGCGGCAGCGAAGGAACACGAATAGGCACGGGTTTGCACAAAGCTGCTCTTTATTGGAGTCCTTAAAAGGACCGCACTCAAGCAGGAACACAAGGAGACCCACACGGTACACAACCATGGGGAGGTCACACAAATAACAGGAAGGCTCACACATGGTAGGGCATCACATAACAGTAGAACAGTAGAACTGTCAAATTTGCATGTACATTAAAAAATGTTTGGTGAGTAAAATCAGTATATTGGTATTAAATAAAATTTAAATTGTTCTGGGTTTTGATTATATTTAAGTACGAGTTAACTAGTTTCCTATACGGTAATGCAGTTGATTGTGAAGCTGTGGGATCAGTGCAGACCTGTATTCCATGTGTCAGGAGTGACTGACAGCTCCATTGTATTGCCCATATGTTATTTTTCCTCATTCAGAAGCAGATGAATGGTGAAAGCTGTGTGCTGGAGAGATGATGTATACAAGTTTTTGGAGGCTACCTAAGATACAGAGGTGGGCTTTCTTCTGCTGGTAATAATATAAAATTAATATGGTGCAAAACACGTTCATTGCTGTGAAATGTCATTCGTAACCAAATAAAACTGTGACTCTTGTATTATAGAAAAGTAACATCTAGAATGGGTAATAAATCACAAAAGTTTAAGACATCACTGTTATTTTCAATTGCCGTAGGTTGTCTGTGTTACTTATTTTTCCCAGGGAAATGTCTGAACTGCAAAGCAGTCTCTTATACATTTAAACTCTTCCTGGATGTTGCTTTGCAAATCGAGGTAAGTTGCACACAGCAGGACATAGTATGAATGCTGGGAAAGATACGTGTTATGTGGTAGCTATCAAATACGCTTTATTGCATTAGAAGCAGAACGCATAATTCTCCCCTCCGGAAGTCAGTAAATAGTAATCAAGATCTGTATTGACTGGTCTTTTCAAAAATGAAATCTGTATGATTTCACTTTCTTGCAAACTTACAAAATACTGAGATGATCATCAAAGCTCTTGAGTTTTGACTTGAAGACTCACTGGTGCTTGTTAACTGTTACTACAGTGTAGATGTTCTGATTCTAGTATAATAAGTTACCCATACCCAGCTGCGGTCTATATCTGGTTTTTGCCTTGAAATTATGGGAGTCAGAGGTGGGACAAAGACAGGGGCATCATACTCAGGACAGCGACCAAGGTGGAGCCAGGCCCTCTCGCACCCTTGCCACAGCAGAAGCTTCCAAGACACAAAATATCCAAGACAAAGAACAATGTCAAGGACATGTACCATGACTACAGGTGAGTTTCATTTACAGAGAGCTAATTTGAAGCATTAAGAGATTTTTCAGTTAATTCCTTCATCTGTCATGATACACTTAGGTGAATTTCTGGCTCTATTCTTTGTTTTCGCTAAGGTTTTGAGCATCTGCTGATCGTAAAGAATAGCAAAACACTATATTGTTTACAATATCGATTATGTGTCCTGCATGCCAGGATACATCTGAGAGGAGCTCCAACATCAGCTCCGAGAGATGGAGAAAGAAGAAGAGACATGACGTGGACTCCCCATGTGGGAGCCGCTCCAGCCTGAGCAAAAATGAGTACCCTGGCAAACCGATTGTGTTTTTTTCATAAATTTGGATCTCTTTAGAACAAGACATCACATTTTTAGGCATGAAATTATTTTAGTTTTTATTGCTATTTTGATCTGCCCTCAGTGTTTGTATTGAAAGTAAAGAGCTATAACTGGACCTTGGGTTCCATCTCCAGGTCAAAGACAGTTATTCAGGGTAAGGGATGGGATGACCCGTAATAGAGAAAAAAGATCTAAAGTGTATTAGTGTTTTAGTGCGAGAGGGGGATACAGGGCTTTCGAAGGAACAAACAGGCAGGTTCGAATATACATTTTATGATTGATGCATAAACATATGCTCCCCTTTTACACAATTTCAGAAGCTGTATACGTCACACATCAGATGATTATAGCATATGATATACCAATATATGATTGCGGTTAATGACTATACACTTACATATTTTATATATAAGATTACAAAGCTATATACTCTTGGACGTGCTATCATCACCCACCTTCCCAAACGGACCAGAGAGCCCCTTTCAGTCCTGGCAGGAGACCAACACGGGTTCCCGAGAAATGCCGGGCGATGCACGCTCTATCCTACGGCTGAACTCCAGTCGCCGCTTGGTTCTTCCCCTTCTTTTATACTATATTTTTTGGTGTTTACTACAATTGTGCGCGAGTGGGGGGGGGGAGCGAGCTGGCCAGGCACACATCCCACCTCTTGCGCCAATCCTCCCTTCCTCCCTTATTTTTCAGTTAGTTTGTCCTTGAGTCACCGCTTGCAATCTTTAATCCCTCAATTGTCAAAGCATCTTAAAAACATTATGCAACACTTAGTTTGTTCAAAACAAGTCATTGGCGTGTATGACTATATTGGCGTCTTTGACTACAGGTGTCCCAGGACGACATGACCTAAAGAAGAACACCTGCAGAGTGTAGTGTAGTGACTAATTACAACATATTTTATCAAAGAAGTTAATCAAGGATGTGTTTGACACATTTGAATCTCAGGGTGGTTGGTCCATACATGAACGAGACCATGAAACACCTCTGTTACTTCATACGTGTCTCTCTGTGGTGGAGCAGCCTGGTCCCGAGAACACCGTACAATTGCCACATCCCAATAATAAATAGTAATACGAGGGCATTGAATAACTGAATTAATGCTAATAGAAGGGCAATGAATAACTCTCAATAATTGTACACTATGTGGGTGTCGCAGTCGCCTGCGGGGCCTTCTCATTACCATTAGTTAATGTGAAAAAAATGAACACTTTTAAAAAGGTGTCACTTTGACCCCAAATATGAAGGGCAAATAAGTCCGTTCTGTATTCGGGATCCTCACCTTGTACATGACAATGGTGTTAACATAAGAACATAAGAAATTTACAAATGAGAGGAGGCCATCCAGCCCATCAAGTTTGTTTGGGGAGAATTCAACTAATAGATTAAAGTTGTTAAAATCTTATGTAGCTCTGATTTAAAAGAACCCAAAGTTTTAGCTTGTACTACACTGACAGGAAGACTATTCCATACTCTAATTATATGCTGTGTAAAGAAATACTTTCTCAGATCCAGTTTAAAATGTTCTCCCACTAATTTCCACCTATGGCTATGAGTTCTTGTATTTGAATTAATATTAAAGTAACTATTTGGCTGAACAGCATCCAGACCTGTTAGAATCTTATATATCTGGTTCATATCCCCCCTTAGTCTCCTTTGCTTGAGGATAAACAGATTCAGCTCAGCTAACTGCTCCTTATAAGACATTCCTCTAAGACCAGGAATCATTCTTGTAGCCCTACGTTGAACCCTTTTTAAGGCAGAAATGTCATTTTTCAAGTAAGGTGACCAAACCTGCACACAATATTCTAGATGGGGTCTTACCAAGGAATTGTATAATCTTAGCATCAACTCCCTTGACATAAACTACACCTAGAGATGTAAACCAGCTTCCTACTGGCCTTTTTAATTGCTTCCCCATACTGGCGAGAGTGAGACATGGAAGCATCACCATATACACCAAGGTCTTTCTCATAATCAGCTTCCTTTATTTCAGTGCAACCCATAAAATATCTGTACTTTATATTTCTGCTCCCGGCATGGATTACCTTACATTAGTCTACATTAAATTCCATCTGCCAGGTATCAGCCCTGAAGCTATAGGTAAGATGCCGTGAGGGCCCTGTGATTTATTTATTCTGAGTTTAGCTACGCTTTGTAGCTCATCAGCTTCAGCTTTACATATTGTAGCACCGGTGGGATTTGTGTATCCCAGCATGCTCACGGGCCATGTATGTAGCCCCTGTGTGTAATCATTTTTGTTAGTGTAAATACTTATTGTGCTATGTACCTGATCGTAGCCAGTGCCCGTACCTATGTTTGTACTCGTCTTTACCCGATCCTCGTGTCTTAGCCATTGTGTAATTACCCGCCGTGTGTGCCTTACTGTCCATAGTGTAACTTCCCTGTGTTTCCCTGCTATTCATTGTCTTCGTGTCGTTGTTGCTTGATTACGGACTACAGTAAAGAGCAACTTCATGTTAAACTGCCTGTCCTTGTCTTTATTCGTGGCCACAGCAATGCCTCGGTCTGCTTGGCACCAGAATATATTAGTCAAAGACAAAGCTGTATTAGGAATAAGAGTTGGTATGCAATTCGTGTCTTCTGCAGTGAATACCCATGCAAAACTATATAAATCTCATTTTCAATTATAAGGCCCTTTCTATTCTGTAGATTAGAGACATCAGCTTTTAGAGCTCTTTTGGAGTTAAAATATTAGAAAAAAACTTTTAATGTTATTCCTAGCCTCTAATGCCACCTTCCTTTTGACATTCCTCTTAGCAAGTCTAATATTATTTAACTCAGCCTGTATAGTTAGATTCTCCTGCTTTATTCCGACATCATTAGTTATTTTCCATTTGCGGAACAGGGCCCTTTTCCTCCTGACTATTCTTAATTTCAGTAGTAAACCACCTTGGTTAAAGTTTCCTAGATTTAGTTCTGCTGGAAACAGGTATAAAGTCTCCTTGTCCTTGCAATAACGTACTTTTAAAAAGTTAGCCTTCCTAACATTGTAATTTTTTGTTTTGGACTTTGCTCTTCGGACACTAAAATTAACCTCATAACCACGTTACGATCGCTACTGCCAAGTGGATCTAAAACCTCGAGCTCTCCAGTCCTGTCCGGGTTATTAGAGAACACAAGATCAGGAATGGCTTCTCCTCCGGTAGGGGATTTAACAAACTCAGTCCAAAAGATTACTAATTCCAGTTCCAAAATCTCAAGTTCATTTACAGTAGAGCCAGAGACTATGTCCCACTGTATCCCAGGCAAATTAAAATCACCCATAACTACCACATCATTTTTATTACTCATAATCCTCATATCATTGTGTGACGTTCTGCTTTCCTCAGCATCTACATTAGGTGCTCTACAACAAACACAGACAACTGAGTTTTTAGCATCTAGTTTTACCCATATAACTTCCGTAGCTTTACTTTTATCAGTGAGCTCCCTTGCCTGGAAAAAGGTTTTCTTTCACAGGTGCATCTCAAAAAATTAGAATATTGTGGGAAAAGTGCAATATATTCCATGAGTCATTTAAGAAAGTGAAAATGTGATACAGTGTAGACTCATTGCACAAAAATATTTCAAAATATTAGAATATCTCATTTCGAGTTTGAGTAAATTACTGTCCAAACAGTATAAATACTGTGTATCTCTCAGTCTAGCTCAGTACACGCAGCCACAATTGCGGGGAAGACTGCTGATTTGACCGTTGTGCAGAAGACGATCGTCGATACCCTCCACAAGGAGGGTAAGCCACAGAAGGTCAGTGCTGAAAAGGCTGGCTGTTCGCAAAGTGCTGTATCAAAGCATATTAATGGAATGTTGACTATAAGGGAAAAGTGTCATAAAAATACAAAAAATACAGAGGCGCTGAAGGCCGCTATCAAAGCAATTTGGGCTTCAACGACCCCCCAGGAGTGCCACAAGCTGATCGCCTCCATGCCATGTCACATTGATGAAATAATTCATGGTAAAGGAGCCCCAACAAGCACTGACTGTATAAATGAGCATTCTTTTCAGAAGGTGGGAATTTCTGTACTGTAAATCCTTTTTTGGTCAAACGTAGGTAATATTCTAATAATTTGGGATACTGGATTTCTGATTTTCATGAGCTATCAGTCAAAATCATCAACATTAAAACAAAAAAAGGCTTTAAATATTTTACTTATATGAAATATTATACTTATTATTGTAATGAGTATAGCATATATGAAGGTTTACCTTTTTGAATTAAATTACAAAAACTAATGACCTTTTTCAAGATATTCTAATTTTTTGAGGTGCACCTGTACATATAGAGCAACACCACCTCCCGTCTTACCTACCCAACAGACAGGCATATCTGCTCTGAGATATCACTCTGACCATGCTCTGAAACCAACCCTGGGGACTTAAACCAGCAACCTTCCACTCAAGGCCACAGCATCCTACCCCACTGAACCACACACCAGCCTGTGCATTAGCTGTGTATCAGCTGCACAGCTTTCTGTATGGCATATCATAATGCATGAATTTGTTTTATTTTTTATGAGACTTGCTACCTCCAGCACGCAAACACATTCATACTTACTTGTGTACATGAATCAGTTGATCTGATGCAAGCACTACCTGTGTTTGTAACCTATAATGCTTAATTGGTGTACCTTTTCAGGGCGCCTGGCTCTTACGAATCAGATTTTGTTTCCATTTCATATGTCATTAAATATCTAGATTTTGGTCTAGATTTCTTTTTTAGTACTTCAGGCAATTCTGTACCTTTGTTTTGTTTTGTGTGTGGTACTGAAAATGCTTAAACTGTAATAAAACATAGGAATAACAAAGTGTTCTAAAATTGTTGACTGCCAGTGCATAACACAATAATTATGCTCTTTTGTCTGCAAAGTCATAGAAGAGGAGAACTTTAATTGACTGTATTTTGAAACAATCTTTAAAGCTAATAAAGTTTCCAGCTTAAGTTGATCGTTGAAGTAATTTGATAGTATCAAAATGAAATAGTAATAAACGTTATAAATTTACAGTTTAACACTTTGCATATGATGCTGAATAGTTCATGTTTATAACCACACTTTGATGTTGTACTATTTTAATTTTCCTCCTATAGCAGTAAAATTGGGTTTGAATGTGCTAACAGAACACTTATGGGTGCAATGAGAAGGGACAGGGCACCCTGAAATGCTTCTCCCTGTTGTGGTTAAAACGGAGAAAAAATGTCACCCAACGATAGTATTATGTGGATGTACTGAGTATAGAGTAAGATCTGTTTTGGCACTCAGCATGAATCTATGTATCACTCATTTTTGAAGGAAAGTTTACCTTGAGATGTGGGGATAGCGCCACCCAGTGTTTCCAACCCGAACTGTGGCACTGAAGAAAATACTGTAGTATTTAGAGTATGTGTCTTTTAAAGATTATAGGTTTAGATAACTCAGGTGCAGTCAGTTAGATGGGGTTGTAAGGTT
>JAAGVU020000008.1:22899529-22932752 GCA_011763525.2 Mormyrus iriodes | reverse complement strand
AGCATGATAGTGTCCTGACACAGTTCTGATAGTGTGTGTGAGGGATTAGATCTGACGGCCTAGTGAACGCTGCTGCTGACCGCAACACCAGGTGGCAGCTCAGTGTGGACATCATCATTGGAATATAATTTACAATAAACAGTGTGTGTGTGTGTGTGTGTTCATGCACATGCATGCATCAAGCAGACATGTAATTGCTGTAGATTCAGCTTCCTTAGAAAATAAAAATAAATAGCTAGCCTACCCTAAAATCCCAGTTACGTCTCTCTAGCTTTATAACTTTCCAAAAGCAACCTGACGGGCAGTGTACGAGTAGTTTACGGTTATTGTTTTTTCTCCTGTGACAAACACAATAGGGCCTATCACAATTTAGAAAATAAAATTCTTCCACTGACTTCAAAGCTATGCCTCAAAGTAATGAGTAATGAGAACTTTCCTAGAAATGTAGTGGAGTCAAAGGTACAATATTTGTCTTTCAGATGTAGTGGAGTAAAATCACAAGTTTCCCAAAAAATTGATTCTCAAGTAAAGTACAGAGATTTGAAAAATGTACTGAAGTATAGTGCTCAAGTAAATCCATTGCGTTACTGTCCACCCCTGATTAAAACAAACAGTAGTTCAAGCAGTGCAGTGAAATAGGTAGACTTAGCCAGAGTCCTTCGCTTGGCCGCCAAGATTTCAAAACGCTTTGTATTAATATGCCATAGTAGTAATAGCATTGCTTTTGAAAATAGCATATCCCGCAGTAAAATGTCTGGATGGTTTGATAATTTTGATTTGTGAATACCTCCACACCTCTTTATATAGTTGCTCATCATAAATGCTACAACAATAACTATATTTTTTGTACAATTTCTTCGTACACCTCTGCTCTGTGAAAGTCAGTGCTGCCTCCTACTGGAAATACATAGTCAATTTCCTTGTACATGCGCAGTTGACGCTCACCAATGCACATAATGTCTGCCAGACTCAAAAATCCAGGCTGCACGCACACAGTCCACAGGAAAAAAAGTTTTAGAACTGAGGAAGAAGTTGGTAAAAATATATAAAAGTGGAAGATGTCTTTGAATGCCTGAGTAATAATATATTTCAAAAAGTCTTGCCATTTGGAAAAAAAAAACAATTTTGAAGACTTTGATTGTGTTTCTGTGTGACTTTATAAAATAGGAAAGGCAAATTTGCGTTTGACTTTTCCCCATAGAACAGCAAATCTAGTTATAATCACAAAAGAAAATTACTACCTTAAATGCCTTCTACTGTCAGTAATTTATTAGAACTTTTTTTATTTAAGCTTCAGAGTTAAGTGGGAGAGATGATGGAAGGTCAGGCCGGGTTTGATTTTTTTTTGACTGCTTACCGTCACATTAAGTGCACGATTAACTCTTTGGGGGTTTTTGTTCCTGCTATTTCCTATTAACTATATACCATTCGCTCCAAGGCCACAATCAGACAGGAACAAAAGGATATAATTCCCATCTGGACATAATTCTACACTCACTAGTACCATTTAGACAGCTGCAAATCTTCCCCCTCAGCTACAGTCACAGGCAAAGACTGCCTAAGTACTCAAAAGGCCAGGAAATGGGTAGGTAAATCACTCTGAGCAGACCCTGACCTCACCACGCCTAAAGGTCAGGGTGTGTGAGAGGGAAGTGATAGGTTCAAGCAACTGCCTTTACCTGCTCCATGTCCCCTGACACAGTGTAGGTCAAGAGGCCATCCATTACGTGGACTAAGTTCAATACTCTATGTGCCAGGAGTCTTGCTGCATGTGCTTTGGTGACCTCATGGGTGCATGACTCACACTCAACACATCAGCATACTTCATTATAAAAGGGGCTGACTTGGCCAGATTACATGCTCCAAATCCCGATTAAAGTAGTGCCCATGTTTCTCCCCCCTTTTAAACATTTATACGCCACTCATGGTTGGGGGAAAATTCGAGTGAAAAATTTTAAATGGTGATTAACCAGTCCCTGTTTACAACATGGGATCCACATTTTTCAAAGGTTAAAATAATTAGTATTAAGAATTAGATTGTCACATGTTGCCGTTAAACTTGGGCTTAATCTAAAGATTTGACTAGATCATTTGCAAGTACATATGGACAAAAGTATAGGAACACACCTCGTAATTAGTGAAGTCAGGTGTTTCATTCAGACCCATTGCCACAGGTGTATAAAATCAAGCACTAGGCATGCAGTCAGGAATGGGTTGTTCTGAAGAGCTCAGTGAAACCAAGTGTGGTGCTGTCAGGGGATGCCACCTTTGCAATACGTCAGTTCATGAAATTTCTTCCCTGCTAGATATTCCACAGTCAACTGTAAGTGGTATTTATGCAAAGTGGAAGCATTTAGAAACAGCAAAAACTCAGCCACGAAGTGGCGGATCATGTAAAGTAACAAAGCAGGGTCGCTGAGTGCTGAGGCATTTGGTGCATAAAAGTCAGCAACACTTTATTGACTCAATAACTGCAGAGTTCCAAACTTCCTCTGGCATTAACCACAGCACAAAAACTGTGTGCTAGGAGCTTTATGGAATGGGCTTCCATGGCTGAGCAGCTGCATGCAAGTTCCAGTGAAGGAAACTCTTAAAGATTCAGCAAACCAAGACATTTTAGACAATACTTCCAACTTTCTGGGAACAGTTTGGGGAAGGCCTTTTTCTGTTCCAGCATGACAGTGCCCCAGTGCACAAAGCAAGGTCTATAAAGACATGGTGGGGTGAGTTTAGTGGGGAAGAACTCAATTGGCCTGCACAGAGCTCTGACCTCAACCGCACTGAACACCTTTGGGATGAACTAGAATGGGGATTGTGAGCCAGACCTTCACATCCAGCATCTGTGTCTGATCTCACAAATGCTGTTCTGGATGAATGAGCAAAAATTCCCATATATGCACCCCAAAATCTTGTGCAAAGCCTTCCCAGAAGAGTGGCAGCTGTTACAGCTGCAAAGGGGGTAATAACTCCATACTGATGCCTATGGATTTAGAATGGGATTTCATAAAAGGTCCTGCAGATGTAATAGCCAGGTTTCCCAATACTTTTGTCTATATATCCATTGTGTATTTGACTTCTTCCGTTCTAAATTGTAGATTTTATAGAATATAACCTCGTTTTGAAAATGGACTGGGGTAACTTCGTCCCAAAAATAACACAGGGGATATAGTGTATCTGTTATTTATCTTCACAGTCATTCTTAGTGTGTAATTGTGTGATCTGACGCTTTTATGTAAGAACCTCTGAT
The DNA here is from genome assembly GCA_011763525.2 of Mormyrus iriodes. Lineage (NCBI taxonomy): Eukaryota > Metazoa > Chordata > Actinopteri > Osteoglossiformes > Mormyridae > Mormyrus > Mormyrus iriodes. The sequence goes on along the minus strand of JAAGVU020000008.1, from coordinate 22,929,505 downwards.
CTAGTGTTGATTGTTCACTTACTCATATTTTTTTCTTATTTCAAAAGTTATCTTATGTACTTACTAATACAGTGCTGCAACATTGTGGCTGTTTAGGGATTAATTAATGCAGGTGCCACTTTAGTTCAAGATTTTCTAGGCACACTACAAAATTGGGGATAAAATAGTGCCACATAAAGCGTTTCTGCCTAGTTTCAGATCTACCACCTGTATTGGTTTCTATGGTGATTGTGCCATTGGCTGAAATATCAGCATTAATAGTCAGGACTTTATGGACTTTCACAAGTCAAGGCAAATATGTCAAAAAGATAAGTGACATAGATACAGTAATGTGCAGACTTTCCTGAGGGAAAATAAAGAATGAGTCAAAGGAAAAAAAGAAAAAGGAAATAAATGTAAAGGTAGTCATAAGGGAGGATTAAGGGGGTAAAGGTTTAAATAAGAAGATGTTCATGTCCATCTAAAAGTATCAATTATCATCTATAATTACACATATATGATAAACACCAAAATGTGGAAATTTAAAAAGTGTTCATTATCATAATGGCGTATATCACATACAGACCCGTTTCTCAGTTTTCTCCATTAGGAGCTTGTCAGAGAGTCTAATTACTCAGGGGCAGATGAACAAGTTCTACAATGACACATATCATGTATTATATTTCCTGCACTCCAGGCCTGTACGAGAAACACTGTCACATTGTGACTCCCCTTGAGAGGTGTGGAGCTTGCCCTGCTCGCCGAGAGTTTGGCAGAGTGTAGGGCGCAGCTGAGTATACTGAATTTTGAGGCAAATTTTTTTACTTACGTATCTGATGGGAGAATCAACCCCTCGGTTATCAGATCAACTGTTGCAGTTTCGCAGTGTGATGTATTGTTATGCTGTAAATATTGTATTTTATATTAGTTATTGTTAATTAAACTTTATTTTAGGTATCTATCTATGTATAGGAAAAAACAGTATATATAGTGTTCAGTATTCTCCATGGTTTAAGGCATCCACTGATGGTTTTGAAACATCCCCTACGGATAAATAAGGGGATGGTACTGTGTGTGCGTGGCTCACAATCTTCATTCTAGTTCATCCCAAAGGTGTTCGATGGGGTTGAGGTCAGGGCTGCATGTAGGCCAATCAAGTTCTTCCACACCAGACTCACCGAACCGTGTCTTTATGGACCTGGCTTTGTGCACTGGAGCACAATCATGCTGGAACAGAAAAGGGCCTTCCCCAAAGTGTTCCCACAAAATTGGAAACATAGAATAGTCCAAAATGTCATTCACATGCATACACTTCATACTTACACTGCAAAGTAGTGATTACATATACTAGGTAAGGGGTCCCCAATGGAACTACCTGGCCAGGACGTAGGACCTAACTGGTAACCATTCTATGAATAATGGGGTAGATGTGTGGGTTTTTAGTGGCAGTGACTAATAGAGGTGTTACGTCTGGTACCAAGGCGTTGAAGCATGTGTTGAGTACGAGTGTCGCTGTTCAGTGAAGCCCCGTGTTGTATCAAGGAAAGATGATGGCGACTTCCATGACATGTGAAGCTTTATTCATTCGGTTCGGGGATTGTCATGACACTTCCTGAAACTTTGAAAAGTCAGAACAGAGATGTGTGATCTTGTGGCTTTGCTGTGTAGGACAGCAGATTGTTGATTGTGAGTATTCAAAGCACTGTGTTGCGATGGAGTAAGCATCAAAGTGTAAGATATCCCCAATTTCAGAACATTTTGATTTGATTACTCCCAACAAGGTGCATGCAATGTCAATATTTTGACATTATAATGCATTTGTTATCGTTTGTTCAGTGTAAATGAGTAATATAAAGCTGCCAGAATGTTGAGGTCTCACAAAAAAATTGTGGAAGAGCAAGAAAAATCTCACGAAGAAAATGTAATTTCATTCCAGGTGCCCATTATGTGCCAAGGGGTTGATTTATAACATCACCACCTCATTCAGGTTATGGCATTATAAAGCCATACCTGGAGAACAGAGAGAGACCAGCCGAGGTTATGGCATTATAAAGCCACACCTGGAGAACAGAGAGAGACCAGCCAAGGTTATGGCATTAAAAAGCCACACCTGGAGAACAGAGAGAGACCAGCCGAGTCAGCTCCAGTCATGGTTTGTGCAAAATACATTTTTATGTATTATAGAAAATGACATCTTTCTGAGTTCTGTCCTAAAAGTAAATGGATTAATGGATTAATATACAGTGCCTATAAAAAGTATTTACCCCCTTGGATGTTTTACCCTTTTATTGCTTTTATAAATCAATCATGATCAACATAATTTAGCTTTTTTGACAAAAAAAATGACAAAAAAACCCTTTAATGTCAAAGTGAAAACTGATTTCTACAAAATAATGAGAATTAAATAAAAATATGTAACATAAAATAAATATAGAGGCTAAATTCAAAGGGTAACTGCAGTGAGCCTCACTTCAGACATGTCGACCTCCGTTAAAATGGATGCATACCTGGTAGTGAAGTTTCATTTCAAAGATGACAACAGACTGAACTGGGTAAATTCCCTACCAGTCACACTGCTGAAAATATTACAGAAGTAAAAACCTCCCTTACAGAAGAATGAGGAATAAGGAAGACTTGCATTCTCACAGATGCTGCTGCAAACATGGTGGCATGTGTGCGGGACCTCCAACTGAAGCATGCGATTTGCATAGCACATGACTTGAATTTGGTGGTGAAGAAAGAACCCGACTTACAGAAATCTGCACCAGGGCACGAAAGATGGCTCAATATTTCAGATCAAGCACAACAGCAAAAGGTATTCACTCTATAATTGATATCTAACTTTTTCACATACAGTCATATTGTTGTTCTTACTGTCATTATTTTCTGTGGCATGTATAACTGACTGTCCTATATATTGTGTAGGTGTAGGAGCAAATGGGATATCCCAATCTAAAGCTTATTCAAGTTGTGCACACTCATCGGAGTAGCACGCTCCTTATGTTCCAGTGACTTTATGATTCGTGAGAATTGGTAACAGCTGCATTAGCATCATTACAGACAGACACACAACCTCTAACAGCAAATGACTGTAACCATATAATGGAGTGCCTCGCAGTGCTGTCAAGGTTTATTGATGCAACCACTGAAATGTCAGAGGAGAAGAAAGTATCAGGATCCAAGGTCATACCTCTTTTAAAAGTGATTGACCATTCAGTATTGGATGATATGCCAACCCTAAGCACAGCAAAAGGTCTCCAGCTGGGTGGGAATCTTGTAAGATTATTGAGGGAGAGGCTCTCAGGTGTTGAAGTAATGAACATTTTAACTTTGGCCATGTTGTAGGATCCAAGATTTAAGACATTGGGTGTCTTGAGCTATTGATGGGCTACCAAGGTCATGAAAAGGTTAAAAGCAGAGAGTACTGCTATTCTGAGAGCATCAGAATGATCATCATCCTCCTCTTCATCACCATCAGTATTTCCAAATTTGGGACCTGCAGCTTCCTCTGCTGTGTTTTTATTGTATATCTTTGTTTTTGTATTGCTGGCACACTTATCAAGGTCTTTCTGTATGTACTATCAAAGAGGCTTTTGTCTACATTTCCATCCATCCATTTTCTGTATCTGCTTATCCCATTTTGTGGTTATGGGGGGTCTAGAGCCTATGGGCACAAGGCAGGGAATAACCCACGATGGGCTGCCAACCCATCAAAGGGCATGCTCACATACCTACAGGCAATTTGGCAACTCCAATAACTTTCAGCATGTTTTTGGACTGGAGGAAACCCCACGACGACACAGGGAGAACATGCGAATTCCACACACATGGAGCCATGGGGGAGGCTCGGACCCTGGTCCCAGAGGTGTGAGGCGGCAGTGCTAACCACTGCACCACCGTGCCGCCCCCGTTTTGTCTACATTTCATAGGTATAAATCTATGGTGCCGCTTAGCTGCCAGTATGGAGCACGGCAGGCGAAAGTGTGACAGGAGATGCTACTGCAGAGATGCCTCAATACCTACAAAAACCAGAATTTCCAAGAACAGATGGCCCTTTTCAGTACTGGGAAATGCAAAAACCACTGTACCCCCAACTTGTATGTGTTGGGCCAGAAATTCTTCTGTACACCAGCATCATCTGTTCCTTTTGAACGAGTTTTTTCCAAGCTAGAGAACAAAAGAAGGAACCGCCTCAGCCCCCCCACTCTATAAAAAATACTATTGCTTAATAAAAATTCATAAACTTTGCCCCCAACAGTTGTCCAATACCACCTATATACTCATTGCCCCCCAGTGTACACTAGCAAATTGACAAGTATTGGTTCCATCTTGTTCTGGGCACCTTTTCACTTCCCTCTGCCCTGATTAACAGACAAGATTAACTATCATAGGTCAAAATGGTCACTTATTAGTAGCCATGCATCACTTTACTTACTATTGAGTGTGACAACCATGGTACATACATGCCCTAGATGGTGGCAATGCCTTTTTATTTACATGAGCATGCTTATCTTAGTATACAGGGCAACGTTATATGAAAAGTAACAAAATGATATCTCAGTTGGTTTCACGCCCACACATTTGAGGAGATTGATAGTTATACACCAGCACTCTACCCATCACTCCATGGCAACTGCTGACACCTTCAGCTCTTTTTCTTGTTTTTTTTTGGACCGAGAGGTGTCCCAAGGGTTCACTTGAAGCTTAGCTGTGAGTAGTGAATCCATTTTCAACACAATTGGCTGGGAAGCATCAGTTCTTCAACAAGGCTTCATCTCACCATCACTAGTGACCAACAATTGATTTTGAATAATGCATTGTAGCCTACTCTGAAGCATATAAGCTTGTTTGGACTACGTAGTTGATTGCATTATTTTTTCATCAGCAATCCATTCTAAACTTTCAGTCTATGCTATTAACTAATAATACTAACATTTACACCATATCTATTGGGTGTAATATGCTTGTTTACAGAATTGTTCTGAATGAAGGGGGAAAAAAGCTGAAATTCTGTATATGGATTTGTTCTTAAACACAATATGGGTCATTGCGACAAAGTCATTACCATAACAAATCACTTTTCTCAAAATTTTAAAATTAGCTTGATGACGGTCACATTATGTTGCCCCTGTTGTAGTTAATTGGTTGCAGAGTAAAACCATTGACAACACAAAATAGTTGAATTGAATCTTATTATACCAATTGATGGTCTATAATGGTTTACGTGCAGTAAAGTTGAAATATTTAAAAACATTTTATCTAGTCTTGTATAATTTGACCAAAACTTTGATTGACCATATGTAAGCATAGTAGGCTACCGCCATACTTTAATTTTCAAAATAAAAGGACTTCTGTGGATTTCAGTTAGGTTCACAATGTAAATGAAATAGTCCATGTCCCATGTTTTGCTTGTTGCCAAAATCATTGAGGGCGTGACCCCCTTTTCTTGCTTGATGAATTAATTATACTTCTTGCACTGGCACGCCTTCTTTTTCGGGTTAAATGCGGTGGGCGGGTTCGTGCTGATGAGGGGAGAATATGCGCTTTTTTGACATAAGTGCTTGGTGGGACAATTGATCCCTTACTTTATAGTTTTCATCTTTAGGTTTCTAACAGTTTAATTTAATCTTTAATCTTAGTTTACTAATTGATCTTTTGTTCTCTTTTTTTTGATAGTTTCAGGAGTGGGTCAGGTTTACATGTCACTGGTGGTGCATGGTGGTGCAGTGGTTAGCAGTCGCCCCACACCTCTGGGACCTGGATTCAAGTCTCTGCCAGGGATCCATGTGTGTGGAGTGTGCATGTTATCCCTGTGTTGTCATGGGGTTTCCTCCAGGTACTCCAGCACCCCCACAGTCCAAAAACATGCTGAGCCTAACTGGAGTTACCAAATTGCCCATAGGTGTGCATAGTGTGTGAGTGTTGCCTGAGATGGGTTGGTCTCTGCCTTGCACCCGTAGCCTCAGGGATAGGCTCCAGACCTCCCTGCAACCCTGAATAGGCCAAGCGGTTGCAGAAAATGGATGGAATTTATGCTTTAATTTGTTACTATTTGTTACTAATTTGTGCTTTTTTTACATATTCCTGTAAAGCACTTTGTATGACCATGTGTATGAAAATGTGCTATACAAATAAACTTCTCCTCAAGCCCCACTAAAGCCAAAGATGCAACCCACCAACATCTGTTATTGCCCCCCCCATTTGATACGGTCTAGAACCAGCCCTGCTGTGCACAGTGTAAAATCACCTTTTTGTTTAGTTATAATTTTAACCTAATATTATTTGCCTAATAAATAATAGTTAATCGATATCTTTTTTTTTCATGTGTCATCAAAATGAATGAATCAAGCAGAACAAAGATAGCCTTGGCTGTCTTGTAAAAATGCGGTTTGCGGTAATATTACTTCTTCGTAATGGCAGATGGCATACATTCCCAAAAAACATTGTGCAATGAGTGGATGTCCTGTCTTTGCAAATTCGCTACCACAGGGGTATGGCTGTCAGTGGAAGGAAATGGGCCTGCACCACAGCAGAAAAAGTGTAATGATCTTTACTTGAAGGTAAATGTAGCTCTAGGCTTGTAAATATTTATGGGCCTAGCATTTAAATGACATGCTTTTTTTGTACTGTTTTTAAATCACAGATTGAGAAATGCTCAATGCAGTACAGAGGATAGAGGATATAGTTTTTATTGCTGTGCTTCTGTAGCCTTGTACTTTTGTCCCTGTGATGTCTGCTGCAACAGCAAGTGCAGGGTTCACTGCATAAGTGAGCTCAGTAGTGTTGCCATTAACAACTATTTTTCTATAGATTAATCTATTGACTATTTTATCGGTCGACTAATCTAAATGAATACTTTTCCTTCAGAACATCAACTTGACCGTTAAGTTTTATTTAATTAATATTATTTTGACAACAATGCCATTGTATATTCCATATGCCATTGCAGGGCTTTAGATAATGTACACCGGCTTTTCAGCACATTATTTTGCCCAAAATTTCGACAAGCAGATTAGTAGTATGCCTAAAAATATTAACGAGATGCATATTGTGATGCCCAAAAGTTAGTAGTCCATATAAATTTGGCGTATCCTCATGCATAATAAGTTCAGTTAGAGGAGCACGCCACATAAGCACTGAAGTCGCGATGAAGGAAGGGGCAGATCGTTAAACATCTTTTAAAAGAGGAGATACTGTGGTTAAAAAAGGTCAAAATATGGTGGTGTGGCGGTAATTTTGCAGATTAAAGTCCAACGTTTTTTTGTAAATATGGTTTTCATTTTTATTTCAGTTCATGAATTAATTTCTTTTATTCAGTGTCCGTTTTCATTTCAGTTTTAGCTTACAATGATGACACTGGTCCCAAGTCCAACGTGCACAAACGCACACACCGGCACCATCAATCAACGTAGAATAAACCCGGATTTTTTTGCCTTAACTTTTTCACAAACACTTATTCAATAGAGATTCTAATGTAGCAGGCAGACAACTTTATGGTTTTAATAATGAGTGTATTTAGCAGCTACATGGACAAAAGATATTAAAAAGCTCTCTGTAATAATGGTAATTTAATAAACATGAATAGACAGCACTTAGGCTGGTTTCACCTACTCTGGCGGTCTGTCGTCCAAAATAGCTCCTGTGCGTTTCCTCTTCAGGTGCTCGTGCACAGCGCTAGTGCTGCTATGGTATGCCATGGCACTGTGCATCAGAGCCAGTTCTAGGCAGGGGCACGGGGGGGCAATGCCCCACCAAATGCTCCTCAAGCCCCACTAAAGCCAAAGATGCAACCCACCAACATCTGTTATTGCCCCCCCCATTTGATACGGTCTAGAACCAGCCCTGCTGTGCACAGTGTAAAATCACCTTTTTGTTTAGTTATAATTTTAACTACTCCCATAATTACGTAGTGATATTATAGGAAAACATTTGTTATGATGAATTGAAGCAAGAAATCATAAAAGTAATTGTATTAAAATAATAATTAAAAAACAATGCGTCGATTTCAAACATTAAAATGTAGATGCATTTTCAGCGTCATCGTCATTGACTATGTCGACTCATCGCAGCAGCCCTAGAACCCAGCCAGTCCAGGCGCCTCACCCAGTTTCTCTCAAAACTGCCAACTTATTTATTACACTAAAAACACACACATATCCTCAGTCTGTGGCTCGGAGAACATTTCTGAAGAGACGTGTTGAAGTGGACTGCCCAGCTAAGGAAGTAGATAGCTCCTCATCCTGGCCATTGTCAGAGTGTGCTCCAAAATATTTCAGAAGTTCCCCGAGAATTCACATTAATATACAGTATATGAATTTCACACGCTACATACCTTTGTTGCACAATTTAATATACATCAGATTTAACAAACATGAATTTATCATTTTCAGAATATAAAACAGATTAACCATATGACCTCCAGCTAATTCTCTGCATAAAGCCAGTTATAATAGCATATTTCATTTCAATGCATTATATTAATCTGATACAGCAGTAACACAGCTACCTTTGTCTTTCATGTTTCTCATCCTCTTCTTTTCTCTTTTTCCTAAACTGGGCACTTGATGGCTTAGACTGTTTCTTATCCATTTTGTGCTAATTTAGCACAAAAGAATCAGCAAATTTTCCATCCCCCAACCCTGTCAATCTAGGGTCATGACTAAACCATTTCACCTTGGTGGTGTGCAGACAGGTTTTATGTTATTAACAAATTCACACAACCTAGACCCAATTGTTTCCATAAATCTATATATTCACTTTATTCCAATTGAAATGTAGCTTATTTGGTAACATTTCTTAGTGTGACTAGTTTTACTAATTTCATTAGTATTATACAAAGTTAGAGGTGTGCTATATGATGGATTCCCCTCCTCCCACGCCCCTGCTCCAGTGGGGAGATCCGAGTTCAGCCTACCCCCCGCCCCCTCCCCATCTCTCCCACCTCTGAATGTCTGAGTGTGCTCAGACAGAAGCTCACAAACAAGAATGAGGGCACTCACTGCGGCCTACATGGTGACCTGATATCATTGAGTTGACGCGCAAATGAGTGATATCAAAACCGATCACACAAATGTAGCATTCTGTTTTTTTGTGTGTGTGTGAGCGCCCCGTGCCACCCCTGGCAGGATGCCGCCCTGGGCGGCTACCCATGTTGCCCATGCCGAAATCCACCACTGCCTGTAGGCCCTCCTCCCTGTACTCTACTGTAGAGGGCCTACAGATGAACAGTTGGGAGCAATTGGTGTAGAAAATGCACAAAGACAGTGGCCTCAGCCAGTATTATGGACATCTATTCAGTCAGTCCTGCTACAAGGCGACTAATGCATTCCAGACAAACATCACCTTCACTAAAATGCGTACTCCAAAACTTTATAACTTACAGCAAATTAATTATATGGATTTTAAATAAAAAGTAATAATAGTACATTAGTGAATTAAATCATGAACTTCTCCTATGAGTCTTATGAGTCTCACAAGAATTGCCTGGCAACCGCTTCAACCAAATGTGCCAGACTCACTAACTTGTTGATTGCAGAGATTCGGGAGCAGTAAGCCACAATCACCACGCGGCCAGGCATGTACACAGCACGTAGGTGATGGAGCACTAAAGGCAACATGGCTACAAGCAGTCCACGGAAAGCAAATGTGAGTAAATTTAAGAAGGTTGCTGTGTGTTTTTATATGATGATTTGTTAAATATTTTTGGATTTTTAGAGTCTAAGACTTTGACCTATGCAATGCGTGGATGTACAAAAAGTTTGATTCTTTTAGATTCTAAAACCAGTTTGACCTAATCACTGAAAAGATCTGGTTCAAAAGAACGGTTCGTTTGCAAATTGGACACCACTATTGTTCACTTGGATTTTTGTGTCCAAGTAGTGTTTCTTGCTAAGACCATGTCACATGCTTTTCTCTCCAACTGAAAATCGCGCAAATACAAATGCGATTCTGCATTGTTTTTGACTTGGGTATCAATCATATTAGAATGGATTTGCGGTGTGATATCACGCTTTGTAGCAGGACTGACTGAACTGTCCTCATAATGCTGGCATGCTGCTTGAGCAGTGGTTGAAGGACATGCATGAGAAGAGCGTAGAGAAAAAAACTGTCATTTATTCACTAATTTTTCATATAAATAGTTTTCAATTTATTACATGTATACATATATATATATATATATGAATGTGTATCTGTATGTGTGTGTAACTGTATTGTAGTGGATGTGTGAAGATTGTACTGTTTAAACTGCTAAGTGCAGAAAACAGTAAACAGTACAGAAAACAAGGTTCCCAGGCTTCAAAAAAGATATTGCTATTTAAATGTTACGTATATAATAATTTTGTAATTAGAATGTAAAAGTACAAAAAACATCATTTGTAAGTGTTTAACCTAATCGAAATCACTAAGCGGCAGAAACCAGAAGTCATAGTCTTCTTTCTCTTGTTCTCTGTCTTTGTGTCTCTGTCCATCTCCTCTCTTATCCTGCATGCTTGTCAGCTCTTTCTCTGTCAGAGGGTTCATTGACACAACTGAAAGTTATGACACCATCAATCAGCTCCTGCTTAGCAAAGTCACTAATCTAGGCAGACTGCTGATTGGCTGGTCTAGTAGTGTCTTGTTTGATCAGGGACGTGGGTGGTGGAGGGGGCATGAGGGTATCCAATCAAACAGGAAAAAGGTCCTGTGGAAGGTAATTAAATCCTGTCATAGACAATTATCAGCTGAGGGACCACAGCTCTGCTACTGCATGCAGATCACAGACAGAACCTCGTATGCCTGGTGGTGGTGAAGGATAGAAAGGCAGCAGAGTGATACACCATCTAAAAAAAACAGGCTGAGGCTGAGGGATGGAAGTCACAGAACCCCAGTCCTTCAAACTCTCATAAACACCCATCACCCTTTCCTGACTCAGACACATCCACTAACACAGGCTGCTCGGCACGCACATCAAAATTCACTAGGCTGCAGTCATAGCTACATAATTATTAGACTTCCTAAATACACAGTACACAAGTATGTGATACATACATACATACGTGCATACATGTATATATTTGTTTATCTATTTATTTAAGCAGTTGTTTAATATCGGCTGCAAGTGTGAGCTGTTCTGTGCAGAGGCCGACTCTCCTCTTTTGGCTACACCATCTACTGTCTCACCAATGATTTTGGCATAAATGGGCACTCATATTCAATGTGTTTCCATTAGCATACACAAGACGCGTAAAGCAACGTCTACAGATAGTTGCAATTTTATCTACAGGTCTTTTGCCGTCACTGTCATAAATTATCGGGAAACAAAAATGCTCCCACACACCTGACCTGTACAACGGTGGGGGTTTGTAGCTCCATTGTATCGCCGCCACCAAGAAAAGTCTGACTGCAGAGCTACAGTTTTACATCAGCAGTTTCAGCCCAGTGGCATTGAATGCCTGTGCAGTAGTATATCGTGTGAACCTGTGAAGTTGTGAGATTACACCATGTAGATGTGCCATGCTGGTTCTTTGTATGTGTCGCCATGCATATTACCATTCAGGAAGGAATATTGTTACCAATATATGAGCAGTGTTACTAGTGTTGAATGATTCTGACATTGTATTATACTTTGCAGCAACATTGGAGAGAAATAAAGGGAAAGTTTTACATACACAAGGAAACACTTGATGAGGTTAAGGAAATTATTTGCATTGATCAGTGATCATGCTCTCTAGCAAAACTAAAGGACTTGAGACCATAGATAAATATGGTTTTTGTCATCTTTTTTCCCACAGGGGAGATGGCATCTACATGCATCCCATGGTTACATTATTGCAAAATGCTACCATGACTTTACATTAGTACCACACACTATAGTAAGTTTACAGTGTTTATCTAACAGCAGACAGAGAAACCTCAGGATCATCCATTGTTTAGATGTCGGTGATGCTTCTAGTTCATTGATGCTAAAAGGATTTTTGTGAGCAGGGTAAAGAGGTATCCCAGAATGCACATCTCTCATCATGGATTAAGGACACTCCACCCTAACCACCCCCACAAGCAGGGGGAGGTTAAGGCACTTGAACACATTGGATTCGTTCTGGGGCTATGGGAGGTGGAGGTGTACTCTATCATTCTTTGGATACACTCCCTCCTGACAGATGTCTGTGCCAGAGAAAATAGATCTATGGACAGCCTCACTTCCAAAGTAACTGCCCCTTCTGTCCTCTAGTGCTGTGTAATATGGCATCTCTCGCATTCAGCCATACAATTCTGTGAGACATCGCTCTATTCAAGTTCAGCATTGGTGGACTAGTGACGTTTCACACTTATGCTCCATAAGGTTGATAGGATGGAGTAGAGGCAAGCTTGGGACAACCAAGCCACTAAAAGGGGAAGCTGGATTTTTTTATTTTTTTTTTACCAAAGTCACCCTAGATCCTAATCAAGCCATGCCATGCATGTGCCACCATATCGACACATAAAAGAGCTTGACTAGTATCCTTTTTTAATGTCCATCTCCTGTGTGTGTGTGTGTGTGTGTGTGGGGGGGGGGTTATTACCTGTCCAAGTCTGTTCGTGAGACCAGTAGTTTTCCATGCCATTACCCATTGTTTTCAAATGAAAAAATGTTACATGCAAACTTTGTTGTTATCCAGCCACATTTCATAGTCATTTCAAAGTCATATTTTAGAAGATTGAGAATGAGGAATTCAAAAAATATTTCTGTATAATGGAGGCACAGTTCCTCAGTGGTTAGTGCTGTTGTCTTATCCTTTCAGCAATAGAGGTTTGAATCCTACCTCTATTTCACGAGTGGAAGGTTTGAATGTTCTCCCTGTGTCACAGGTTTCACCGTATAGGAAGCTTCAGGAAAACAATCAAATGTTTTTTTTTTCTGTACACTCATTTAAACAAAGTTTAATCCAGCCTCTATGTAATTATGGGATTTAGAAATTAGAACTAGTACAGCTTTATTTTTTTAATATTCCTTCAAAGAAATCACTGAAGGATACAACCTTCAAATGACCTGAGAAATAATAATGAATAAACTCATAAGCCAGCAGAGTTGAATCGATAAACACTCATTTCAAAGATCATGATTTGGCTCATTGTTTCAATGGTGGCCAATGGGCTTCTGTAACCCTCATTGTGAGATGACAGCAGTGTGCCTGAGGGCCTCCTATCAAAGTGGCATTGACTGTAATTAGAACTGAAGTGATAAGCTTGGAGAAACCACCCAAAAAAAATCTCCTCCATTTTAAATCAAAATATTTTGGATAAAAGGGATGAGTAAAATTGGGGGCGGTATGGTAGTGCAGTGGTTAGCACTGTTGTCTCATATACCTCGGACCAGCGTTCAAGTCTTTGTTGTGGCCCCACGTATGTGGAGTTTGGATGTTCTCCCCACGTCATTGTGGGGTCTCCTCCCCCCCCAGTTCAAAAACATGCTGAAGTTAATTGGAATTGCCAATAGTTGTGAGTGTGATGGGTTGATGTCCCATCCTGGGTTGTTCCCTGCCTTGTACCTGTAGGCTCTGGACCCTCCCATAACCCTCAATAGGACAGAGGGAGAATGAGAAAAACTTACTTTTTAAGATAATTTCAATATAAGCTTTTGTGCTTACATACAGGAGAGCCTACAGAATTTTATTTCAGGGTATGTGTCCCCCCCCCCCCACACACACACACACCTTTCTGTCCTGCAAAGTTAACGTGACAGTCCCATTTCATTAACAGTCATATTGTTAGTGGTGCAATGATATGGACATTTCGACAAATAGCCTATATACTTTTGTCTAATATCACTAATACCAATGATCAGCTAATCTCTGAGCCAATATCTGGGAGGGGTGAGAAGTGGGGGGGGGGTGCTGGTGTGAAACTTGTTGAGCTATCAGGTGCAGATTAGCAGAATGATTTTACATGTTTATGTATTACAAGGAGTTCACAGGCAGATACTTTAAAACCTCTTATAAGTGAATGAGTCAACTGTCATGTAGTGGAAACTTCTGATGATGACCACAATTGACATTGTTAGAAGTAAACATTCACTTGCATTTATCTGTGATATCTGAAAAGGCAAGTAAAAGAGAAAAATACAAGACTAATGTGGACCTTTCATTTGATTACGTCTGCGTGAAGCATATGGAAACAGCAGAGAGACTGAACTCCCTTTATTTTGCGGGTTGCTTCCTGTGTTTCAAATTAAGGCATTGTCTGTTAATACTGTCCATATAAAAATACACAACAGATGTCTGTGACAGGTGAACATCATAACATAAGAAACATTTTTCTCTGTTTTTTTTTAAACAATATGATAACAACAAAACAAAAATCAGTAAGTAAACTGAAGGATGTATAATGACAAATGTACATTGACAAATTGGGGGGTAATCCAGTAAATTAACAGTAATAAGCTAAAATGGTGAATAGACCAGGCAATCTATTTCTTAGACCTTAGTTTGTTTACGGCATAAAATCTGGCCGCTACTGTTGTATATAAGAAACCCATTTTGACTCACTTTGATTCACTTTGTGAATCTGTTCATTTATAGGCAATATGAAAAAGTGATTTTTTTCCATTACATATATGTCGTTAACTGTATCAGTCCATTCCTCCATTGTAGGGCAGTCAGAAAGCAACTAGTGCCAAGTAATGGTCTTATTACCAGCAGTTGTCAAAACACCAAATAAATATTTACTGAAATGCCCTGAATAAAAATCAACATTTCCTAAAATTAAAGTGTTAAACTTGAAAGGCATATTCACATTAAATATAGTTTGTAATGTTTTGGGCATCTCTGACCAGAAATGTTTCACTACTGGACATTTCCAAAATAAATGCCAATGGTTGGCATCCCAGTTCCCAAATAGTCTTCAGCACTTTGGATCTTCTCCTGCAAAGCGTACTTTCTACTTTTGGGTTATAAAAAATCTAATTAGACACTTCCATTGAAATTCTCTCCATCTATGGGAATTGGTTCATTTCCACTGAAACCACAACATTTGTATCATTCCTGATTTCAAATCTCAAAATCACCTTCACTTTCCCACTTATTCTTAACATACTACTGTAGGTGGAGTGGAATTGTTCTGGCATAAAGCCTTTATACAGTCTTGATATAATACCTCGGTTTACTTCTGACATATAGGTTCCTAAGACTTCTTTCAGCACTGGACCATCCAAATCTAGTGGTAATTTTTACTAACCTGACTAAAATAGAGACATAGTTGTAAATACCTGTAAAAGTCCTGCTTCCCCAGAGCATATCTTTCCTTCAGAGTTTGGAAATCTTTTAATTGTCCCTTATCTGTTATTGAATATATCCTATCCACTCCGTCTCTTGGATCAAGTGACATTCCATCTTGTTCCATGATTTTGCTTGTTGGGTGTCCAACTTTGCGTCTTCCATTTTGGAACGAACAGAGAACACGTTCGTTGCATCATTTATGTGAATCGTACAAGTGTTTTTAGCACTGATACCATATTTAACTTTCTCCTATTTGTTCATGCTTCACTTGGCATCAAATCACAAATTCTTTTGATTGTTTTTCTTATATCTGATATCTTGGCCACTGCCTGGTGGTGTACGGTAGCATCTGTGGAACAGAACAATAATAAATAACAAGCTACAAAGACAGCAGAAAGTATAATAATATCCCTATTATCTGTATGCTTTGACTAAAATTTATAAACACAATTGAAGAAACAAATAATGCCATGTTAACGTTGAAAAAACATCTTTACTGCATTGGAGAGATTTTTAAAGCCAGGCAGCCAGTTCTAAATCAGGGATAGTTTAGATTTTTCTAAGTGGAGTTGTTACGGATAGGGTAAGGCAATAGGACTGTCACGTCCAGCTCTGCCCCACTTGTCTACCCCCGGAGTTTCCCTCAGCCACACCTGAAGCTTGTTAGTCTTACCTCATGTTCCTCCCCTCTTGTTAACCAGCCACAGCTGCCTTGCGTTTACTCCTCTGTTAGTCATGTCTCTTAGTCCTGTGCTCCCTGTTCAGTCATTGTTCTCTGTCCACGTGTGATACCCTGCCTGTTTCCCTCAATTAACTCCCCTGCGAGGGGTTCACTTGCTGACAGCCTTCATTTAGGTTGTCCTTCTCCTGGCGCAACATGACTG
This sequence comes from Mormyrus iriodes, assembly GCA_011763525.2. Classification (NCBI taxonomy): domain Eukaryota; kingdom Metazoa; phylum Chordata; class Actinopteri; order Osteoglossiformes; family Mormyridae; genus Mormyrus; species Mormyrus iriodes. The sequence goes on along the minus strand of JAAGVU020000008.1, from coordinate 22,913,412 downwards.
AACTAGCTAAATGACCCCGCAGCTGTATTTTGGATCCGCCAGGGATCTCACCCTGGATGTGCTCGTGTACCCCTTGCTCGGATGATGACTCGCTCCTTGACCTGACATCCAACGATAACCCAGATGAGCCCCGTATAACGAGGTGACCAGCTAGTTTCCGAAGAGGACTGGCTCTGGCAGCAGATTACGGGCTCCGAGGAGGACGAGCCTGACATTTTGCCTGCTGATTACAGGATCCAGGAGACTACTCAGCCAGCCACTGCAGCCCCGTGTGGAGCCACCTTGCCTGCCTCTCCAGAGCTCTGCGATATCATTCGGCTCGCCGCATCCTTGTCAAGTCAGACCATTTTTACCCTGCGAGTCTTGGCCCCCAAGTACTTCACCCTCCAGGAGCTGTACTGGAGGTTGGTTGAGGATCCCTTTACACAGGCTTGTCTGCTACACCAAATTGAGCAGAGAATGGCGGCCATTTTCCCACGCTCATCCTCCCAGGAGCTGCAGTGAATCACCAATGACCTGAGGCATGTGCTACTTAAGGAAAGAGGTGAGAAAGCAACCTAGTCCTTTGCTCGCTTTCCTACGGCCTCTTCCCACCCCACCCCACCCCACCTCCCATAGGAGAGTCACAGCGGGAGAACGTACAAGTCACAGCCTCTAAGCGAGGGACGAAGAAGTGGGTACTGCCTGGCCCAGAAAAGGTCGTAGGTCACCAAGAGCCCGGCCTTGAAAAAGCAGTTATCGCTCTGCTAGCATCCGACCCAGGAGAAGTCACTGCTACTCCCCCACCCAGCTCAAGAGAGGCTGCGGCGCCACAGCTCAGAGGTGAGTTTGTCACTGCGTTGCTAATACCTTACCCATTGCCAGAGGTCCCTGCTGGGCCTTGCTCGCTGCCTAAGAATCCCACCGTGCTCTGCCTGCTGACAGAGGTACCCGCCATGCTCTGCCCACCAACAGAGGCTCTTGTCACACAGTCGCCCCAGCAGCCCCTGCCTGCCTATCTGCGGCCATCACCCAGACGGCTGCTGCCTGCTCGCCGTTGGCTCTTGCCTGCTTGCCTGCCTGTTCACCTACAGCTCTTGTCCACTCACCAGCGGCCACTGCCTCATCTGTTTCAGCCTATACGCCGTCAGCTGCCCTGGCTGTGGTTGACACCCATTAGGTTCCAGCCGGATTGGCACCTCCTCCCTATGCCTCCGGTAGCCTTTAGAGAGTCCTCCTAGAGAAGGCTGTGGGGAGGGGGGTGTGGTGGGATCTGGAGAGAAGGATCCTGCTTCATCGCTGAGCCCCTCGCCGGAGTCCTCCACGTTGTAGCTGGGCTCCCTCCCAGAGCTCTCTGCAAGATAGCAGGGGGCTACATCGGCACCTCATGCTGGCCACCACCAGCCCTGTTCCTGGCATGCCAACAGCCAGCAACTCGGCTACAAGCATGCCAGCCACTCACAACCCAGAGGAGTCAGGCACAGAAGAGGACTTTCCCTTGGAGGAACTTGAATGGGACCCTCTGGGCATTGCCCTGAGTTCTACGTTGCAGACCCCTGTCCAGGATTTGAACCACATAGGTCCCCAACTCCGAAAACATCCCCAGTGCCAGGGAAAGCTCCACAGAGGGGCGAGCCGAATCCTTCTCCCTACGAGGGAGACAGGGACACATCATCCGTGGCAGCTGAGCCAGTTCCAGCTCCAGCCCTGCAGACCCCCTAAGACCCTCTTGTCCCATGTCCTGTCCCTGTCTCTGCTCTTACTCGACAGATCCCACAATGTCCTTGGGTTCTGGCCTGAAAGTCCCGGCGGTGCCCCCTTGCCCTGCGGTGGCGGTGGCACCCCCCTGCTTGGCATTTTTTGCAGAACCCACCTGCTCCAGCCCTGGTTCCTGCCCAGTGGGTCCTTCTGTGCCCCTCGGTCCTGGTACAACTATCTCCTCAATATCTTCTTGCTGCCGTGCGGATCCCTACTCAGCCCTCTGCCTTGGTTCTTGTCCTAATCCTGGCCTCACGAGTCCCAGGATGTCACCTCACCCTGCTGACCACACCGTGCCACCAGGGCCCACAGATCCATCGATGCCACTGGAACACACTCCATGGGACCAACACCCAGCTTTATGGGATCATCCAGGTCCCCCCAGTCTAACCTCACTCCCTCTCCTGCCTCAGGCTTTTCCCTTCTCTCCTGTCTGGTCTCGATTTCCTTCTATCCTTTCACTGTACCCTAGTTTGATCACCATGTGGGCAGAAAATGGTGTTTCTGTTCCTATTCTGGTGGTCCTCCCATGTGTCAATCCTGTCCCTGTCCTTTTGTCTGTTCAGCCTATTGCACCTGCCGTCCCTCGTCCTCCATCTGTCAGTCTCCTGGATCAAGTGACGTCCCATCTTGTTCCGTGATGTTGCTTGTTGGGTGTCCAATTTTGCATCTTCCGTTTTTGAATGAACAGAGAACAGAGTAGCTTTTATGTGAATCATACAAGTGTTTATAGCTCAAAAGTTAATTTTTTATGTAAAATATTTTCAGCAAATACAATACATACTATTTTATCTTATGATATATTTTGAGAAACAAAATAAAATAAAAATAAAATGATGTTTGCTTTCTAGCTTTAAACTTGAAAAAAAGTCTCAAATGTACTGAGAAATGCCAAAAGGATCACCTACTTACCAACAGTTTGCATATATTTAAAGACAAGTTTTTACACTAGCGATAAAAATTTGAAACCAAGTGACATTTGTAATTTACAAAGTTACTGTTTATCCAAATTTGCAGTAATCCATGAATTGAAGACCGTATTTGCTCAGTGAAAATTCTCTCACATCACAAAATAAAAGGTTGACACTCCTCAGCCAGTATAAACAAAACCCAAACATGTGCTCTTGTATATAGGCTTGTTTTCTTGACCCAGTAACAACTGCGGGATTATCATATCATTATCATAAGAATAGCACTATTTGCAAATGGGTGGGCAATCAGGACTGCTTCAAGACTCAAGGCAGGTTTCCATCCAAGACATTTTATGCACAAAAACACTTAAACGCTAAAAAACTGGGCGATTGGAATCATTGATTCAGCAATTGATCATTGCTAAAATTTTCCAATTGTCGGCAAAAACTTTTTTCGTTTAGTTTATAAGTCTTTATCGACACTTGATATTTAGCAAAAAAATAAGGTGGAATTTTTTTTTTACGCAAAAATTCTGACAGGTGACAGGACTTTTGTCACGTGACTTTCCTATAGCAAACACAAACATGAACATGATGTAAATGCAGCAGTGTTTCTCCCACTACTCGGCATAGGTTGCCAGTTTGTACAGAGTAACTGCAATGCGCTTTCAGGTCGGCACTGGTGGTCAGTGGCTGCCAATTACTGGGCCAATAAAAGGTCCTACGTACTGGCATTTCAAATATAGAATTAGACATCCTAATATGCTTAAGCCAGAGGTTTGATGTAAAGTAGTTCACTACTACGTCAACGAATCACTGAAGCTGAGCAATATTTTCACGAGAATCACAAAGTAGCATGTGTGTTTATCATGAACCATCACAAACCACATTTAATCAGAATTTTCAATATGATAGGCTTTATGGCAGTTCATTCGTATGTAGCAGTTGTCCTTAAGTCGGACATTCTTAACCAGGGAGCTGCCTGTATGTCCTTTCCGTTTTGTCCTGGTACCCTTGTTATTTGGATATCGAAATAAGAGAAATCAAACGTATACATTTTATCGATACATGTGCAGCTCTGGATGGATAAGGCGAAACTTATGTGACACAGATTTTCCCTGGATATTATTTCATCACGCTTGCTCTTTTTATTGATAAGTCAGTATACTTGAAAGGCAATGATCACAAAAAATTTCACTGAAGTTTTTGGCATACATTTTTGTTTTGTCACTAAGAACATACACATCAAGTGGATGGAACCGGCAAACCAGCATAAGGAATGTAACCTTTTGCCAGGCACTGTGCCAAGTGCATTCAGTACGAACTAGGAATCTAAGCAGTGATACCAGAGCATTTCTGCTATGATTTTCTAGCAATCAAATCTGTGAATTTCTTATTAAAACAACACTTGAAGGAAGCACAAACAATCTGAGTTGCCTCTTAAAGTATAACTAAATAAGTCCTAAAACTGATGCAATGATTTCACGTGTGTAATATATGATGTGGTGCGATTGCACTTTTTGTTTATCTACATTTATTCCATTGCATATCATAAACTGTACAAAGGCTATTATCTCTTCTTTTCATACATTCCAAACTCATATTCCAAGCTGATGGGTGTGGGGGCAGTAACACTGACATTCCTCTGACAGTATGCAAACCCTTACAGGTGTGTTGACATCTCATCAATGTTTGTGTAGGCCAATGACTTCGACATAAATAGTGCCACTCAAAAGTTCTAACACTTTAGTAATCAAACCACCTGAAATTTCTAAGTGCTTCACCTATGCATAGCCAACCCCTGTCTGTAAGCCCCAGAGATCAAAAGTCTTGGCTAGAAACATTTATGATGTGTTTTTTTTTTAACAATTTCTCAGCACCTCTGAAAATAGGTTTTTGAAAAGTGAATGTTTAAAGTTGATTTAAACAAAAAATAGAAGAATGACATTCTAAATGATCTCAGACTATTGACACTGAGTTTGTGCTGGATAAAAGCATTTGTAGCACGCTGGAATAAATGTTTTTTAGATAGGTGAAATATTAAAAAATGTCAAGACATGTCAGACTACCTCAAAAGTAATTGAGAGGCCTCAGACTCCAGAGGGTTAAATCTTTTAAATTAACCAGTAAATCAGAACACTACATTTATTATACTGACACTTAACATACAAGGAAATATATTTTCTTAGCATAAGGGTAAAACAAATAAACAAAGGCATTAAGTTAACTCCATAAAGATAAGTACATTTTCAGTAAAACTACTGCATATAAAAATAGCTGTTTTTGTCTCTATTGCAATATATTTCTATATGTATCAATACATAGCAGCACATGGTCCATAGAAATATTGCAGTATATTGGAAAATATAAGAATCCCGTATTTGGAAATGTATTATTCTTGTACTGCAGTATATTTTCCCTTGTTTATTTTACTTCTTCCGTTCTAAATGGTAGAATTTAACCACATTTTGAAAATGGACTGGGATAACTTCCACCCCAAAAATAACACAAGGGTTAAATTGCCATATATTTTTGTTTTGATAAGGGTTCAGCTATTGTATTTGTGTCAGGGTTGGTTCAACCCTGTCCTTTGTCTCTCTTCCCCATTTGGCCGGCAGGCATTGCTGGTCATCCCCTCTTTTCCCTTCTCAGTCTCATTGCTTTCAGCCCCAGTGTGTTGTTCCCTGCTCCTTAGACTGTCACATAGCTTAATGGGCTGAGTGTGCAGCTCAAAGACTGTCTCCTCTGGTCATGGGTTTGAGGCTGGCTGGAAGGCAACCTTCTCTGTTGTTTAACGTTTTTGGTTTCAGTTTTCCTAGTGTCTGGTTTTGTGTATCTTTGTACCCCTGTTTAGGTTATCCTGTTCATGTCTTGTTTAATTATGCTTGGATGTTTGTTGGTTCTTAGTTATTCCTAATGTTGTTAGATTTAGTGTTTCATAGTATTTGTTGGAGTTCCCTTGTTCTGTGTTAATTAATTGTAATCCACCCCACCTGTTTCTGGTTTAACTGTGTTCCCTTTGATTGGTTGATTTGATTATGATTTACGCCTATCCTTTGGTCTCCTTGATTCCTTGTGTGTATTTAAGTGCCTGCTGTCACTCAGTCATTGTGTCAATATTATGGCATGTTTGTAGTGGTGCTTAGTAGCTGGTGCTGTGGTCATTTAGGTTCCCTAGTTGTGGTTTATTTCATGGCTCTTAGTTTTTTTCTTTTGTTTCCTGTTTATTTATGATGCTGCCACTGCACCCAAGCCTCCTTTGTTTTGGTGCTTTTCCATCCGGTGTACTGTTTTGATTTAATAAACCCTTTGTCTCGAAGCTGGTCTGTGGATCTCTTCCCTGCCTGTGCCATGCCAAACTGCTACGCCCCTAGTGCTGGGACTTGTATCCCTTGTACCTGCTATTGACCCAGTGGCGCTTGGGTCAGGACACCACTCGGCAGGATCAGTTTTGACCTTAGCCCTTTGCACCTGTGGTATGGGATGCGCTATTCACCAAAGTGTTCCAGGGCTTCCAATGACACCATTCTTTGGATTCCTAAGTTACCTAGGAGGGGAAGGAAAGCTTGTTTCCAATCCCTGCCGAGGAGCTTACCTCCAGGTGCCCCAGCTTCATCCTGTCACTAAGTGAGGAGAAGAGTTGGTGACGGTGTCTCAATGATCTAGCCGGAGTATTTATTTTTGTGTGTGTGTGTTGAGCCTACAGGTCCCGGCCCCAGGGAGGCAGTCACTGCACCTGTGCCTCCAGGTCCCACCCTAGTGGAGGCTACACTTGCTTCACCCGAGCCTCCAGTTGCCAGCCTGGGGGAAACTGCACCTTCTCCTCCCAAGCCCTTTTGTGTTGCTTCCCTTTCCAAGCCTCTAGAGCTGGGATGGGCAATCTTATCCAGACAGGGTGCTATATATGCAGGTTTTCACTGCAACTCTTTAATTAGATTACTAATTTAGAGAGCTGATTGAACCTGACTCACAGGGTTCCGCTCCTGCTCCACCAAAGCTTCCAGAGCCCAACCCACAGAGTTTTGCTCCTGCTCTGTCTGAGCTTCCAGGGCCCGGTGCTTGTAGTCAAACATCTATATAATGAGAAAGACATTGTGCAGACAGGACACAAAGCCCAAACAGTAAGCAAATTAATCTTGGTGGTTCCTGAAAATTTGTTCCTTTCTAATACTTCTGTTTAGGTAGTCACTAGCAAGAACACATTAGTATTATATTAATACTAATATTATTACAATATTATGCTATATCACATTCTCATGATTGTAGGCTATTTCTGTATGTGGATCCATGCATGCAAATGTTTGTCACCTCATTCAAACTTAATGCAATTAGTGACAATTACAGATATTTTCAATCAATGGGAAGAGGTGACAAGATGTAGTATTTTAAATAGCAAATTAAATTGTCCATGGCAAATTCATAATCTTATTCACAAATTAAATGGAAAATCAATAATTCACACTTTTAGATTTGTTATTGTATGTATGTTATGGTGAGGCATGGCAAAGGAAAAGAGGGACAATCCATGGAGCAGCTCACAAACAGAAGACTAATAAACTCAAAAAGAACACAGGGGAACCAAAAAAGAAAGGGAACACAAGGGGCAAAAACAAAATAGAAAAAATATGAACTATATATATATATATATATATATATATATCTAAATGTGACCCAACTAGGGAACAGAGCAAAATGGGGAGCTAGTCTAGGAAACAACCACAGCTACAAACACAAAATAACAGCTCTGCTCAGGAACATAGAAAAGCTGGACCAAGGTTGGGATCCATTGCCAGGCACCCACGACTCAGAGCATTTGACTAAAAACCCATTTATTGGCTTTCACATTTCCAGTTGATCTATCCAGTACTTCTAGAACTTGTACAGGCTGGGGGATATGAGAGGACTATGAAATGGATGGGGAGAGGGGGTGATGGGGTTGTACAGGGAATACTTTACTGTCATTCTGACAGTATCCTTTCTAGTTAAGGAAACGATTTATGCCAAGCACGATGAATTTCAGAGAAATTTTTATTTAAAAATTTTTATACAACATTTTTATTTTGAATTCCAACATGGCCATGGAGGAAATGTCCTCCTTCTTTTTGAAGAAAATCTGCCACAGGCACTGTATGTATCTGCATGGCTGCTGCGTGAATTTTGGTGAGCCACAGCAGGGACTCAGCAAATGCAGCCTGCCACAGCCTGGTGGAGTGCCTCATCCACTGTAATTACAATACATTCCATGTTGTCCCTCACAGGACAGGTAGCAGGCAGTCTTATCAAGAAAGAATGGTTGATCCAGGGAGACCGTAACAAGCAAATGCAGCTGACTGATGATTGGTCCTGAACTGGCTGAGTCAGACGGGTACAACAAGGGGACTTCATTCAAAAGCCAAGTAAAAATCATCCAGATAATGAAGAAATGGGAACCCATGCAGATGCCAGTCCCCCACCAGGCCTGCCAGAGAAAATCAGTCTTTATGCCACCATCTTATTCTCCATTGACATGCCCCCCCCTTGCAAGTGGGCACGATCGTGAACACAGGCCCATTCCTCGATCCCGCATACAGAGTATGAGTATAATCCCGATGGGTGTCCGTGAGCTGGCCCCATTAGTCAGACGTGAACCACCCCCTAGAGGCACCCAACTGAGCTTGAGTGGCAACCACAACCCGATTCGACCAGTTAGGGAGCCAGGATTCATCTGACATTTTTCATTGTTTATCATTACCTTCAGCACTCTAATGGAACACCTAGAATCCTTAATTATGTAAAATGTCAACTTTTGCCTTTTCTTCTAAGGGAAATCTGCTCATGCTTTTAAAAGAAAGTACATATTTTTCCCCTAAAAACACAAAAAAACAGAGGAAATATATCATTATAACTCTGCCATGCTTGTTTGTGGTTATTAAATACAGCTTGTTCAGAACCTCAGAGTGTTTAACTTGTGCTTTCCTGTTCAGAGTCCTACCTAAACTTATAATTTTTTCAGGTCCAAATCAAAGGTGAGTGACACTATACTATTTCAGCTAAAGGAAAAATGTCAGTCTTAAATGTGTTGTATTTGAATGCTTCCTCTTTGTCATTTTGATTGTTGAAAAGTTTTACATTTTTTTTTCCATATTTCACAATTTTATAAATAATGGAGAATATTATATAATGCACTGTGTTATAGTTGGAAGAAAATGCAATAATTGCACAATGGTTTATGAAAGGCATTCAAGTATAGTTCATATAAAAATAAAATAATAATATGTTTTAAACAGAAGCACAATGATAGAAAATGTGATTAGACTTCCAACCTTGGATATACTGCAAATACAGCTAGGACGGCTGAAATAAAAAATTTGATCTCCTTGATTCTCACCTTCTTTATCAACAAGAACAAAAATTCTTTTCCAAAACCAATTTAAAGGTTTCCAATTTTTTTTTCAAATAGCAGAAATTGTGTCTAAGTTCAAAGAAAGTAGGGGGAAAAAAATCAATTCTCCTTTGAAAGCTATTGCAGCCTTTCAGACATCTCACTATGGAAAAATGTTTTCCTTGAAAAATAATTAAACAACCCCTAAATTGTGAACTACAGAGGACAAAACTTGCTCTAACTTGGATATATACTGTGCTCATTTTAGATGTTTTTGTAAAGCACATAGAAAGAAAATGGGGGGTTAAGGGGGTCACAAAGTACCCAAGCCCTCCGTAACAGTGTTTTGGAAAGACTAAAGCACCACACACTTGAAAGTCTGTCAAGAAAATCAATAGCCTGCAATTAAACACAAAGCAAAACCAAGATCTGTGATTTGTTATGTATTAAATTTAGCCTGGACTTCAGCCAAAGCAGGTGCACAGGGCCCTATTTTCTTTTACCCCTCTTCAACTGATCTGACTGGAGCAAACACGCAGGTACCGAACCCTATTGCGTAGTTAGCTGGGGAAATTCAGGAGCTCTCCCTGTTGATCCACAGTGGGGCCTGTCAGCAACAAGCCATTAAAGCAGAATACCTTATGGAGAAGCCAACCTTTTCTCTGGAAAAAATACTCTTTGTGTCTTATTCCTACTATAGAGAGAGGTTCCTTGACCCCTGACAGTGATGTGATGTGTGTTGAGCCCCTATTTTCCTTCCCTCCCACAATGGGTCAAAAACTCTGGCAAGTAATTACAAACACTATTTAGGTCCGTCCATCTAATGAACTCCATAATAGTAACAGTTCTAACATGTCATAGTCATATTTCAAGTATAAAGAGGCATCTCCAGTTCATAGACTGAACACTGCTTATACTGGAGTAATCGGTGGCCAATATGGATGCAGCAGGCAGGCAGAGGAAACAGCAAGCCTAGAACTGACTTTGCTGTTACTTGTAAAGGTGCTGCATGCTTTCAGCAGTCCCTTTTCATACCCACCTCTACCTCTCTCTGATCTGCTTGTCCCAGTTGATTGGTTTATCATTTAGCATTTTGTTTGATTGGGCTTCTTGCACTGGCCACGCACCCTTACATGTTGCAACACTTAAATTCTTTGATTTACACTGCACTGTGAGATTAATGAATGAAGCACAACTAGATCTGTGCTATCACCCACCTAGTTCAGAAACAAGGCAGATGCATGATCCCTGTGGCATTTATCAAAGCCTTACCCATACCAGACTTGACCCGTGTCTCAGCATCTCATCTGATGTTTCTTTTTATACACTGAAACTGCAAAGCTGGGAACTATGCTTTGTGGTACATGATTAAATAGGAAGATGGTGCTTTCCTCCTTTCACATGGACTGTTGGTGCAATAGTTTGTAGTCCCCATCACAAACCTAGCACACATTTTATTTTCCTGTGTGCTTCCATTTGTTCTGATCTCTTGTTTTGTTCCTCCATACATCTCTACTCGTGTTTCAAAACAAAACCCTTGTTCCATTTCCCCATAATTTTTTCATGTGGTTCTGTAAGCTGTCCTACCTGGAGTGAGTTTTTATGAATATACTGAACAGTGCAGAATAACAGTATTCCTAATGTGATGTGCACCCTACACTTTATGCAGGACCCCATAGTGAATTGCCCTTTTTACCTGTGATGCCACAGTAGATTGCCAACAGCCTCATCGGGGAGGCACTCATGATTACATTTGACAATTCAGAAGGAAGCAAATGACACCACCGGTATTGCTGTCATGTTCAGGATAACCACTGATGGGGGAAGTGCTCCTTTCGTTGCTGGAATGACTTCTCTGAAATTCATCATGGTGGGATGCAACAGGAATTAGAATTCTCTCCATATCAACTTTGTCATTTAATATTTATTCAGAGCTAAAACTCAGCCTTTTTAAATGGTTGGTACTTGGTATTTACTGAAGCTGGACCTATGTCTTCCTAATAAAATAAATTGATTCAAAGAAATAGGCTAATGCACAGCAAGGGATAAAAAGGGAAACTGGCTTGACCCTGTACTTTGAAGTCACTCTTCACAGCAATAAATTAACTCCCACTTGACCTGAACTAAACAAAAGTCACAAGTATAATTGCGGTTTATTCCACAGCATGAGGGAAACGTTCATCTGTGAGCCTTTTTAGTTTACTTCCAGCCTCAAAAGAAACAAGGGAAGAACAAATGGTACATTTGTGAGAGGACTCCAGGCACGTTTTCCTGGTAATGTGCAAACAAAAAGGAAATGTATTTTTGTTTTCTCACAACCTGATTCAGCTGTTGATTGATGCTGGTTGGACCATAGAACCCTAATGGCTGTTTGTTTTCCTGACAGTGGTGGGTAATGAATGACCTTGATCACCAGGCCCTGTCTTCCCCACCTCATATGAACACCCTAAGGAAATTAGAGCTTGTGTCGCGTATTCAGCTAAACTTATTCCATTTCTCTCTTGCTGTTTCCCTGCCTCTCTCTCTTTTCTTGCCGTGAAGAATATACAGGGGTGGAAGCTAAACCTCAGCAAGTAAATGAAATATTGATCCATGCTTCCCTGGCCTTGCCTTCACCTTGTCCCAATCCTGTGAGTTACCGACTTTTCCCTTTTGGTTGTAATAGGAATTATTACAGAGGGCCTGTGCGAGTAATTACTTGGCAAAGCAGGGCCCATCATACATTTCTGTAAAGATGTTATTTACCATACAACCCCTTCCCCCAGCTGCCTGTCTTTTTTGGCCCTGTCTTTCTTAACATTGATTCAGTTCTTATAACAATAATCAATCATCCATGTTGTCTAGAGAAGTTTTTCAAAATTATCAGATGTGATATGAGAGCTGTAAAAAAATTAAAAAGATTGTAAATATCAAACTATGAAAGGCTGCCAGGTTGATGTATGTGGGATTCAGTGTGGGTGGAAATGGCTGTTTGTTTGGGTGATCGATTTGGTTGGCGAAGGCACTCTGCCAAATCCTGTAGTGAATGTGTTGTGAACTCCCCAGCTAGTGCTGAAGGACACTATAGAGAGCTAGAGAGTGGCAGCAATGATTCATTTAGAGAGCTTGCAGCTGCAGTGAGGTTAGTATCAATAGCCAGACCCTAATCAGGAGCAGTGATGTCTAATCCGAGATATGGCTGCCACAACGTAACAAAGATCACAGTTTACTGAATAATTTACATCCGAAAACGATTTCTCAAGTTAGTCTGATATTTCTGTAACATTCATGCACAATTAATTAATCTTTTTTGAACAGGACTTCACATGTGATGAAGCTAGTTCTGTGTGTGGCACCTGACAATGGCCTGATATTCTGAATCTTATGATACTGTTGCAGTCAATTTTTTTTATTTTGGCCTGTTTAATATAATCCAAATCTGCTTCAGTAAGAGTAAATCTAAAAAATGACACAACTGTATAAAATGTACAAACCCTAAAAATGTAATTATTAATGTGGTATTGTTACTTTCCAGAAGATACAACATACAAAAAACTATGACAAAAAACAAAAAACTAATTAATGAAAGAGGAATTGTTATAATAGAATTGCCTTTTCAGCGATAAGAGACACCTACACAAATGGTGACACTCCAAGGACATCAGCTCAAGATGGGCGATTGCACAAAGGTGGCCACAGGGCATTCAGGCCCCCAACCCCCAATGTGATTACCAGATCCTCTGCCTCCACTTGCAGGTCCTCAGCATTTGCAGGGCATTAGTCACTGTATTGAACCACAGGAACAGATGCCAGCATCAGGAGGCTTGGATCAGATTTGAAATTTATATTCACTTACAGAGAAAGACAGACAGAGACAGAGAACATGTCTACTAAAGACCTTTAGTAAAAATGAAAACAGCAGTGGCTCAGCCACCAGCATTCCAAAGATCCATATCACCACAAACTGGAACCCTTCCAGGGAGCACATCGTAAGATGTAATACACTCTTTGTAAATTATATTACTCCATACAATCATGTTATATATACATTTGTGAAGTTTAAGAACTCTGGAGTCACTAGGACTTTGAGTTTACTGCGAGATTAAGTCTGGAAAGTTTGGCCAGGCCTAGGGAGGGGATGGCAGCTGGGGGGAAATTGAAAAAGCAGTAATCAGTAAGGTAGGAGGAAACAATAGAAGTTATAAATGTTTTGAGATGTAAGGTGCAGTAGGATTCATGTATGACTCGCAAAAAGGAGTGAGCAGCACTGAAAATGGAGGGGACATCAACATTGTCTCTGTTGACCTCCCTGACTCATGGTCCCTTGGGACAAAAATTAAAAAGCTGTGCACATTACTAACAACAAGCTGCCGCACCTACCTAACACTATTGGAACTTTGTGGTGAGAGAACATTTAAAAGAATTCATTGTTTGCTTTACAGTTCTAAGACATCTCAAATGTGTGGTGGCTGGCACTGGGTTGAATTAAGAGATTGTTGACTTGCCTGTGGCATAGATTTTTAAAAATAAATGCTTATTAAAAACATGCTTCAAGGTCAGGGAGATCACATTATTTGTGTGGCAAGCTTTTTTTCTGAGCCTCATTGTGATGGAAACTTGGGTTGGGTAATTGCAGTGATCCCTCACTATATCGCACTTCGACTTTAGCAGCTTCACTGTATTGCGGATTTTATATGCAAGCATATCTAAATATATATCGTGGATTTTTCGCTGGTTCATGGATTTCTGTGGACGATGGGTCTTTTTATTTCTGGTACATATTTCCTCAGTTGGTTTGCCCTGTTGATTTCACTGACTGAAATCAGCTGAGAATGTAAACATTACCAGAATGCAAATTGCGCATGACTGCAGTGTTCGTATTTTAGAAATATGAT
>JAAGVU020000008.1:22876358-22887747 GCA_011763525.2 Mormyrus iriodes | reverse complement strand
CTTCATCTTTTTCAGCATGGGACCTGGCAAATTCTAGATGGGCTTTTTTGTGCATGGGCTTTAGGAGAGGCTTCCTTTGTGGACAACACCCATGCATGCCATTTCTCTGCAGTGCTCGCTGTATTGTGTGATGGGAAACAGTCACCCCAGTTTGGCTTTCTACTTCTTTAGGTAACTGCAGTGCGCTTGCATGGTGATTTTCTTCAACCCTTCTCATCAGAAGACGCTCCTATCGTAGTGTTAACTGTCATGGATGGCCTAGACGTCTCTGTGAGATGGTTGCAGTTCCATCTTTCTTAAACTTTTGAATCACTTTTGCTACAGTATTTTGACTGATAAGTAAAGCTTTGCTGATCTTCTTGTAGCCTTTACCTTTCTTGTGTAAAGAAATTATTTCCTTTCTCAGGTCTTGTGACTATTCTCTTCCATGTGATGCCATTGCTGACAGCATGGAATGGGAAGGGGTTTCTTTGTTAAGTAATGTCCTTTTAGAGTCAAAATGCCTGTCTAATGAATAATTAGACTCACCTGTGATTAATAACTTGTTAATTAGAATTTGTAGTCTAAAATTTAACTTTGCGCCCAAGACTTTCAATGGGGTGTACTCATTTTTGTAACATGGTCTTGAATGAATTTGTTACGACATTAACAACATTAGCAAATTAACAAATCTTGATTGCAATCAATGGCCCACGTTTGTGGGAGTATTTTGTAGTATAGTATCCCATAGAAAATGTTGATTCTGAAAGGTTTTCTGACAAATCTGTTGGGGTGTACTCATTTATGCTGAGCACTGTATATATTGACCTTATATATGTACTGGTGAGTGAACTTTATATTTGCATGATTGTAAGATAAAAAATGTGTAAATGTTTTAGCCTGTTCTAATAATACACATTTGGTTTATTGTGAGTCCTCTAAGTCCCTTTCCTCGTTTGCACTTCCTTATATTCAAAGTTGAATTTCAATTCTGCAAGACATGTTTTCGAACAATTTTCTGAATTTAATTTGATTTTCAAGGTCATTTTCAAGTCAGTTCTGAATGGTGCATAACCCTGTTATGTACTCAAATTGCATACAGGTGTTACAACGACGAGCCTGTTTTGCGCTAAATTATACTCTACATTATACTTTTATATTGGCCTCTTATTATGTCATCAGCATTAATACGTCGCCCAATAAAGACCTTCAATGTGTTTTAATTATCTACTTTGGCCGATCTCTGTCTCTCTGTGACCGGACTGCAGGCAAAATTTCAAATAAAGAACGCCATAGAAAATAACTAGTAGGTCGGAGCGCTCGTAAATCTACAAGCAAGATAACGAACTACTTTAGTTGCAAAGGGTTTCGGGAAACACTCACTAATTGATGATCAATCTAAAATGCTAAATAACGAACTACTTCGTGTTACAAAGTTTTCAGGAAAGCCACCCAAGACCAGCTGCTGGAGTTCTGAAAGTGAAATTTTATCGCATTCTTGCCTGATATAGAATTTCAACTGCTCAACGGTTCGGAGTCTCCTTCGTCATATTTTTTGTTTCATGATACGCCAAATGTTTTCAGTGGGTGACAGGTCTGGACTGCAGGCAGGCCAGTTAAGCACCCGGACCCTTCTACTATGGAGCCATGCTGTTGTAATATGCGCAGAATGCGGTTTGGTATTGTCTTGCTGAAATATATGTATGTGGGTTTTTGCAGCAACTCCCTAGTTATATGTGGGTTTGAACAGCTGACCTAAAGGTTATCCCAAGTACTTGCATACACACTGGCCTTTTGAGGATAAGATTGGCCAACCCTGTACTACACATTCAAATGTATTGAGCTTAAAAAAGCAATCTATTCTTTTAAATTCACTCAAGAGAGGTCATAATACAACATTGTAAGTTAGTAAGTTAACTGGAATCAAAAGAATATATCTAGACTGTATATAACGCAAGCAGCAAATAAAATCAGCACCAGTAATCTATTAGATTGTTTACAGTACAAGGTTGCACATCATCTGCTGGCTCTTGCCCAGTCACTGTAAAGGCTGAGTAACATCCAGTGAAGTGTGGCCGTGAATTATTCCAACCTCTGGCTCTGTCAAATACATTGACAGAAAAATGTATAGTTTCATTTAAAAAGTGTCCATTGTTTGTTTTCTTCAACTCTGCTTTGTATGTAACTTAATTTACAATGTCGCAGTTTTTTGATAAATGAGATGTGTTCACTGTGCTCATCTTCCCCACAGTGGAGCCTACAACAATGGCAGCACTGGACATGTCATGGTCCAAATAATAACAGTTTGTTGATTTGGCCATTTCATGAGGAAAATGTTGTGGTAAATTTGAAAAAACTCTCACAGATATTTCATAGTTTGCTTGATTTGCCTTAATTTCTGTGATTACAGAAATATGAAATCCTGGAGGGACTGGCTTGAGTGTGTGTCTGTGTGTGTGTATGGTGGGGAGGGGGTGTTGGATGACCCGATATTGTCATTTATCCCAATATTTTCTAATTAAATATTGCATATTAGTTTTTAGACATCACCTAGCCCTAGCTAGCACCACTAACATAAATGTGTCACCATATCTAGTGCGTTACTCATTAGAATCTAATAAGTAGGAAGCACAGTCCAGTCTTCTCTTTACAGCTATCCGGGTAAACTTTAACCCCACCTCTTTGCTGCTCCACTCTGCTTTTTGATATTTTAATTGGGTGAGTAATGACGGTCTTGTGCAGATTGTTTTGGAGTAAAAAGTAATTATTTGGTTTTACAAATGTACTACAGCGGTGTGAGCATTTAGGTATTTCTTGTGCCCTATTGGCCTATTGCAGTTCTGGAAGGGCGGGGCTTGGCCGTATATAAAGTGAGTGCCTAGGAAGGCATAGCATCTGAATTGTCTGGTGTTTTGGCAGTCAGCTATAGTGGGGCAGCGGGGCTGCATGGGTAATTTGCGCTTTAGCTGTAGTGGGGCAGCGGGGCTGCATGGGTAATTTGCGCTTTCCTTACTGCTTTAGCAGAATCTAACATTTCATGTCGGGTCTGATGGTTTGGATGATGTGTAGCTACAAGGAGTTTATTCTCCAGGTAAGCCTGTTTTAATTAAGACTGGGAGTTCTGCTAGGGCTGGACGATTTTATGAGTAACATGTCAATGGAGCCGTAGGAGCAGTTCTTGTGCTGTTGTCATCTGCTTGTGATTTCTGATTTATATATATCTCAGAGTATTAATGACAACACCAAATATCATTCAAAGCAATATGAGACGAAATAACTCAGGAAAACAAGGAAACAATGATCCCACCCAAGCCTTAAATATAAAGTAAATTAATACAAATGATCAAAAAAGAAAACTTCAGGCAGTGACAAGCTACCCGAACCAAAAAAAAAACAAATCCCAAATGACACCACAGTCTAAAAAAAAGCCCAAATTTTTCTCGTCCACAGGATTGCTCCCCACACTGACCCCGACCCTGAACGACCCAATGCACTCCGATGATCCCCACAGTACATCGTCCTTTAAACCGTAACAAAAGGGATAAAGGCAAAACAGCAGCGATGTTCTGCTTCCAAGGACAACCCTGCAACATATTGCCAATCAGAAAAAATAGTCAACATTACCTAAAACTCACTAAATATATAACTCCTGACAGGGACGTGTCTCAAATTATAGCATGAATGAATGTTTCATTTATACAGTGCTTTTCAAGACACCCAAAGTGCTTACAGAACCAATGGGGCGACACTTCAACCACCGCCACTGGTGCACATAATCAGTTGAGAGTTCAGAGTCGGAGAGTTCCCGTCGAGGGTCCCCCACCCGTAGCAACACGCTGCACTTTTAAAGCCACCCATTTTTTTTTAATTTCTGTCATTGTTGAGCTGACTGCATTAAAAGTGGCAATGGCATGCTGCCATTCAGAATTTTTTTTTGTTTATTAGACCAGCAGATGAACTACCAGATAGAATGGTTTGGCATTCCTCTACCTCAGACACTAAAGTCTGCACTCCACATTTTAAGGAATTCCTTTTTTTATCTCATTTGTCTCTTAAATGACATTACATTGCAATGAATGAATCAGAGTGGGCTGATAGTATTAATTGTTGGCATGCATGTGGTCATTTCACTGGTTCACTTGTATTCCCCTGTTTTACAATGTGCGTCACCTTGTCCAAAATGTTGCATACACCTGCCCCTGAGTTTCTGTAAATATACCCATTTTTTCCTGTTAAGTTTTGTTTGATAAATTCAGGATTTTCTGTAAAAAGTTGTGCACGTACATTCTGAGCGTCTTTTTGTGTATACACACTTGATAAACCTATCAATCTTTGATAAATGAGGTTCGTGGACTTTGGTGGGAAAGTGCCTTATATATAAAAAGTACATTAAATGGATGCTCAAAAATGAGCATGGAAGTAATGTCAAATAGCGCAATGATAAAAGTAGTATATATAATCAAATTCCTCTATATATTTAAATAGCTCTGGCAGGAAGCATCACTGCTCACTAAATCTGATCTTTACATTAAAAATTCAAGCATTATATGAAAGCGTTGAAAAAGAGATCATTTGCAGCAGTCGTTAACAACTGACACTCATCATTTATTTCTGTGTGGCAGTTTTTGCATTATTCAGTCAGCTTATTCTGTCAGTGTTACTAGAAGGAGCTTTCTGTACATCACGCGCATGTCCCCTCTATTGCATAAGACAGGGGGACGGCATCAAATTCTGCCATCGTAAACTACTGCATTCTTGACTAGTTCACTGAGAGGAGTCTGCTTGTAAAGGATGAGCTCTTATGTGCAGAAGAGGTCCTATATTTTGAAAGACTATTGAAAAAAACTCAGAATACTCATACATGACACAGTGGAGAAATGAAATTCTGTTGCATTTTAATTAAATAAATACATACTGTCACGGTACTGTATTAATATGATATATTTATTTGCATGATTTAGTGTGATTCAACCACAAGCAAAAAATAATTTTCATATTCTTTGTCATCCTCCCTTTCATTTCTGCTTGTACCCCAATACCCACTAAAAACTAAATAAACCATGTGTAGCACTTTAAAAGGAAATACAGAAATCTCCTGAATTAGTCCAGTTCATTAAAATCATTAATAGTCATGAAATGGAAGTCACCAAAGTCCAAAAGGCTTAATGCCCTATCCATATTAATTAGGTCCTCCAAATGTGAAGTGAAAAGCGACCGCTCTAACAGTACATGCGTTTCTCAGAATTTGCAAGTGCTCTCTGCAGACCTCAAATCCCAATTAAAAGTCAGTTTAATTAAAATTGATCACATTAAGTAACTGATATGGTTAATTAACTAGAGTCCAAGAGTCCCTTTCTCAAGATCCCACAGATGTCTTGTAGTTCACCTCCCACTGGAGTAGCAGATATGGGCAGAATATGCCACTGTCCCCTTCATGCATCAGGGCTCTGAGATCCCTGGAGCTATACAGTGCGTGGCTTGAATGCGTCCAGACCCTAGTCTGAAATCAGCATTTTCAGTCAGCTGTCCAAGGAAATATAGACTGGGTCAGTTCGGGGCTTAATTACCACATGAGAAAGGACAGTAATTCAATCAGCCACAGTCACTGCATTCAGCAGAATGAGCAAGGTCTACCATGAAGACATTGGACTCCATTCCTAGATAAAAGAATAAGGTAGCATTTCTTTGCCAATGAGTGCTATACAAGTGGTTTTAGTGTACCAGTGTGGGGTGGTGTGTGGCTCAATGGGCTAAGCCCCTGTGCCTATGATCAAAAGGTTACTGGTTTGAGCCTTGTCAAAATAAGTCGCATGTCCATCAGCCCCTGAGCAAGGCCCTTAACCTCCTAGTTCCAGAGATGCTGCATGCTGTAGCCCCCAAGCTTGAGCTCAACTGTTTGTGTGTCTCATGGAGAGCAAGATAAGGTAGGCAAAAAGAGAATTTCCCAACATGGATTAATGAATTGTCACAAAAAAATCGAATAATGACCACTGGCACACATCATTCTTGTGTTGTCTTATATGCATTGCACTGTTTGTCCTGTCCCTCGATGCTCCACCCTGCAGCTGTAGCAAAAGCATTTCACTGTGTTCCTCAAAACATGTGACAATAAAACTTGAAACTTAAGATTAGTCACACGTGTAAATGGATGTGTAGATGGTAGTGGTCCACTGGACATAAGTAGGAGAGGACAGGGGTTTATTTCATTAGTAACTTTCCTATATAATGCTCATCTGAGCTGTAGAACTGCTTCAGGTGACATGCAAGAAACATTATTAGTTACAACCATATTTAGCTAAATTTTACTTTAATGTTAATGCATATAAAGATATATTTCCAAAAAAAACACATCATCACAAACCATTCACATGCTTTTTATGTTTATTTAAACATGCCAAGGTCTCTACAATTCGTGACTCAAAGACATAAATAACAATTTACATTTTAATCTTAATTGATATAGCATAGTTTTTAAAGAGATTTTTAATGGAAAACGAGTTAGCTTCGTATTGAGAGCTGCAGTGTATCACAATTTATTCATGAAAGTTAATCAAGCATTTCCATGTAATTTCCTTGCCAAATCATTAAGTAAATATCACACTTCTGTCTTCTCCAAAGACTTTAATCTTCCCATTAACAGCTCTAAATCGATAAGTGAACACACTCTTACTTATAATTCCAGCAGCAACTGCTATGGCTCTCTGACAGTGGAAGCCACTCAGTCTAATAAAAATTAAAAGATTACATAGATTATCATTCTTTATACCATGGCACTGTCGAATTCTCATATCAGTAGGGTTGATTAATTTTTTTAGCAAAATCAGCAGCGTTGCAATATAACCACACGTAGTGCCGGCCAGGCGCATCTCCAAACCGTAATGCACAGCTTGGAGTGAATCCAGTGGTCCAGTGGTGTCTCTGTAGCAACAGGGCAGTTAGACCAGGGGAACAGCGCGAGCAGTGCTATGAGCCATGGTAACCACCCCCCCATACTTTTTATAGCCATGTGAAAAAGTTATGGAAGCTGACAACAGTACAAATAGTAGACAGATAAAGCGATCGACCTCTGGCTCTTTTTCCACCATTGTGAGGTGAAATAAACACATTATATTATTCTGATGGAGACCAGGTCAGTGCAGCAAGGGCATGGAGATTAACTAAATCTCCTGCACCTGCAGCTGCAGTGAGGGCTGGTTCAGAGCACTGCCCAGGCACCATTTCTCCTCTCTCATGAATATTTGAAATTGGACATCTTTCTAAAAACCAAGGCCGTCTCCGGGGGCTCTGCTCCATCTTGCAGGGCAGTGGAGTGTGCCAGGCAACGTATATTTCATCCAATGTAAAAGCTAGGCTACTAGCAGATCACTGCCAGTATTGATGAGGCACTTTGCAGTGCCTGTGTGGATTGAGGTTGGAAGGTCACAACTCGCAAGCAATCCAGAATAATGGAGACCATACTTTGTCAGATAAATGTTCAATATTCTGAAACAAAGGAAAAGCAAGGGTGGGGGTGGGTGGTCTATACTATGTCAATTCATCCAACTGAGTGCAGATAACAAGACTGATTCCTTGTTTATTGCCTGGCACATACTGAGACACATAATTTTAACCAGACCATCTCTCAGATACTATCCATTGCAGATGAGTTACCAAAAGGCAAAAGTGTCACTCAAACTTTTTGGATGAAATATTACTTCAGATCAAACCAAAGCAGAGTGAAAAAAATCACAGTAACCTGAATCACAGTAACAAATTACCATGGTTTTCTCACAGACCACCTGGCATGCTCAGAGTATCACAGGTGGTGCACGTAACACAGTTTGAGAACCACTGATCTAAAAAAAATCACAGTACCATGTGTGTGTCTTTGTGTGTGTGAGAAAACAAAATGCGACTACAAGGTTTCCTTCCCTGTTTGGAAATATACAGCTATAACTATTCATTACCTTTAAAATCTATTTGGCTAATGGCTCTAAAAGCAGAAGCCTGACAACCATTGAAAGTGTACTTAATAACTGGTAAGACCCACCTTTTAAGTTATTACAACAAAATAAAACAACTATTGCAAATTATGATATTTTTAACATGTGAGCTATTTGTCAATGTTTTCAAACAAAATGAACTAAGTAACAATGAATATTCACCTTTCCCCTCCATGAACTTCCCCATGAGACGCCGCTAACTGAATGGTTTGATTTTAGCTGTGGATTTTGGGAGTCTGTGCAATGTAATGACCAAAGCTTTTGAGTTTTGTACAACTGGGAAGGAATATAATTGGTTTCTATTAAAAATATTTCATAGAGCCTTAATTGTAATGCACAATAAAAGTATGTTGACGTATAGTGTACTGTGTCATCCTATATCTTGTTTTGAAAAAATATCAATATACTGTAAAGATTCGATATACCGCCCAGACCTATGTTGTGCATCCACCTTCTAACTGCTTATCCTAGTCAGGGTCATAGAAAGCTAGAGTCCATCCCAGGCAGCACAGGGCACAAGTTTCACACTATATATGCAATTTAGAGACACCAGTTAGCCAAACTGCATGTTTTTGCATGGTATAAAGAACTGGAGTAGCCGCATAAAAACCTGCACAACATGGAAGCACATGAACATACTTAGCGGAGGTGCCACTGCTAGCACAAAACACCTTATAATATTTACAATCATTTGTAAGGCTATTAAAATATGTATTTCCAGTAGACAAGTTATTACAGGAAATTCACTATGTAACTGAATATTTCACTTGTAAACTGCAAACTATGTTAATCAAATTCTATTCCCCCTGTTTTCTGAGGTGTGAATGACTAACATGCTAAGCAAGGAAAATTGTTCCATTTAATTTCCTTTGCTATATGTGGTAAATATAAATCTCACAGCAATAAAAGTGACTGTCAAAGGTATCCCGTTCTGAAGGAAAATATATACCATGCTATGTTCATGCAGATAAAAGCATGCATTTATATGCAGATTTTAATGGATCTTGAAGCTTGGAAAAGCAAGCCGTGTCCTTTGCAGAAGGGACATCAAATGGTTGACATCAATCAACCATCAGCCATGGGCTTGTGGCAGTCGGGCCAATGGAAATGGTGTTGTGGTACACCCTGCTGGCAAAACTGAGAATTGCATTTGAAAATAATAGGTGCTTGCCGTTAGGAGAACAGTTTTTTTCAATTGCTAACACATTAAAATTGATACTCCAAACACAATTCCTTTGTGCTGTGCCTAAAACCTTACTTCAGTTGCCATATTGGTAAGTCTTTTTGCAGAACTGTAAACACAATTTCCCAAAACACACATATTTGCAGATTTGCTAAAAACTGTTTTCGTTTCTCTGAACACAAGAGTTACTGCAAAGCACATTTAGCCTCATGCAGTCTGACAGAAAGCACTGCCACTCAAAACACTGAACCCTGTACCTTCATTGCAACATAAACAGCACATTCGTATTCTCTGAACACAAACAAGCTTAATTCTTAACACATTGTTCTAATTATTGAACCAACCAATGAGGGAACAGTTATGCAAAGCGAATGCATAAGGAGCCTCAGGTAAGCTCTTTGCTTGGTAAAATGGAGTTAAACAACCAACTGAGAAATAAAGGAACAGGAAGAGGAAGAGGAAGTGTTCATGAGAGGAGTGGAGAGGAGAGGAGTGGGTCAAGGGGTAAGACGAAGAAGATGAGGACAATGACGATGACACCAAATTACACATGATATCAGAGCAACAGTTATTGACCATGTACTGATTCATGGCATGACCATGAGAGAAGCTGGCCAGTGGGTCCAACTAAAGTTAAGTAATTTCTCAGTTGCATCTATAACATTGATTTACAAGGTTTTTGTTTCCGTTATAATTTATGGTGTGCCAGATAGATTTTGTGATGCTGATCGCATAAATAACTTCTAAATTTTCACATCACATAAGGTTTTTGAGAAACAGCAAATTTTTATATAATTATAAAATATTTACAGTTTTTCCTTAATTGCTATGCCTCTATTTCCCAAAACTCTAAACGCAAATCCATAACTGCACACTCAACTTCAAAAACTTCAAACTTTCAGGTAAAAACCAAACTCTCCAGTCAAAACCGTGCAATCTTCCTGAAAAATCAAACTTTTCCTGCAGACATAACACAAAAGCCCTCAAAAATACATGCACTATGATATAGTCTTACACACTGGTGAGATCAATTCAAAACACTACAGTAAAAACCGGTACTTAGTAATGTTGCTTATGGTTCTGCTCCACAAAAACCTCTTTACATGATGAATACAGTAAAAGACACAACAAAGTTTAGATTTGTACATTTTTTATTCCTTGATGTACTCCAACATCAAACAGTACAACTTCAAAACCAATATACAGTAAAGTATAAATAAAATAAAATGAAAAATGTCAATACAGTAAACCAAAAAATTATTTTGCTGCAGCATCCCGTGTCTGGTCTGGGTCAGGCCAAAGAATCTCATCAATGTCACAGACTATATTAGCCCTATCCAGGCAGTAGGGGGAAAACCCCCTTACATGTCTTATCCATCTCTGACAAGCCTCAACTGAAATGTCTAAACAGGCCTCTTCAATAGCTTGGAGGAGGTGAATGCAATTGTAGGGATCTCAGTCATAAACCTTCCACCACCATGCCGAAAAAAACTCCTCTAAGGAGTTTAAAAAGGGAAAATATGCAGGCAGAATGATGCCTTGGGTTATTGATGAACCAGTCACGAACCAGTTGCTAACCTACGTTAGCAACTTGCGTAGCTAGAACTATGCAGTTACGATGCAGGTGTTTCCCAAAACCATAGTTTGAACTACGGAGGCAAATACACTGCGAACTTACATAATACGATCCATTGTTAAACAACACAGGTGTTTCCCAAAACCATAGTTCAAAAGAACATTTGCAAACACTGTCGTTGTTGTCTAGTTCAAACTACAGATCTCGAGCTGTAGTTAGAAGCTTAGTTCTGGGTAAGTATGCTATCGGTGGTGGAAAATGCAGTCGAAGGAGGTTAGTCACCATATAAGAAAGGTGAAAACATTAAATAATCTTGGTGTACAAACATATATAAGGTCAAGTGCTTTGAAAATGTAGTTGTAAGAGTACTTTTTGTGTGCTTCTCCGTTCATGAGTATGGTATGATTACCCACCTTGTTTGTGCTGTATGGTAGAATTCATTACATAGATAAATGTATATTTAGGGCTACACGATTATGACGTGGCAATATCACATCAAGTGATATTGTGGCATTCATAAAACCAAAAAGGTTTGAGATGAATGATTGCCAAATAGAACTTATCTAGTAGGCTTGGGAACATTCACCGATTTGTATCGATATATCGGTATAAACATGAACGATGCGATTGCATCGATGGGAAAAGTGCGCATCGGTTAAAAATCTGAAC
>JAAGVU020000008.1:22859627-22872747 GCA_011763525.2 Mormyrus iriodes | reverse complement strand
TTGGTGCTGAATTTGTGCTGAATAAAAGCATATGAAGCAATTTGGGATAAATGTTTTTTGGATAGGTGAAAATTTTAGAAATGTCAGGGCATGTCAGATTACCTCAAAACTGGCTAAGAGGCCTCCGACTCCAGAGGGTTAAGGCATAGTTATGATCTAGTGGTCCTCTTGAGATGAGGCTGAACAAAATCAATCAATTCCTGTACCTTCACACTAGTGAGGTAATACTTTTGAATGATTGCCAGCGTACAGAGTACAATGAAATTCTTACTTGAATGCCTTCTTCACAGACTAGACAATTAACAATGCTGTGCAACATTACAATAATTAACATTAAATAATGTGTACTATTGACTGAATAACCGTAAGAGTACAAGTGTGAAGTTTTTAACAGTCTTTAGTATGTGTATTGTGTTAGCAACATTGCATATAATTGTGTTAAACACAGTTAACATATATTGCACGTTATTATTTTTGTATATTGCACAGCCTCTACATCAGTGTATGTTGAACAGTCTGACAGCACAGGGGTAAAAGCTGTTCCTGAATCTTGTGGTGCGTGTGCGGATTGTCCTGAGTCTCCTTCCAGAGGGCAGGGAGAAGTGGCAGTGCAGGGTGGCCAGAGTTCTTCATGATGCACTTTGTCATTCTGAGGCTGCATGTGGTGTAAATGTCTATAATTGTTGAGAGTGGAGTGCCAATGTCTTTCTGTTTTCACCTCGTTGCAGGGCTTTCTTGTTGTGTGCGTAGCAGCTGTCGTAGAAGGATGTAATACACACTGTGAAGATGGACTCCACAGCACACATGTAGAAACTAGTGAGGACTGTGGTGGGCATCCGGGCTTTGCTCAGATGGGCAACAGTTTTCTGTCAAGCCCTTTTAGCCAAATTTCATCCCAGGTAAAGTGGCCTGCGTGTATTACAGTCTGGTTCTGACCACAGGAAAACATTTGAAAAACGAGCCTATGGCTATTGACAGAAACGAGAACCCAAACGGATACACTTTGTACTCATTTAACTTATCTCCAGATAAGGGATGCAGCCAGCATCTCTCACTGGTTAATAGCGAAAGATGTGGTTTGAGACGAGATTCTGCCAGTCACTAGCCAGAACTTTGAATCTGATCGTTCATGCCTGCTTTGGCAACATAATCGAGATTAACCAAAGGAGATTACTACTAGCCATGAACACATGGGAGCTGGAGGATATTCTCAGCTCAAATCTGTGGACAGCAATATTTAGATAAGTCAGGTGGAACATTACAATACTTTGTGACATGTTGTATGTTGCGTAACATCGCCATGCGTGATGGATGTCTGTTGGACATAAATGGGGACATTAGAGGACTTTAGAAGGCATGATACTGAACTGCATGTGCCAATGCCAACAAAGGAGTGTACGCCGGCAGAAGCACGGGCAAGGAGGGATCAGCTGGCCGAAGAGCTGAATCATCTGTAGCTTGGTAAGGAATCTAAATTGTCAGATGTAGAAAAATAACAACCCTATTGCCTTTTATTTGAACACTTTAAAACACCTTAGAAACTGTAGGTGGAGTTTTGTTTGAACAAATATTTTATTTATATTTCGCAAATTGCAGACACAAACTTATAATAAAAAAACACACACAAGCATAACTAAGTTGCGGTTCTCAGCTGCTGTGCTCATTCTGCAGGGAGCTTCTGTTTTTATTGTTTTCTAACATCATTATACCACTTTCAGCATTGTGCGGATGATCGGGTAATGCCAGAAAAACACTGCATTTTAAAGGTGAGGTGACGTGCCATTCTGATTGGTTCATTGCATGTTACGCTAAAAACACACCTCTGAATAACTGAGAGTTAGGACAACCTTTTTCACCTTGCACTGACGCAAACTCTGGTTTTTCCACCGTCAAAACAGCAAAATGGATTTGGACACTCCCTTAAATGTTATTTACGCCTTGCACTTTACGCTTTACTTTAGGTCGTCAACATAGAGCCCAATATGTCATTCATTCACATTAATATTAATATTATTGCTTTTCAAGTGTGCTTGCATACGCCTTTTAGATACTCACATTAATGAGGATCTTCCCCTCCTCTAACTGACAGTTGAGCATCTCCTATCAAATGGTAGGCCACGTAAAATCACAGAGCAGGGACAGCGTATGCTGAGGCGCACAGTGTGCAGAAGTTGCCAACTTTCTGCAGAGTCAATAGCTACTGAACTCCAAAAATCCTGTGGCCTTCAGATTAGCTCAAGAACAGTGCATAGAGAACTTCATGGAAAGGGTTTCCATGGCCGAGCAGCTGCATCCAAGCCTTACATCACCAAGTGCAATGCAAAGCGTCGGATGCAGTGGTGTATAGCACACTGCCACTGGACTCTAGAGCAGTGGAGACGTGTTCTCTGGAGTGATTAAGTACGCTACTCTGTCTGGCAATCCGATGGACAAATCTGGGTTTGGCGGTTGCCAGGAGAACAGTACTTGCCTGTCTGCATTTTGCCAAGTGTAAAGTTTGGTGGGGGGGATTATGGTGTGGGGTTGCTTTTCAGGGGTTGGGCTTGGCCCCTTAGAGTTCCTTTCACTGGAACTTAATGCCTCAGCATACGAAGCCATTGTGGACAATTTCATGTTCCCAACTTTGTGGGAACTGTTTGGGGATAGCCCCTTCCTGTTCAAACATGCCTGCACATTAGTGCACAACTCAAGGTCTATAAAGACATGGATGAGTGAGTTTGGTGTGGCGGAACTCGACTGGCCTGCACAGAGCCCTGACCTCAACCCGATAGAACACCTTTGGGATGAATTAGAGTGGAGACTGCGAGCCAGGCCTTCTCGTCCAACATCAGTGCCTGACCTCACAAATGCTCTCCTGGAAGAATGGTCAAAAATTCCCATAAACACACTCCTAAACCTTGTAGAAAGCCTTTCCAGAAGAGTTGAAGCTGTTATAGCTGCAAAGGGTTGTCATGACGGTGGGCCTGACGGCGAGGCATGACGCAGGCAGGAAGGAACAGTCTGAGGAGAGT
Source organism: Mormyrus iriodes (assembly GCA_011763525.2). NCBI lineage: Eukaryota > Metazoa > Chordata > Actinopteri > Osteoglossiformes > Mormyridae > Mormyrus > Mormyrus iriodes. Next base: position 22,869,736 of record JAAGVU020000008.1, on the reverse strand, counting down.
AGTGCTAGGATCACCCCGTGTGGGGACTTTATTAGCTCAGGCAACCACACATAATATCAATGACCTGACAGGGGAGCACAGGACTGGGGAACTCTTCTACACGGGAACACAGGGGAATGAACGAGGGGCACCTGTGACTGATTAACAAGAGGGCAGGAACACAAGGTGATGACAATGAGCTACAGGTGTGGCTGATTAGCAGCCCCACCTGTGGGAAACACAGGGAATAGACCAGTAGGGTGGGGCTGGACGTGACAAGGGTGGGCCTGCTACATATTGAAGCTCCATATGTATTAAGAATGGGACGTCATTAAAGTTCAAGTGTGTGTGAAGCCAGGTGTCCTAATACTTTTGGCAATATAGTGTAGTTCCACAAAATTTTAGACCTCTGAATTACATGGCTCAACTCTGACAAACCTTTAAGTACAATGAGGCCTGTACTGCAAGCCAATTTTAATTGTATATGTTAATTTGACATAACTAATACAAAAACACATTTTATATGGTTATAACACATGAGATGTCTAGTTAATGAAGCATTTTAAATCATCCTTGTAGGTTTCTCCTACTTGGAGTTATAGACTGACAAATGATGGAGGGTACCACTCCATTCACTTAGCATTGACTTTAATCATTTGACATAAATAATCTTTCTGTAAGGCCTGCACTCATAATACAGTTAAGGTCATAATTATTAGCTCCCTATGAGAAATTGGACATAAATGTTAAAATGGGACATTTTCCTACATCATTTTTCAAACTTCACAAAATAAAACATTCCTCAGTGTAAAAACCTCCAACTAGTACATTTTTATTTAGAAAATCAACTTCTATATTGCTGTACATCAACTTTATTGAAAATTGGTGTGGTCAAAAGTATTAGCCCCTAGTGAATTTGTCAGGAAGCATTGTAGTAAAATTAAATGTTCTGGTATCAAACTACACTTGAACCTCATATGACTTGATTGGCTCAAACAATTAGCACCACACGCTAATAAACGGACTGGATCGAGCAGGGCAGGGTGTACTTAAAGGCAAGATTGAAAGGCATTATTCTTACATGCTTTGTAAAAAGTTATTTCATCCATCCAAAAACCAAAGAAATAAGCATGAACCTTAGAGGAAGACACAGTGGCTGCTCATCTTAAGGGGGTTGGCTATATGGCCATTTCCAAGCGCTTCACTGTGTCCAACACAGCTGTATGTTACATCATTGCAACTTTCAAAGTGACCCATTGTATCAGAAACAAACCTGGGCATGGTTGCAAGCGCAAGATCTCAAAGACTTTGGAGAGGAAAATAATCAGAGACGCCAACAGGAATCCCCGGATCATTGCAAAGGCAATTGTCACCAAATTTCCCTCTTCCGGCCTTGAAGTCTCAAAAAATCTGTTGTGAGGGCTCTCCAATTGCTCCAGAACTTTTTTGAGGAACAGCAAAATCAAGGTCTTGGAGTGGCTGTCTCAAAGTCCAGATCTCAATCCTATTGAGAATCTTTGGTGAGAGGGATAAGGTCCACTCTCTTAAGCCATATAATCTGCATGAGCTGGAGGAGCTTGCCATGGAGGAATGGTCTAAGATCCCTCAGGGGACTAGTGCAATCCTTGTGAGAAACTATAGTAAGAGGTTGCCATCAGTTGAGAGTCAGAAGGGTATACTATTGACTATTAACTGTCAGAGGGCTAATAATTTTGCCCATGCTATTTTTGTGTTTTCCTTGTTTCAATGAAGTGCATCAGTAAAATATTCTTGGAAATTCTTTGGTCTTTTGGCAGCAATTCTGATAAACACCTTTCAATACTAGCCATTTTTCATAGAAAAAGTAATGGACTTCCTCTTTGAGTCTGGCCCCTCCCAAGGTTTCTTCCTATGAGGGAGATTTTCCTTGCCACTGTGACCTCTGTCTTGCTCTCTGGGGGCATTGGACAGGGATAATATAAAGTGCTTCGAAAAATCTAATGTTGTGAAAATGCACTATACAAATAAAATTGAACTGTCTCATTTACAGTCATTGAGCATTACCTGTGATCCTTGATCTATCCCAAGTGTCTGAATCCCTTAATGTGTACTTGAGTGTGTTTGTGCTTCGCAATCCCCTGCCCGATTAGCATGTTTCTTGATCCCCCTTTTGGTAGCTTACCAACACCGGCTTGTACCTCTAACTGTGTTTTCTGTCTCTCTTCCATGATCCCTGGTGGCTCCAGTTCCTGAGGATTTCAATGATTCAATTTCAGTCAGTGAGTCAGCTCAAGGAACTGCTGGTCCTCCAATCTATACTTTTCTATGGTCCTGTCATCGTCCCAAGCCCTGGCATTCTCCTCGTTCTTCTGCCCCTAAACAGTGATTCCAAAAATGGGTGTAATATCTATGGAAGCAGATGCATCTCTACAGTTTAGGACTAGGAACACACACTGACACACATGCACACAGAGCACAGAAACACACATTACACACTGTATTTGCAGTTTCATTTTGTCAAAATGATATGCTCTCTAACCTTATTTTAGGTAAATTTTCAAATAAATCTTTCCCTAAATTAACTTATGCAAATAAGCTGATGAACCAAGCACAAGGCCAGTGCTGTGGTAGGATGAGTAAGACATTTTTAAATGTCGAAAGTCAAAAAGCTGTATTTGCTCATCTGTAAATTGCAAAGGCGGGAACCTTATTTGATCTGCTCCAAATAAAGCCAGCAGATTGAGTTAATTAGAAATAAGAAAAGAAATGTATGCATCAAAAATCCAATTTCAGGCATGACTTTACCTGGGGGCCTCATCATTGGGGGCTGTGGAGAGGGACATTAACACCCTCAGCAAACTGATCAATGGACAGTGGAGGAAGGAAAAGCCACTGAACAGGTACATGCAGGAGTAATGAACTATGCCTTTGGAAATTATTTCATTTACATGAAATAGGCTGGGATTTCACCTGTTGTTGGAATTAAGTGGAGGGGGAACAGTACAGACTAAGGAGCTGTAACTTTTCAAGAGACTGAATATTGCACAGAATACCTAATTGGCCTCTATACCTCTCTCGTTATTTTTGTGAGACCATGGCTTGTTTCAAATAATGAATTGAATGTGGATTAAAAAAAAAAAAACGAAGACTAGATAAATCCATAGTAAATGTTTTCTGATGTTGTTGGCTTATGGTGTTACAGGAGGTTCTTGGTTATTTTACATAGAAATGTATAAAGAGAAGAACAATTTTTTGGTAACTTGTTAAATATAACAGCATTAAAGTGTGGTACTTGCCTAGCTAATGCATGGTTGGCATGTTAGACATCTGTATTGATTCATAACATCTTGTAAAAATTGTGATCATTATCATCATTAGACTCCTTAGCTTGTCGTAGCACCACTCCCAGTGTCTCATCCATTTCGTATCAGCAGAGGAACTCTGCCATGTGTACAAATAACACAGATTGTGGCTGACAGCCTCCATGCAGGACTCATTCTGAGGCCTGCCTGGCTGCGTCTCCAGCCTGCTAGACGATGGGGAATGAGGACCCACTTTTCTGTTGGATTCTGACAGCCCAGCACTTAGGCATTCAACAGGGGGCCTCATGGGGGTTGGACATTGGCCCTGCCCAAGCCACAAGGCGGAACAACTGTCACCATGAAAGCCTATGCCGCCTTCCAGAATGTATGAAAAAAGAACTGTTTGGCCTTCGATGATTGGGGCTTGGCGCGTGGTGAATATATTTGTTTACTAATCCTGTTTATTCTATTCAACCGTTAAATATTTTGGTTTTATTGTTTTTCCACACTTTTCATAAATGTAGACAATTCCAGTAGTAGTTTGTCTTTGACATTGATACTGTTATTGAATAAAACATATGTCTAAGCATTTATTAAAGAAGAACAGCAGAGTATAGCATAGTGTATACCGCTACTTTTCCTGCATGCAGACCTACTGGCCAGTATAAGGCAGAAGGTCTGCCAAAGAATAGAGAGAGAGCTGACCTACAGATACAGTAATTTGACCGAAAGATGAAATGGCGGAATACGGTGTTACACAAAAACAAACTACTTTCTGGCCTGTTTATTGTTGGCACACTGGGGATATGGCCAGCCAATATTGAACTAAATAACATATTCCCATGTTGGAATCACATTTGACACAGAAGACAGGTAAGAGGAGCACATGTAGATAACCTTGTTCCAGGTCGGGGGGTCTCTACCTTAATGTTTTTGCTGTAGTTGAATGTGCATGACAGGTGCTACCTTATGGCCCTGGTAGGGTCAGGGAGAGCATTTTTGCTTTTATACACAAATGTATTTTAGACTGACCATCAGCATCTCCTACTGACTGTTATTGAAAAGTATGGAAAAGTAAGGTGACAGTTCCTAGTCTGATACTTTCCACTAGGTGGAGACCACACTCCACGGAACACATGGTTCACCCTCCCATTCTGTTTCTATCTCCCTCCCCTCCTTGTGGTCTGTGGTTATGTATCATTGACAGATATTTCCCAGTGTGTCCTAGTATATTTGTTACACACAGGTCTGGTGTTTCATATCCTGGGGGCTCCTGACCCATGTGAAGACTTCTGTGTACTACCACATATTAATGCACAAATAATGTAATTACAGTCAAACTTCTGAGTCCATTTACGAATAAGCACTGCTGTATTAAGGCATCACAGACCATGAACAGCAATGGATGATGGAGAACTGAATGCACTTATATGCATTTTATATGCCTATTTTACCATAAATGTAGTAACAGAATAGTGCTATTAAAAACAATATCCATTAGTAACACTAGTAAGACCAGAAAAGCAATAAAACTGATTTACAAAACACCTGCACTCTTGACTCTGGGGCAGAAAATGACTGGGGACAATTTGTCACAAAAATGTCAGCCTGATCCCCAGGCTTGGTGATATGCCAGTAGGTCGAGTCTAATCTCCCAGCCTGATTCTGGACCCACTGCTGAAACTGCTTTCCCTCCTTGATCTGTACACTTCCGCTTATAACTGTGACTCATGCATTGCTGATACCACTGTGCCCCAAACCCTGGGTTCCAAAATTATCCCACTCTGACATTGCCCTGATGAGTACTCATACAGGCAGATTAACAACAGATCAAATGCACGGCACTTAGGAAGTCGTGTTGCTCATGCTTGTTGTCCACAGACAACATTATCAGTAAAATTTTTAATTAAAATAAAAAATAAAAGAGGTTTTGTCTAAACGTGACACAAATACAGTATGTCAATTAAGGACTAGACAAATGAAAATTGAATATGTAATGTATTTGCTTGTTCCAAATAGTACATGTTTTGTGTCTGATGTGTGTGTAGTGAAGAAAAAATGCATTGCACTCTTCACTTCCTCTCTTTGGACCTGGGGACATGGGACCATGGAGAATGCAATTAAAGTTGTAGGAGAAGAAAGGATAAATAGCAGTGGGATTGAAGGTAATGTGGAATATTCAACATTCTTCCATCTTCTAACTGTTTATCTTTGTCAGGGTCACTGGGGAATTCCAACCAAGAGAAACTGAAGGGAGGAATCTTACCAACCTGATGGACCCCATAGGGTCCATGTTTTTAATAATCCAAACAATTAGAATGTGCACCCTATTCACTGAAGCATAGAACAGGGCTACTGATGGTAACAAAGGTCACCTTTGTGTAATATATACCAATAGGCTTTTCCTCTTGTTTGAGCATGAATCCAAAATTACACAGCAGCACCATAAATCATTTTCCCAGAGCCACATTTCACTGCATTGAAACATAATTGTACTTTCAGAACAGCTACTGTAACTATGTAAAAGCATTTGTGACAGCCTATTTCCTTGATGATAGTGAATGTTATTAGCATGCTGATAGATCATTTCTTTGTGACCCACATTAACAATTCTTGGTGCTGGGCAAGCACTTAAACCAAATACTCTACACACTCTTTAACATTCAAATAATGAAATACTTTGACATAATTGTTTTGTTTCAACCCTGCACCACGTTTCTTGTTTCATCCTGAAATAGCTTTTAAATTACAGGCCTTGCATTTGTTGTGTGTCCAAAACAATTATGAGGGCCTAAAAAATTGGGTAATTAAAAGGTAATTTCTGCTCATTAGATCAGACGCTTTCCTCGGGAGCTGGCTCTTTCTGTCTGCTTCGCTGTTTACTTCTTTGGCGGCCCTGTGCGGGCATCGTGCCCCATCACGGCTGACATTTAAATGAGCCAGTATTCTGCGCAAATGTAATGATGGGAGCGCATCCCATGCGGCCCCCTGCTGAGATGATTGCTGCCAAACGCCAGCCCCTGGTCTCCCCCAAATGGAGGGCGTTAAGAGACGGGAAGGGGAGTGCTCTCCATTTACAATTTTCCTGCTGCAATGAACTTTGATGCAAAGGTAAAAGGGTTGGTGGGGCTGGAGAGGGAATGTGAAAGGCTGCCACTGTACCTGTGTTCGCAGGCCATGGACAGTAACGAGTTTGCACTGTACCTGTGTTCGCAGGCCATGGACAGTAACGAGTTTGCACCGTACCTGTGTTTGTAGGCCGGGGACAGTAACGAGTTTGCATCGTACCTGTGTTCGCAGGCCATGGACAGTAACGAGTTTGCACCGTGCCTGTGTTTGTAGGCCGGGGACAGTAACGAGTTTGCACCGTGCCTGTGTTTGTAGGCCGGGGACAGTAACGAGTTTGCATCGTACCTGTGTTCGCAGGCCATGGACAGTAACGAGTTTGCACCGTGCCTGTGTTCGCAGGCCATAAGACAATAAGATCTATAAGGACTATACTGACCTCAAGGGTAAATTCTGGTGCATACAGCAGCAAGAACGTATTGCACTGATGAACATACAGATAGTGCCAAACAGACAAGGAGCAAAGACACATAGTGCAAACAAAGTAAACGCGATGCAAACAGATTTTAAAAGTACACAATACCCAGACACTATCCTGACAAACGGAATATCCTGATACTTAAATAAGTAAAGATAAAAATAATAAATTCCATCATTTTTAAAAAAGCCTTACAAATGGTCTTATTAATGGTATTTTTGTCAAGGCTTATTGATGATGGAGGCAAATGAAATTAAGAACACTCGAGGGATTCTTAAATTGTGTTTCATAAGCAGTATGTATCGATGGATGAGCATAAAAGTGGGAAATAATGTGTAGCAATTTAAATAATAAGGTTAAATGTAACCATAATATGCAAAAATGCTCAAGGAACTATTAATAAACACTTATAGACAGTGGAATGCCATAAAATCTCTCCATATTTCATGTTCTGACAATTTTATGTCGAAGACTGTACGCAAGCCCTCTAGTGGTGTGACAAAGAATGGAAAATATTGCACAGAGTCAAAAAGTTTATCTTGGCAAATAAAGATTAAATGGAATAAAAAGTCAAATTATTGAGAGATCTTTTCTAAAAAATACTAATCGAAATTAATATATTCATTATATTTAAATAAAAAAGCAATGTACGCTGTACTGATATTCAGTGTGCTGTACACTCCTGGGTAAAAAAAAATGGGCCAAACCAAAAATCGCAAAATATTAAGCTTTGAATGATCTTAACAACAAATCATTAGTCATATAATTAGGAATAACTTATAAAATGCACTCCTGAGACCTGTGCCACCATTTGCTCCTCACTGCTCCTTGAACTGCAGGGGAAAAAGCTGAAAACAGGGAAACTCACTTATATAGTCTTCTACACAAAAATAAAATTATGATGAGATTTAAAGTAATACATGTCTGGAAGTTCAACATTTTCCAAAATATCTTCTGGCTTGTTTTTCCTTAAGATTAGTTGCTGTTTTGTAATCTGCCACATCAGTTACAGCCCATCACAAGCCTGATAACAAGCTCCTAAACAGAAACAGAGGTGACAAACATCCACAGGTAGAGATCTACAATATGGAGTCTTGTGAGTCCCAAGGTTAACGAATGAGAAAATTCTTCCAAAAGCGGAATATCATGTAGGGGTTGCTGTCAGAAATTGCATAGTGGTCTTTGTCAGGCCAATTGCAGGTATTCTGAAATTTACGAGAAACAACGTTTGAAACAACAGGTGATGATGCCAGAAAGGAGCGCTGTGGAAGGTCCAAAGCCTTTTCAATCAGGGATGACCGCCTGCTGAAATGAACAGTTCTCAGAGACAGGAAAAAAAGCCGACAGAAACTGTCAGCAGAATTCAAGACCTTAGAAAACAAGACTCTTTAGAGAAGAACAATAACCAGGTGGTTATCTAATGCAAGTTTTGTGTGTAGCAGATGTCTTAAAAGCCATTACTGTCTAAGAAAAACATCAAGGACAGAATGAAGTTTTTGGCAGAATATGGACAGTTTCATTCAGAGTGGTTCAGCAGAGTTGTGTGGATTTTAGTAGCATGGTGATGGTCCAGAGCCGTGTCTTTGAAGTTCTGGTGAGAAATACAACAGTGAATGTATCTCTACCACCATTAAGCATGGTGGTAAAGGTGTCATGGTGTGGGGAGCCTTTTAAGCTGTTGGTACAGGTAAGCTGCCTCACCACGAAAAGTCAATTAATGCTTTGGAGTACGGGAAAATATTCCAGAAAGGCTTCCTTCCCACAATTTAAAAGTTGTTTTCTAAAGAGGAATGATCACATGTTATTTTTCAATAAGACACTGCTCCTGCTCACACTGTTAAGACCACCAGGAAGTGGCTTGAGAACAACTCCATTAAACTCATGCTTTCGCCTGATTAGAGTCCAAATTTGAACCATAAGAGAATATTTTGCTCTCACATTACACACAAGCTAACCAGGAAATGTTTTTCAAGTACTCATCAACTATTTGAAGCCATTAACACTGAGTGGAACAACATTGACCCTTTCTATGAAAAGCTGTCTGCAAGTTTACCCACAAGACTAAAACATTTAAGGAAATCAAACAGAAAAACTATCCCATACTAAGTTACTCTGTCTTGCTAATTTCCTGATCATTTATTTGCTATTGAGACCAGTAGAGTTTAATGTTTTGCGATTTTGGGTTTGGCACATTTTTTTGCCCAGAAGTTTAGTAGGGCTCTGATGCTGAGAGAGAGCCTGCTTGATGAGCTTCTGCTTGACAAACTGCTTATCTGCTCAGAGAAACCTTCAGGGTGAGCTAGCATGCAGCCACAGGCTGCAGAGCCTGTCTGTGCCCCACCGAATTATAGCAGTGGACAGGGGTGCCCAGGCTCAGGGACTCTCGCGTTCTGACTCCATTCAGTAGGTAGTGCCCTGGACCTAAATTCCATCTGACACATCAGCTGATCCATTCACCTGGGGTGAAGCAGCTGGACCGACTGGTCTTGTGGTCACACAGAGCGATGGAGAAACCGACGACAGATTGTTCATGACAGAAGCCATGTCGTTCTGTCAGAACTTCACGTTCCTTCACCTGCTAGTGAAAAGACAGGACAGAGGTGGGATGTGCCTTTATTTCGAACACATTGAGGGCAAGAACTCCTGTGTTGCTGCTGAGCTGAGTGTCAGAGAGTTTCATTAATGCCCCCCCGCACCCAATTGACATCTACCACTCTACTCACTACCCATGTGTCTTGTACTGCCAGCATGGGGCCAGTTAGGGCATTATGTCGGGGTGGCATCTGTACAGCAAAGTGTGTAGTGATACAGTGTGATACACAGGGTGTGTTCTAGCCAACCTCGATGGTCATACTGCGTCAGAGGGAGGCAGGGCAGTGCCGCAAGCAACATGTATCACTCAGCCGCGCCCAGAGACAAAACAGTGGCACTGGCAGTGTGTCCCACTGCCTGTTGGAGCAGAGCATGGGCAACATTTATCAAGGTACTGCGATGCCCCCAGAAATATAGACATGTGAAAATTCAAGTGCAAAATGCAAGTGATTGTGGATGTGAAAAATTCCAGAAAAATACAAATAAAAGCAAAGTATTTTACCATCAATCAATACATTCTATTAAAAATCTGCTTTGATGGATCACAGTACCCAACCCTTTGCTTTCTAATTGGTGAGCAAACATTCAGTATCAATTATCAATTCATATTTTATTGGGGGGCGGCACGGTGGTGCAGTGGTTAGCACTGTTGCCTCACACCTCTGGGATTGGGGTTCACGTCTCCGCCCAGGTTCCATGTGTGTGGAGTTTGC
>JAAGVU020000008.1:22808898-22823126 GCA_011763525.2 Mormyrus iriodes | reverse complement strand
CCAGGGCGTGCGATGCAACACTATCACTAACCTTTGTAGGTGGCCTGGTGTGTCCAAACTTTTGACTGGTAGTGTATATATAATTTACTACTTTATAAAATCTGAAAGAAACTGAAATAGAAAAACATTGTTTAGTTTATGATCCACTGGATAAACAGACATAACCGACAGTTTTAGAGTCTATTGCTGAATGTTAATCACCATCGTTCTTCCGCCTATATACGATATGATTGGTAAAGTGAAATTTGAGAATGAAACTTTTAGTCGGCATTTTAGCCTCAAACAACAAACAACACTGTAGCACGTCATTGTGTTTACATGTGGGAGGTGTTCCAATTACATGATGGGTGCGTTTCAACTGTTTTGAAAGAGCTCGACATCAAACATGCATATACAAACTTTTGTGAATAAATATTGCGAAAATATCAAGTAATGGTCTTCTTAATAAATAGAATGCTGCGTTTTGTTATTTCTAGTACAACTCCAGCCCATTTTTGAGTGTTTTTCTGTCCCTTTATTTATAGGCTTATAATAAATAAATTATAAAATAAGTATTTTTTCCCACAAGGGTAGTGTGTTTGTTTTCCAACTAATGTGAATAATGTCAATGTCTTATGGTTTATTAGGGGTGCTTTTTTTCGTGGAAAATGTTTAAAATATATGCCTTACTGCGCACAGTAATACTCTGGAATATTTTAACACACAACCCTGCAACTTTTACAAAGATATGTGATTCATGTCTGTGAAGTTATACCTGAGCCTGAGATTAATGGGTGTGAAAATCAACGCATTTTGCATTTGTTGGGTTCTAACGATGAGCAAACATGTGATCAGTATTTCACTTGTGTTATTGATTACTTGTTCCTTCAGTAGTTCACAAAGAATTACAGAATTAACAGATATAGTAACAAATATAGTAGCTGCTTAAGATATAACATGCATCACGATTCATTAATGATAAATGAACCTGAGATCAATATGTAACTCAGACTTAGTTTATGGCTATTTAATACATAAGTAATAGCATAATACTGTATTATCTGTACCCCATAAAATAAAGTGTTACCCTAAATCATTAACAATCGTTTAATTAATTTTAAACAAAAATTGCATATTTAAAAGGCATTCCTCATCCATCAATTTCATGGTCTACTTGGACCTTGACAATTCAACTGAAGAACACTGTTGGTTGAAAAGTTGGTTAAATGCAATACATCCCCGAAGATCCCTGTCGCAGCCATCTGCTGAGGACCTCTGGTTGGTCTGTTCCACCTAAAGCTGCTGACGCTAACACCTTTTAGACCAGGTTGGCAGCACTGCCTGTAGATGCATGGAACCCCGAAGATGGCTGTGCTGTGCTTGTCCAACACTGAGTACATGAGTTTGGAGAGACCTGTAGGGCAAAAGAATTGGGGGTTTATCAGCGTGGTGAAAGGGGGTTGCATAACCCAACAATTCAGAATGCAGTTAGTGTGCGGCTGGAATATCAAAGCAGTTATACAGCCACCATGTGGATCTAACATTCTCACTGCCCATCAGTAGGGCTGGAGGTTCTTAGGGGAGCCATTTTGATTATAGGGTGAAGGAAATATTGGGTATATAACTTACATTTATTTGCTTAGATGACTTACAATTTAACCCATTTACACAGCTGGATATTTTTACTGGAGCATTTCAGGTTAAACCTCTTATTCAAGGGAGATACAGCTTAGACCTTTCAGCAATCCTGAGATTATGTCTGCTCTCTTTTCAATGTTCTTTTCTGAGACTTCATGTCATACATACAGTATCACAGCAAGCTTTGAAACTAGAACTGAATAAATGCAATCAACAAAATATATGTGTCATGTATAAATAGACAAGCATGAATCATATCAGTTAGGCCATAAAGCTCAAAGGCACAAAGAAAAGCAATAAATGTCGACACACTGCAGCTGTGAGGCTGGATTCCGCTCCTCCATCGCAACCACACCTCCCTGACTGGTGTCCCCCCCAGAGTTCTGAGACAGCTGTTTCTTATCTTAGTTTTGGTTTTATTTAATTGCTTAGCAAAATACCTTCCACCTCACCATGCTAGTAATCTATTTCTCATCACCTATTTCGTAGGAAATCGGCTAGTTATGAAATACGACGTTTTTAAACTTACCCAGTGAAGTATGCCTCACCTAGTCTTTCCAGCTACGCGCACACTTGTGCATTCTTGAAAAAGATGATTGACACACGTTTAATCATCCAGGGGTGGGTTTCCTGAAAGCATCATAATGCCAAGTAGTTTACCGAGCATTCAAGATCAATAGTTAATTAGCGGATGTTTCTCTAATCCCTTTGTAACTAAAGTAGTGCTTAACTTTGCCCATAAATTTGCAAGAACTCCAATTCACTTGTTATTTTCTATGTCATTCTTTATTTGAACTTTTGCCTGCTGTCCTGTCTCAGAGACAGAGATCGGCCATAATTGAACGCAAAAGACACTTATGTCCTTTGGTGGACAGTGTAGCAATAATTACAGTAACATCAACAGTAACAAGAGACAAATTCCATAATATTATGATTACCATAATCATCATTATAGGGCAATTTTGCAATAAAAAGCTACAATATACACTATAAATAGGGTGGATATTGGTAAACTGGGATAATATCTCTCTCACTTTAAAAATACAATCCTAATTATAAAACAAAAAAAAACATTCATATATGAACTGAAGTTAACAGACCACAGAGCCATAAAAATATAGAATATCAAACATATGTGGGTCCCAGTTTACCCTTTGTCCCATTTGAACAATATTCACCCCAGCTCAAAAGGGGTCTTTGCACATTCCACTCCTGCATGCAATATGCATACAATAAAACAAGGCCACCAATCACATTAACCATGTATTGCAAGGCAGAACTGCAATCAACCGGTTTCCCCAGCGCAACCCTAGCCCCGTTTAGCAATAAACACGTCTAAAGTACTAACAGCTGCGACCTATCTCCGCACCGAGTCCGCTGATCCCCCGGGTGTGTAGAAACACGGTCAATCACCACAACCCATTGTGAGGACTTGTCTCTATGAGAATTTACAGTGCATAACAATACCTCCCTATTCTTTCACGAGGGCTTGTATCTCCTTTCATGTTCTTCTGTTTGTGTGTGATTCCTGATCCCCTGCCCAGTAAGCATGAGCCCCAATCCCACTCCTGGTTTGAGTGTCTCTCCACATTCCCGTGTCTGCACATGTGTTTTGCCTTTCCCTGCGTCCCCAAGACAGACCATTTGTCTTTTTGATCCCAGTCCTCTTGACTCCGTCCCTCATCTCGGGATTCTGATTTATGGCAACGACAATGGCAGTGATTTAACAGAATTCTGTCTCTTAACCAGAGACGGCATTTGTGACTGTGCTGTCCAAGAAGGCAAGTCGGTGGCATTCAACCCCTTCATCCATCTCTACAATGAACAATTAATTGAGAAATGCAGGCTACCCATAGGTGAAATCATGGGCCACCTTGGTTTGGTGCAGGATGGAGAGAAGAGAGGAACACACTGGAACTTTGCCCTCAGACCCACTATGGAGCTTCTGGCAGCTCTGCATTTCTATGCCATCAGTGGATACCTTCAGACTGTCGGTGATGCACATATCCTCAGCAAGGCTGCTTTGTCCAAATCTTTGCCATGTGCCCATTCATATACAATTCCCAACAGAAAGAAATGCCTTGTATGACACTAAAATTGATTTTCATGCTATTGCAGGTATACCTGACATTGTAGGTGCTGTGGAGGGAATGCTGATCCCAATTCTAATTCCCAGCCTCTATACCTGTTTGAAAGGGTACTCTGCATAAAAATGTAAAGATAATATGGAAACATCAATGACTTTTTACAGACATTGTGGCTGGGAGAACACATTATGCCTGCATCTGCCATTTGCAGGTGGCTGGTTAGCTAGAGCTGGATGACATTGTGGAGCCTGAGCATGACAATGAAGTGGTGGGAGAGAAGAAGGAAGGACACCAGGCTGGTTTGTTTTGTTTGAAGTTCTTGTGCACCTGCTCTGGTGCTGCTTGCACTTATACCTGGGCATGGAGTAGAAGCCTATCTGTATGCATGCCTAGTTAACTCCTTGACAACACGTATATTTATGATGGGCTATTTGCTTTACTTGTATATCACTTTGAACAAAAGCAACTGGTATACATGTAAATGTACTGGTGTTCATCTGACATTGTGGGGTTTTTGTATTGAGACATCACTTGCTTATTCATATTTCCTGAACTGTCTTTATTCACTGAACAGAAAAAAGACTTGCATAGTACAAACAGAAAATTGGTGAAAAGGTGAAAAATCGTCTATTGGAGGAAAAATTAAGAAAAAGACAAGGCTATAGAAAGTTTTGTTTGGTCTGCTGCTTCTGTCTGCCAAGAGAGGACACTGATCGTTGACACAGTTACAACATATGTCCTTGACAGACTCAGGATAATGCACTACTTCCCAATGTAGTTCATTTCAGAATGAGTGACTTAATACACTGCGGGTAATATGTTTGGGACTGAAATGATAGACAAGTCAAAAGTGTGCCTCCATCAGGGTCAGCTGCCTGCTTCAGATATCCAGCTTGACCTTCTCCAGCAGGACCAGCTCTTCATGGTGCCTCTCCGTTCACTGTAGTAACTCTTGGTGATGCCTCTCTCACTGCTCCAGCTCTTTCTTCTTAAGCAAGCTACTTGGTGCTGTCCTCTGGGTGAGCTTGGAGTGAGAAGTCCCTGGAGATGGGCTATCACTGGTGGAGGGAGAGGAATGCACTGGGTTTGGGGGTGGGGGGGATGGATATTGCCTCGCGTCGACAATCTGTGCTTTTCTCAAAGGATGGAGAGGAGCCAACAAAGTACTTCCTTGTTTTTTAATTCTGGAATAATATAGACTTTTGGGAAACACTTGGGAATCTTGTTGTTATCTTTTTCAAGGTCAGTCATTACCAGGAAATGTACTCCAGAATGCGAGTTCAGCCAACAGGCAAGATAAACTCACTTCTTCGGCAATATTTTTTGTCGGTTTGTGGATAAGGAATCGGTATATTTTAACTGAAAGCGTCAAAAGGTAAAAAATACATTGCTTTGTAAGAACTGTTCTTGTTACTTGTAGTTAATTCTGTGTGTATACTGTAAATAAGAATGTACATTTTTTGTTCAGTTTATTTTTTAGTGCGCCAAAGGAACATGTCAGCGAAGAAACATGGTGTGGCATGTGAGCGTGTGAAATGGTTGAAATGCATGTCTCACAGTCAACGTATGAGATTTGAGAGCCCTGGTGATCACTAATATATGCTCATGTCTGAAATTATACTGGGGGGGCAGTCTTGAGCAGGGGTGGGCAGTCTTATCCAGAAAAGGTCATGGGTATGCAGGTTTTCACTGCAACTTCCTAATTAGATTACTCGTTAGAGGACTGATTGGATGAAGAATTCGCACACCTGGGTTTGAATAGCTGACCAAAAGCTTACCCCAAAAACCTCCATACACACTGACTTTTTGCAGATAAGATTGCCCACCCCTACAGCTCTACAGCTTACTTCACTAAACATTTTGGTCAGCAGCCGCCACTGGTTTTCATGCACGATTACAAAGTTTTCTCTTTGATCCCTGTTTCTCCCCAAGTGCCTGTTCTCCTCCTCTGAGTTCAGTGTAAGTGATATTTCTAATTACGGATGCACACATATACAAATACATTATTCTAAAATGCACAGATAATTGATAATACACAGATAATATATTTTTTCTACCTGACGTTATTCTGACAAAGTCAGCTCCATGATTGTTTCTTCAAATCGAGTCATATCATTGTGGATGGCCACAAGATATAAATAGTCGTTCTGTTTGAACACAGGATTTTGATTTCCCTACCTAGATCTCTAGATACTATTCTGTAGTCACCAAGCTAGCGCACAACTGGCAGAAGGCTGAGAGCTGAGCTATCCTGTCTATCACTCTGGGAAACTCGCATGGAGGGGGAGGAGGTGTCACTGTCATGTGCAGATTTGTTTCAACCCCCTATACATATTGAAACCCCTAAACCTACAGCTGTGGGAAAAACAATGAAGAGACTGAAGAGATGAAGAGAAAATTTTTAAACAAATCTGCATTTTTAAATCCTGGTTTAATCGTGGTTCTGTTGGCAGAACAGTGAGCAGCAGGATGCTTCCAGGTTCAAAATTTCTAAAACAGCAGTATACAAGAATAAAATGTAGCAGGAGACACTGGGAATTGCTGTTATGTACTTGCTGTTGTACAGAGGTAATTCATGTTTCTCCAGTGAACTGCACTTACGTTAACATCAACAAACATGAGTGCCGTATCATTGGACTTTAAGATTATTCCCTTGAACTGAAGGATATTTTTCTATATATCTTTACTGGAAATAAGTTTCTATGTCTAATGCAAAAACAGTTTTTTGATTTATGACTTTTTTTTACGTTTCTGATTGCTCCATGTCCCCCACTTAAATGGGTGGGAGGGTCAGGGTGGGGGTTCCTACAGTTCATAAAACTTTAGTTTAGTTAAGGCACAGCAATTGCATTGCCAATGGATATTAGGTTAGAAAATACAATTTTAACAGGACTTCTGGTATGAACCACACCCACTTCTGGCCTTCTATCCAAACACAGATATAGAGACAGGTAATTTTGTTGACTGAACACATGCACCTCTACTCCTGTTCTCCTGCCTGGTAAGTGTGTATCCTAGTCTTTTTCTCAATGCAAGCATGTATCTCTGCTCTCCAATGTCTGCACGTGTGCCTGCCATACCCTGTACCCCCAGGGATTGACCTTCTGACTTTGTCTTTGATACTTGTCTGGTTTGTGTTTGGATTCCTGGTTTCCAGTGTATTCATGTTACAGTATTCCTTGCTTGCTATGGATCCAGCAGAGCACCAGAACATGCTGGCTCGCCTGGAACAGCACCAGACGGATACCAGTACCGCCTTGGCAATACATCATGGCCACTGCTGCCATCCAAGTTCCTGGACCTTCTTATCACTTCCTGACCCCAGAGCATTGTGACAGTTCATCTGAACACTGCCAAGGATTCCTCATGCAGTGCAATCTGTTTATCCATCATAACGACACCCTGATGCCCACTGATAGGGACTGGCTCAATTTCATCATCTCACTCCTCACCAGGTCCCCAATGGGTGATGGTTACATTACCTTGTTCGCAAAGCCTGTTCTCCTCCAAATCCATTTGTTCCATCAGGAACATATTCAGCTCTTCGTGACTAAATACTCCCATGGCTTTGCAACCACGACTCCCAAATCTCTCCATTAACCTTGCTAGAATCTTCAGCTATGAAGCAGTACATTGAGGAAGCATTGCAATCTGGGTTCATTTCAACATCCACCTCTCCCTTTGCCTTCAGATTTTTCTTTGTAGACAAAAAGGACAGTGGTCTGCAACTGTGAATTTTCCATGTTCCGAATGAGGTCACAACTAAGTTCAATTTCTCTTTCCTTGATCCCACCTGCATTGGAACAGGTCCACTCCCCTCAATATTTCACTAAACTGGATTTACGGAGCGCTTACAACTTAATCTGTTTCCGGGAGGGGGATGAATGGAAAACTACATTCATCACCACCCATGGTCACTATGAATATTTAGTTATGCTCTTCGGGCCCAGTAACTCTCTATCTGTGTTCCAGTCATTCAGGAACACCATTTTTCAGGATCTCATCAACCGCTGTCTGATTGTTTATATTGACGATTTGTTGATCTACTCCATGCTTGTCAACAAACATGTAAATCATGTCAGGTTCTTCAGTGCTTCTGCAAACACTTACTTTTCATCAAGGAGAAGAAATGTGAATTTCATGTCTAGCATCTAATCTTCCTAGATTATATTCTCTTACTAGGTGCTACCCAGATACAGAAGATCTGGCAAAGAGGCATCTGATATAGGCGTTGGATAAGCTGTGCGACACAGAATGAAATTATAATATAGATAACAAGAAAATAAAGATAACTGGTAATAAAACTGAACCTAGTAGAATTGAGACACTGGCTTGAGGGAGCCAAGCTTCTGTTCCATGTGTTAACAGACCACAAAAGTCCAAAATGTGTATAGAATAGGTTAAGGTCGAACCCTCACCAAGCCCGAAGGGCTATGTTGTTTGCTTGTTTTAGATTCACGATAATCTACCTGCCAGGGGAAAAGAATACCAAGACAGATGTCTCTATGAGGTTTAACCTAGACTGTGACTCCACACCTACTGACACCATCCTACTCCTGACATGCTTTGTCATGTCATTATCCTTCCTGGACATTTCATCCATCTATCCATCCATCCATCCATCCATCCATCCATTTTGTGCCACTTATCATTGAGTGTATGTCATGCCAAAGGACATCATTAGTGACTGAGGGCCCCAATTTACTGCTAGATTTTGGAGACTGATTTATCACTGGATGGGTATATCATTGAGCCTGTCTTCTGGATATCATCCCCAGACTAATGGACAGTGCAAGCAATTGAACTAAGAAATAGGATGGTTCCTTTTTTTGTACTGCGACCATAACCTGTCAGATTGGCGTATCTGCCATATACTCAGAACCTGTTGTAACATTCCTCAATGCATCTAACTTTCAGTGTGTACTAGGATACCAACCTCCTCTCTTCCTTTGGCCCACTGACTTACCAGCAGTTCACGACTGGTGAAGTGGTCAAGTCTGGACAGACCAGCACCTTGTCCTCATGGACGTCTCTTGAAATGTTAGCCACGAGTGCCTGCAGAGGGTGGGGTACTGTGTGCCTGTCCACAGGCTGAATGCTGCTCCTGGAGCGAAACCATTCCACCCTGACTGGTCTCTCTCATTGGAGTTCTGAGACAACTGTTTATTGTCTCATTTTCAGTTTTGCTAAATTTCCTAAATTGTCTAGCAGATTGCTTAAGTGCAAGAAATTGTTGCTTTCATTTACAATTACCAAGCGTCCTCTTCCTGTTTCTCCTTCTGTGTTGTCCAGTGAGTGATACTCCTGATCCCCTTCTCAGTGTGAGTGCATGTCTCTGCTCGGGGGGCAGAGTAAGATGGCACCTGTGTTTGGGTGTGCTGCTGCCGCTGCCATGGCCCGTCTGTCGCTGTTTCATCTGTTTGTAACCCATGCATGTTTTTTATCTTTGTTGATAAGGTAATGGCCATCAGGTCTAGTTTTTAGCCAGGGAAATGCTCGCAGAGCTGCAGCCCTCCGCCACATTTTATTGTCCAGGATTCGTTTCAACCTATAAGCTTATTTGACTTGATGAATTTAATCAAGAATATGAAAGTATCTTCAAGCCCCTTGGATATAATCCCATCCTCCCTGTTCATAAGTCTTACCTAACATTGTACCTGCGATGTGAGCCATTGTTAACTCCTCATTGGCTACAGGATGTGTCCCTTCCTATTTCAACCATGCTATAATTCAACCTTTTGTAATGAAACACAACCTAGATCCTTCTATGCTCAAGAACTATAGGCCCATATCTAAACTTCCATTTTAATCAAAAATCCTAAAAAAAGATTGTTGTCAAGTGACTCACAACTGCATTAGAGTCACAATATGTATGAAAAATTTTAGTCAGGGTTTTTGGAAACAACATTCCAATGAAACTGCCCTTCTGAGGATAACAAATGACATTCATTTGTCCTCAGATGCAGGAGACTGCTCTGTGCTACTGCTTCTTGGCACTGTCGATCACCACATATTGATTGAAAGGCCATGTGACTGGGTGGGAATATCAGGCATGGCTTTAAACTGGCTTATATCCCACCCCACTGGTAAATGTTTTGCTGTTTCTGTTGGGGACTCTGCTACCTCACCACTGTTTTGTGGTGTTCCACAAGGTTTGGTTTTAGGGCCTCTGCTTTTCTCTCTTTAATTGCTGTCACTGGGGCAGATTTTAAAGTTGTAATATTACATATCACTTTTATACAGATGAAATACAACTTCAGTTTACATTCAAACCAAATGAGGCTCTCTTTACTTTTAGATTGCCTGAACACCATTAAAGACTGGATGGCAGGAAATTTTCTACAGTTAAACAAAGAGAAGACTGAGGTCTTAATTATTATCCCAGACAATGTTATTCCTGTAATTAAACAAAATATTGGTCTGCTTTCCTTTGCTGTCTGACCAAACCTGTAAAATTTAGGGGTGATATCTGATGAGTCCCCGTCGTTGATTCTCATGTCAAACAGTTGTCAAGATCCTGTTTCTTCTATCTGCGTAATATTACTAAATTGAGATCTATGGTTTCTTATACAGAACTGGAAATGCTTATACATGCTTTAATTTCATCTCGCATTTATTATTGCAATGCACTCTTTATCCCTTCTGTCTGTCCTCTCGTCTGCAGTCGATTCAAAATGCTGCTCCAAGACTACTCTTAAGGTCAGGTAGTCACTCACACATCACCCCTCTGCTTAGGTCCCTTCACTGGCACCCCATGCCCTAAAGAATTCAGTTTAAATCCTCACAATTACACACAGAGCACTGCATGGCCAGGCCCCTGTATATTTGACAGATCTCATTCATTCCCACTCATCGGCATGCTCCCTCAGGTCCAATAATCAAAGCCTTCTCTCTGTCCTGCACACTTGTTGAAACACTTGTGGTGATCAGGTGTTTGAGGCTGTTGCCCCTAAATTGTGGAATGCCTTGCCCACCCATCTTAGGTTTGCCAACTCTGGATTCTTTTAAAAGGCAGCTGAATACCTGAACTTGTTTTATTTTTATTCTCTCTTAGATAGAAGTGTTTATCTTTCTGATTCTTTTACGGTTTTATTACGTATCTCATTATTTTATCATTCTTTTATTATTTGTATCTTGTTGCCTTTTATTCTTTTTAAATCCCCAGTTTTCTTATTTGTTGTTGCTATTGTAAAGCACTTTGTGACCAGTATCTGTGAAAGGTGCTTTATAAATAAACTTTACTTACTTACTTACTTACTTACTTACTCTAGCATGTCTGCACATGTCTGCCTTACCATTCACTCCCAGGTGTCATGGACAGTGCCTGCTCTGACCCTGCCCTCCTCCAGCTCCCCGCTTGCCCAGTTGGTGTTGCTGGCCATTTTACCATTTCCCCTTTCTGTCATTTAATCTGTCAACCCTTGTGTGTGTTTCCCTATTCCCTGGACCGCCACATAACTCAGTGGGCTAGGTGTGTGGTTCAGAGTCTGGGAACCTGTGTGTTGTGGGTTTGAGGCTGGCATAACCAGTCTCTCTTGTTATTTTTAATTGGTTTCCTGCTTTCCCACGCATTTACTATGTTCCAGTTTGTGTTTTGGGTACTTGTTAATTGTTCCTAGTTTGTGGTTTGCATTCTGTTTTTTTTTTTTTTGAGGCTTTGAGCCTTTGTGGTTATGTATTACTTGTCTTTATTATATTCCTAGTGTTAGATTCCGTCTCCCAGTTTCCCTGTTAAGTTTCTTAGTTCCATAATTCAGTTTATTAGTTCCACCCATTTCCTATTTCCCCATCCCCCATGATTGTTGTAGCTGACTGCTCATTCTCCTGTGCCCTCTGGTTATTTGTTTCATGTTTGACTCCTACTCCTTTGTTGCCTGGTTCAATGTGTATTTAAGTTCCTGCCTGTGTTCACTTCATCAGTGGGTGATTGGGTTAGAATGTGCATTGATGTTGTGTGGTACTCAGATGGTGTCTCCTAGTTCTGTTTCCTTTGTTGCCTGGCTCCCCTCAGTAGTGCTAGTTTGTTGTTTTTTCTTATGTGTAGTTCTGAGTATAAAATTTCTGGCAAAGTAGATGCAAGAACTTGCTAATTTATCACTAATAATTATTTATATGAAGTATTTGTCCTACATTTTTCTCATTTTCTACATTTTGACTCAAATGCTCTCAAAGTATATCAGCAGTACAAGAAGATAAATCAGTAAAGAAGAAAATCCCCAACTTCATGACAAGTTCTTGAACTCGATAACTAATGGCAAGTTCCTCCCCAGGCTGACAGGGATAGTAATTAACACAGGAGTGGAGAGGAATAAACCTGTCCTTTTATATATTTTAAATATTTGCAGACTAAAAATAATGATGTCAGACTTACCTCTACAGTTTAACCTTTTTATGAATATCACTAAAAAACAAATACACCAGTAATGAATTATATATGTGTCACTGTGTATCTGCCGTTTTCAGCACTTTCTTCTCATTTTCTAAGGCAGCTGTATGACCCCTTCTGCTGTGATCCTTTTCCCTCCACACTGCCCTTCTTCTGTAGTCAGAAGGAAATGCTTGCATCACAGTGACAAGAGGCTTATTTAGTAATCCATTCACTTTCCATCCAGTGAGAAACACCTAACTGTATTGTACTCCTTTTATGAGGATTATTGTCCACTAAGGATGTTTTCACACTTATACTTCAGTTGCTCTGCTTTGAATCAGTTAATGAGTTTGTATACTTGGAGCATTATCCCCTGGTTCAGTTTTTTTTTTCACACAGAGAAAAACCCAAGCGAACCAAAATGCAAACTGCATGAGAGTGTTCATTCTGCTTATTGGGCAGGTGTGGCTGTGGCATTAGCAAGAAAGTAAATACAAGAAGGAGGATCTATGGTCTAGACTACTGCATATTTTACATGCAATTTAACATGGAGCAATGGCAAAGACGGCATTTGTTCAAAGCTGTGAAAGTTATCTGAACGATATACTAAGCTACACTGCTCTGCTGCATCCCAGAATGCAAAGCACACCTGGCTATGGAAGCTGTTTAGCTCATATTCATGTAGTACACCTGGTAGTTGGGTCTGATCAAGGTTGGATCACATTCCTACCACAAACAAATGAGTTCATTTGGGACCGGAACAAGACCACTTTCTCTAAAGGGTCTCAATACCGTTGTTTTGGTCCACACCTGAGTGCAATTACTGTGCTCACACCTGCCCAAATGAACCATACCAAGGGAGAAAAATTAACCAGAGTCTGATTTAACTGGACTAAAAAGTGCAGGTGTGAAAACACCCTAAGAAATGGATATAACCTCCTTATCATGGATTTACTCAGCCTTCACTCGTGAAAAAGGCATTTCGATAGATTAGGCCAATGACCGGGTGTAAAGCTGGGCCACCTTGGTTCTCTTCTCGCCATTGCCAGCTTAAGTCCAAATTGAGCCTTGAATAGCAGTAAGTCAGGGAAGTCCCATGACAGATAAGGGCGACCATCTGCTATAGTTCTGGTCAATAGTGGACAATGACTTTTTTTGTCCAGGATAACATCAAGCTCTTTAGACTCAAAGAACAGTTCATCACTCTACATGTCATTTCAACCATATACAGTTTACACAGCACACACACAGTAAACAAAATAAGATAGCTCCTTACTCCTGACATCTGGAGTGGCTTTCCAGAAAGCTTCGTAATGCTAAGTAGTTTATCTAGTACTTAAGATCAATCCTTAATTAGCACGCGTTTCCAGAAACCCTTTGTAACTGAAGCAGTTCATACTCTTGCTCGTAGATTTCCGAACGCTCTGACTCACTTGTTATTTTCTACGTCGTGCTTAATTTGCCTGCTGTCTTGTCACAAAGACAGAGGTCAGCCAAAACACATTAATGGTCTTTTTTTGGACAATGTAATAATGCTGATGATATAATAAGAGGTCAATACTGCAAAATAAACCTATAATGTAGAGTATAAATTAGCACATAATGGGCTCGTTGCTGTAACATCTGTATGCAATTTGAGTACATGACAGGGTTGTGCATCATTCAGAACTGACTTGAGAAAGACCTTGAAAATCAAATTCAGTTCAGAAAATTTGTTGAAATCATGGTGCAGAATTGCAGTTCTACTTTGAATATAAGGAAGTAGAATAAAAATGGAATTAATTTCACATTAATGTATATACATAGTGTAACAGCTTTGACAATACAGCTTAATATTGCAATATGAATTACATAGCATGTTAACATAAACAGCATACACTGAATCCACACCCCGCCCCCACCCGCACGTGATCACAAATATTTATGGCAGTAAAAAGTTCCCGCCGGCCATGCCCCCGTTATCGAGCACCTGCCAGAAAAGTCTGTGCCTGTCAGTGTTATTTAGAGTGCTGCATTTGAAGTGTAATTCATTTATAAGTTTATAAATATAAACTGTGATTTTGTGTACCGTGGCGGAAAAGCACTTCATATAGTCATACATGTAACCCTATCACAACCCTATCCATCTGACAACCCAGTGACACTCACAGGAAAAG
>JAAGVU020000008.1:22784172-22794876 GCA_011763525.2 Mormyrus iriodes | reverse complement strand
TGCGAGGGAGTGGATTAGCCAGTGGACAGCTCTGTGACGGAGTGCCATAGCCAGTATACAGTTCTGTGAGGGAGTGCCATAGCCAGTATACAGTTCTGTGAGGGAGTGCATTAGCCAGTGTACAACTCTGCGAGGGAGTGGATTAGCCAGTGGACAGCTCTGCGAGGGAGTGCCATAGCCAGTGTACAACTCTGCGAGGGAGTGCCATAGCCAGTGTACAACTCTGCGAGGGAGTGCCATAGCCAGCGTAAAGCTCTGCGAGGGAGTGGATTAGCCAGTGGACAGCTCTGTGACGGAGTGCCACAGTCAGTATACATCTCTGCGAAGGAGTACATTAACCAGTATACAGCCCTGTGACGAAGTGCATTAGCTAATGTACAGCAAGTCTTTCCAGCTATTTGGCAGAATTTCTTATAGCCACATTTATACAGGGACAAATCAGAAGGCCTGGAATTGGTGCCTGGATGATCTGATCAAGTAGCTGGTCCCTGGCCCCTTTTCCTACTACTGCTATAAGGAATGAGGAAGAGGCAGACCCGACCCCTCATTCCTCATATGCTTACTATTTCTGTGAAGAATGAGCAAGAAGCATGATTATTTCTTAGTACAGTTCCTCACTCACACATACATACCACTTCCTTCTGAGGTAGGTTGTTGATTTATCTAAATAATGACTGGCCAGACCTGCAAAGGTGAATGTTTGTGTAAGATTTAGAGATGAATGCCTGGTGGTTATCAAGTGTCTTTTAGAGGTCGAGGACACTTATAAATTTATAACATGAAGAAAGAAGTTATGTAGAAGAGCTAGAGACAGGCAGATGGAGAGAGGACGGCCCCTCTGGCCATACACAGTGAGGGCTTTATGTGGGGCCGGCCCCCTGGGCCCCCCAGGCCCCCGGCCACAGGCCTGTGAGATGGGGTCGAGACAGCTGTGATTGTGGTAGAGATTTCACACAGTGTAATTACGGCACTGACACCAGGACTGAGAGGTAGAGGGGGAGAGGGGAGCAGGATAAAAAAGGCCCCACAGGTTATTAGCGCTAAACACTGGGGCGAATCAAACGAAGGAGTCAGTGCATAATTTTCGAAGGCCCATCAAGCCTCATCAGGAACAGCAGGGAGGAAAGTGCCTCACTTCATCAGCTCACTCTCCGACTTTGGTGGAAAATTACAGTAATTAAAAGCCAGCTAAGTACTCCACGGAGCCAGGGATCCTTTCTTTGCCCATCACCTTCAGCTCGGGCGGCTGCTTTTTGCATGACCTTCCTATCCCCTCGGCCGTCAGGCATGGATCTTTTTAGAGGAGGAGGCTAATTACCAGCCCAATGGATGATGTGGTATTGATCAGGGGAAAGGTGGCAAGGCAAAATGAGGGTCCCAACACTGCAGCCCTGGCAAATCGAAAGGTAATTCCAGCCCTGCACAACATAGAGCCCCACTTCTTCTCTCTCTTTTATTAGACAGCAGCTGCGATGCTGCTCAATCAATACGCCACACTGGATTGATTCTGTTGTCCGAGCACCTTTCTTTGGGAGATGGCTGCAATCAGTGGCCTCTGACTCTGGGGCCATGATACTAATGTTGTGTACTGTATCAACACGCCCTGTTTTTTTTATATCAGAATGGGTTCTTTTTGGAGCACGGGGTGGAGTCTGTACACGGCAGGTTACCAAAATGTTATATTTAATTCTCCAATCCTGCCATTTAACCTGGGAGAGAAACACTTAGAGAAGCATTAAAAGTGAAAACCTATATCTGACAACAATGACAGCTCATAACTATGTTGTTAATGTTTACAGAACCTCTAGTAAAATCTGGCAAAGAAATGTATGATTCGGAGAAAACAAGTGAAAATGGCTTTATAAATCAATATGTATGAAATTAATGCTTGAGGAAGTGATGAACTGCATTTTAAGGAACAGACGTTAAGTGATAAGAAACAGCTGCGAGTCTGACACCCTCTGTGAAAACACCGGAAATGCTTATCTATAACAATACTCTGTTTGGTCATTTTTGTTAATTAGTCCCACCTTAGGGGTGTCATGCCAGTGCCATGGTTGGCACAGTTGCCTCACATTGTTAGAGAACAGGGTTCAAGTGCCTATGTCGAGGAGTTTGCATGTTCCTCTCATGTCGTCATGGGGTTTTATTCAGGTTCTCTAGTTTCCCCCCACAGTCCAAGAGCATGCTAAAATGAAATTGTCCATAGGTGTGAGCAGTGTGTGTGCCATGCTGAAGGTGGGCACCTTGTGCCTGCTGCTTCTGGGATCCAGTGCCCCGCGACCCTGCATAGGAGAGGAAGATGGATGGATGGATGGATGGATGAAGGGATGGAGTGATAGTAATAGTGCCACCTCAATTATAAATCAACTTTTGCACAATTCATTAATGTGTGAAGAAGCAGAGACCCCCCCCCCCAACTACTTCTATGTCACTGGTACATGGAGAGTGTAGTACTTTCTGAGGTTTTGCACCACCTGTGACATGTTCTTAAGTCATAATTAAATCCAGCGCGCTGATTGATTGTTTTGCACAGTGACTAAACAGCGATGATCACTGCCGCTAATCAGCACATCCCAGTTGGCAAGTTTTGATGCCCGCTGTTTAGAGGATTATCCATGTTTCGTTTTTTGCATGCATTTCTTTTGGCTAATAAAAATTTAAGTGCCCAGCTTGGTGGGGGGGGGTGTGTCTGGGGGGTGCTGAACGACTCAATATAATCGTTTATCCTGCTGTTTTATAATTAAGCAGGATGGTTCCACATGTTGTCCCTTTCAATGTAAAGACCCTAAATCCTACTCCGACATACTGCAAAACTGAGAGCCACTCCCTGGCTACAAAACTGAGAGAGAGAGAAGAATGTGCATATTATATTATCTGCACATTTTCTATAATGTGTTGTGCAGTAAAACATTAGAACTTGTATAACTATATAACAATGAAGCCAAAAAAAGCCCCCAAAAACTAGCTTCTGTTTTAACAAAGCAAGTTGTGGAATTCCGCCTTTGACTGAGTTTTCTGCCATTTAGCACCTTGCTAAATAGCCGAAATGGCTGCTGAGGAGGGCAGTGATTAGACGTCATGTGCTTATGCTAGGGCGCGGCTGGTCCGCACCACACTGCCTGGCCTCGCAGCTCGTGACGGTTCCAGGCTTTTTTCCAGTGCTTTGCGCTCACAGCTCTTCTCCACATATCCACTGACTGGGATTAGCACTCCTAATTATAAGCCCCCATTCAGCGCACGGCAGGGGTGAATGAGGTGCATCTTCTGGCTTCCTCGCTTATTGTGGGCAGTGGATTACTCATAATTGAGAGGCTTGGTCAATGAGAGCAGGCAATTAAATAGTTGTTCTGGTGACAAAAACTGGTGGTAGAATACAGAGCGATTACAGAGATCCTGAAGAATCAAAAATTGAGTTGTGGCAAGTGGTTATGCTGGAAAAACTGATAAAGTGGCAACAAGGAAAAACTTCAGAAATTCCAAAATGAAGAGATTACATGATTCTCTGAATGGCCCTTTATCTCCAGAAACAATTGAAATGCTCATGTAATGGGCATCAGATATATGGTTTTATTTCAAAGTGAAGTTATTAAGAGTAATTAGACAGAGAATAGGACAGAAATTTGCACATCTTTTGAAAAACAGTGAAGCCACTTAAAAGGATTGTTCCTTTTAGGACTTAATAAGGTCATTTTCAACCATTGTGAGTGCAACTAAAATGAAAACCCTTTGTCTGAATCTAGAAAAAATTGATATGTGTTATTAAAGTAAATGACACTGATGAAGACATCATATTAATTAATTCAAAATGCCCTCCAGGGTCCGAGTGTTTAAAAGAATTGTCTCATCCTCTGTGAATTTCGATATAATATAATAATGGGAAAGTGAATAACGTATCAAAGAAATGTTTGGATAATGACCTCAAGAAATTTGTTTCAGACACAAATACACACATGCTGCATAATGGCAAATGAAATCACAGTTTTGACCCAATGATGCAAGCTGTTACAATGGCTGGGTGTGATGGCTAGTGTGTGTGTGTGTGTGTGTGTGTGGCTGCAATTTGTGTCGTACCGGCACCCGTTTGATGCAGGTCTAATAGCTGAGGCGCTGAGCAAATAGGGAGCGGCGTGAGGAGGGCCGAGCCGCCCCCTCAATGAGCTCTGCACGCTTCCTGCGAATGGGGTGTGCAGCCACTCCATTGACACCATGGCAGGTGTTCGCTCTCTGTCCCCACTCTGCTCCCCGGGAAGCGCTAATCCCCGTCACGCGGCCCTTCTCCCAGCCCAGAGACGCCAACCTCATAGTGTGACGACTGAATTTGCACATTTCTGTCAGAAGGTGGCAGTAACTAAACTTTAAAAAGCAAGAGTAGCATTAACTGCCTGTGGAGAGGTGTCTCTCACTGGTCAGCATGAGCTCCTTCTGGGATTAGAAACTCCAGTAAACCCTGCCTAAAGTGTATCTTTCCATCAGAAGCTGTTGTGCAGTAGTGGTCATTCAGCATTAGAATGTATTCGCAAATTCATGTGCATACAGTAGATAACAGTAGATAGAAGGTATACCCTACAATTCACCAATAAAAAGTATATTTACTTTGAAATAACAATTAAGTCGCAAGAATTCCACTAATCCAACTCAGCTTATAGATATTGCTGTTCCCTCTGGATCATTTTAATCCCTCCTTGTTTAACCGAGCTAGTTCATACACTCCACACAAAAAATGTCTAAAGCTCAATAACACTGCAAAACGCAATAAGGCACTAATTACGAACCTCATGTATGTGAAAGAACCATTTTCATACACTGTCCATCATCCTACATCTAGTCTCTAATTAGAGACGCAGCAGCAGTCTATCAGCATTGCAGGCACATATTGGCTAAGGAGCCGAGGTGAAAGCTTGCCCACGAGAAACTTCCAATGGGCTCCCCCCCATTGTTTAAAAAACAGAGAACTGGGCTCAGGTAAAAACAAAATGAAAAAAAAATCAAAGGAAAAAAAACAACTAATTATGAATGTGCATCTGATTGTGCGTTATGATATGAAAATAAAGCAAACAGCCTAAATTGCAGGGGGAGAAATGGCACGGCTAATGCATGGCACCCTAATTTCTCCCCCCTGCTGAGAAACACCAATGTTTCTTCCTCACACTTCAGAGGCTCCCATTGTGCTAACAAAGAGACGGCAGCGGCCATGCACACAGCAGGTCAAGCACAAACACACAAGGCTGGCCAGCCGTCAGCTAAAGGATAGCTCTCTGCTTTGCCGTACATGTCATTAATGCGTCCTCAGCCCACCCCTGACACAGTCCGGCACTGTTTATCACTTCCCATTGTTTGGCGTCTCTGACTTCCATACTTTTCCGAGTCATTTAACCAGCAATGAATATTATTTGCAACTACGAATAATTACATTGTCAACTTGAATCTATAAAGGGAAAAAAATCATGCATTTGAATGAATGTTTGGAATAAGAGGAAATGGCAAAACAAACAAAAATAAGTGCCACCGAATAATTACAAAGGAAATTGCAAGTGTTGAACCTTCAAAGTCTAGAAAAATGATAAGAAATAATAAAGCTTTCCACTCAACATAATTTATTTGTTAAGAGGTAAAACTTTAATTTAATTCCATTCAAAAATGGGTTTAGAAGAGGAATTTTAGATGATTATTCACTATTCATTCATTCATTAAAGTTGAATAAAATATTGTTTTACATAAATACATTATTTTAATATATGGGAACTCTATAGGCTATATATATGTATGGGAATATATATATATGTGTGTGTGTGTATATATATATATATGTGTGTGTGTGTGTGTGTGTGTATAGCATATATCTGTCAGCCATTTTTGTAGTAAATCTTGTACGATTTATAATTACATCAGCTCTGCATCAAACCAAGGAACGTTCACAAAAAAGTCAGCAACAAACTGGGGTAAAACGTTCCATATTTCACATTAGGCTGGATATGTCTAAAAGTCATATTGCATTTAGGCTGATAGCTTGTACCATCTTGCCTACATGGAGAAAGTTATGCTGACTGTCTCTAAGCTGCCCACTTTCTAAAGAATAGAAACTGCTCCTGATGTGTCATATGTTATGTGCCGGCTGCAGACCCTCGCTGGGGTCACTGAGAAACCTGCTTTAGATGTTTCGTATATAACGTACTAGGTGGAGGCCCCAGCTGGGGTTCACTGAGAAACCTGCTTTAGATGTGTCATATGTGATGTGCAGGCTGCTGGCCCTGACTGGGGTCACTGAGAAACCTGCTTTAGATGTGTCATATGTGATGTGCAGGCTGCAGACCCTCGCTGGGGTCACTGAGATGTTTCATATATGACGTACTAGGTGGAGGCCCCAGCTGGGTTTCACTGAGAAACCTGCTTTAGATGTGTCATATGTGATGTGCAGGCTGCTGGCCCTGACTGGGGTCACTGAGAAACCTTACCTGCTTGACAGTATTGTGCCAACTGTAAAGTTTGGTGGAGGAGGGATAATGGTATGGGATTGTTGTTCAGGGGTTGGGCTAGACTCCTTAGTTCCACTGAAGGGAACCCTTAATGCTTCAGCATATGCTTAGGGAATGCTATATTCTGTTCCAGCATGACTTTGCCCCAGTGCCCAAAGCAAGGTCCATAAAAACATGGTTGGGTGAGTTTGGTGTGGAAGGACTTGACTGGCCTGTACAGACCCTGATCTTAACCCCATCAAACACATTTAGGATGAACTACAATGAAGACTGCGAGACAGGCTTTCATGTCCAACATCAGTGCCTGACCTCACAAATACTCTTCTGAATGAATGGGCAAAAAATCCCACAGACACATTCCAAAACCTTGTGGAAAGCATTCCCAGAACAGAGGCAGCTGTTATAGCTGCAAAGGGGGATCCACTCCATATTGATATCTATGGGTTTAGAATGGGATGTCATGAAAGATTCTGTAGGTGTAATGGCCAGGTGTCCCAATACTTTTGTCCATATAGTGTATGTGAAATGCAGGTTGGAGGCCCCCACTGGGGTCACTGAGAAACCTGCTTTAGACATGTCTTATGTGTTGTACAGGGTAGCAGCGCCTGCTGCAGTCATGGGCAGCCCCAGCCCTTCGAGTACCACATCAGCATCATTTACAGCAGCACTCAGCCCCAATCCCAGTTCCACACAACATGGGTTGTTCAACATACAACAATTAGACCGGCTACGAGACACCTTAATTTTGGCATCATCGTTTATGATGTTTTGCATGTTTTTCAGGCTGCAGAATTCAGTGCCATTTTTAGTTCTGGCATCTTTGTATGCAGCCAATCCAGTCATACGTTAGCACTTGCAGCATGTTTGAGGCAGATGCTGTTCTGTTAGCCTAGCAGATATAAAGTGAAGAGATCACTTACAACTTACATTACACGTAAGGGTGTCCCAATACTTTTGTCCATATAGTGTATGTGAAATGCAGGATGGAGGCCCTACTGGGGTCACTGAGAAACCTGCTTTAGACATGTCTTATGTGTCACATGAGGGTACAGGGGCAGGTCACATGAGGGTATAGGGGCAGGTCACATGAGGGTATAGGGGCAGGTCACATGAGGGTATAGGGGCAGGTCAAATGAGGATATAAAGGTGAGACATGCGGGAAGAGGGGCATGTCACATGATGGTACAGTCCTAAATTACTCAGTCCCCTTCACAATTTTCACATTTTGTTTAAATTCCTTTTTTCCCTCATCAATCTAGAGTCAATACTCCATAATGACAAACCAAAAACAGAATTTTAGGAATTTTTCCAAATTAAAAAATTAAAAATTAAAAATTGAAGCTTCACATTGAAATATGTATTCAGGCCACTTCCAGCTATGGTTAATTTAATTGAATTGGATATGATTTAGAAAGACATGCAACAATCTTTATAATGGTCCCACAGTTGACAATGTATATCAAAACCAGTGGGGATGAAGCAATTGCTTGCAGAGCTCAGATACAAGACTATGTTGAGGCACAGATATAAGAGAGGCTACATTTTTTGCAGCATTTATCCCAAAATTACTGTGTTCTCCATAATTATTAAATGATAAAAGTTCGGAACAACCAAGACCCTTCCTAGAGCTGGCTGCCCAGCCAAACTGTGCAACTAGGGAAGGAAAACCTTGATAAGAGAGGTGACTGAGAACTCGACAGTTACTTTGGCTGAGCTCCACAGATCATGTGTGGAAATGGGAGAAACTTTCAGGACAACCATCACTGCAACATGCCACTATCCTGTGCTCACTTAAAGCCTCAGTAAAATACAGATGAAAGCACTTAGAGTTTGCAAAAAGCAAGTAAGTTAGTTGAGTCATCTATATGTAATGGTAATCAAACTTAAAAGAGAGAACTTTTAAGTTAAGAGAGCGTTTTAATTCAGTTTGTCAGAAGCATCTAGGTTTTGATCTTTTAGTACATAAATGCTCATGAGATTGACTACAAATATTTTAAAATCAAACATATTAGAATAAATACTTTCCTTCATGGTTCTCTGATGGTGAACAGAAGCATTGGATTAGACTTGTACTGAATTTTAATGTGAGGCACAATGGAAAAATTTAAATGAGAAAAAAATGAAGAAATGAAACATCATAATAATCAGCCAATATGAAAATGTCTTACGTTTTCATCCATATTTATAGTTCATTTAATCAGTATTGCAGAACTATACATCTGTATTTATTAATTACATATTGTTTGTTTTTTGTTATAATGAATATAAAACAACCATTATTGAATGTCCATGACATGTAAATATAGGAAATGCTTATCTTTCAAAATGAACATACAAAGCTGCATTTAATTCAAATACTAATTACCATCCAATTCCCTGAAAACAAACTGTAAGTGCTGAAATTGCAAAGTTCAATTAATTTTAAAAAGGTGTGTCGGTATTATCATCATCCAGTCTTGCTTATAATAAGAAAAGGAATGTCTGTGTAAAAACATCAATATTATTAATAATATTCAAAAAAATGAGTTAGTAATTGTGTTAGTTATTATTCTGAAAGAACTTCTGTTCTATCTATCGCCAATGTGACCAGCTATACTCAAAACTGCCATGGGTAGCTCCATACTGAAAGCCAGCTGTTCATCACATAAGCATTGTTACTGTTAGAGAGTGTTAGATACAGAAACAAAGCAAAAGCAAAACAACAGTGAACAGCGGTGTTGTGACCACTGTGAAAACACAGGCCACCCCCAGCATACAGGTCACATGAAAGAGCAGGATGGGAACGAGGAGGTGATGTACGTCGCTTTATGAAGGGTGGAGATGAAAGAGAAAAACGGCACTTGGATAGACAGTGAGTCGGGCCCTCGGCTGAGCCATCAGGGCACATTATGCAGATTGTGACGGAAGCGGAGGGGACTCTGATTCCCCCAGGTTCCACAGAGCAGATCCTTAATAATGCGAAGTGACAGAGAGCAGAAGGCGCTGATCTCTTCTCATGTCATCCTTCAGGATGATGGCACTTTAACGGGTGTTTTTTTAATTGCATGTCGGGGAAAGAAAAGCTAACCTTTCATCATAATCTCAACTGCAATGCACAGCAGCAGGGATAAGATTCAGGCAACGTTATGTATACTTAGGTAATCAGTAACCGCCACATGTGCAGCATGTATAAAGAGAAAAGGGAAACATAGTCACCAGTAAAAGACCCCCCTCAAGCAGCCATAGTGATGCCCCTGGTATTCACCATGGGAACGCCTATTTCATTTACATTTTAAAAGCATTTTTTCATAAATCAGGAAACCCGAAATACATATATGTATTACTACTGGCATGCCTAATTACAATTAATTGCAATGGGTAAGAATTTTAACGCCGGATAAATTAAGATGAGATCAAAAGATTTCACACAACTGAAAAGACCTGCTGGAATGGTGACTGCGGTCAGGAACAGGTCAACTTAGAAAGTTCCCCCACACCATCTCGTTACTCATGAAAATCAATCTCATATTTGCTCATAGTTTTATGGAAAGAACAATTTAATTCACACTTATGGCCAGAGGTGCAAAGTTCAAGTCCAGAAAGTACAAATCCAGACCAAGGTTTTGATTTAACCAACCAGATGAGTATATTGTCTGAATTCAGGGTCTGCATCCTTTGAAGGATGCAGTATGTGTAGCCTTTGTAGGTTGCGTCCTTCGAAGGTCCGCACGATGAATCTTGGAGTCTCGGCCAAAGAATAACACATTTCTAGGGTGCAATTGAAGGAGACTTTGAAATGGGACGGTTTTGTCGCTCCGCTGTGACACATTTAGTCTTCGAATGCAGCTTTAGAAGGAGGCAATCCCTGAATTTGGACACAGCTGTACAGCCACAGTCACAGAGTACTCAGCTGGTTAGTTGTAACAAAACCTTGGTCTGGGTTAGTACCTTCTGGAAATGAACTTTCCACCTCTGCTCATGGGATATTCTGAAACCCTTTATATTATATAAATATTATACAGTATATAATATACTGTAACAAACGTTTTGAGAATGACACAAATATTGTTTTTCACAAAGTTTGCTGCTTCAGTGTCTATAGAACTTTTTGTCAGTTGTTTCTGTGGTGTATTGAAGTATAATTACAAGCATTTCATAAGTTTCAAAGGCTGTTATTGACAATTACATCAAGTTTATGCAAAGAGTCAATATTTGCAGTGTTGGCCCTTCTTTTTCAAGACCTCTGCAA
>JAAGVU020000008.1:22764676-22782597 GCA_011763525.2 Mormyrus iriodes | reverse complement strand
TGTTGGCCCTTCTTTTTCAAGACCTCTGCAATTCGCCCTGGGATGCTGTCAATCAACTTCTGGGCCAAATCCTGACTAATGGCAGGCCATTCTTTCATAATCAATGCTTGGAGTTTGTCATAATTTGTGGATTTTTGTTTCTACACCCGCCTCTTGAGGATTGACCACCAGTTCTCAATGGGATTGAGGTCTGGGGAGTTTCCTGGCCATGGACCCAAAATTTTGATGTTTTGTTCCTTGAGCCACTTAATTATCACTTTTGCCTTATGCTCCATCACGCTGGAAAAGGCATTGTTCTTCAAACTGTTCTTGGATGGCTGGAAGAAGTTTCTCAATACCCCAGCACAGAGGCAGCCTTCTTAATCAGTTTGCTCAGCTTCTTAGAGTCACCTGCTCTGATGCTGCTGCCCCAATAGAAGGCTGCATAGAAAAGATCACTTGCCATAACAGACTGATAGAATATATGCAGCTTCTTGCTGTACACACTGAAGGACCTAAGCTTCCGCAAGAAGTAGAATCTGGTCTGTCCCTTCCCGTAAACAGCCTCAGTGTTGCATTTCCAGTTCAGTCTGTTGTCCAGGTGAACACTCTGGTATCAGTAGCCCTCCACCACCCACACCTCTTCTCCCAGGATGGAAATCGTGTTCAGTGTGAGAGAGTGAGTCAGGTGACCACACTGATTTCTGCTGACTCACTACACCCATCTGTAGTTTCTTGTGTTTGGAGAGATGTGTGTTCTGTACTATTTTAACCTCATAACCCTACCCCGGAAGCATTTGGAAGATGGAAAGGTGGCTGAATATTTCATTTCACTAGTAACCAGAACCAGAACCTCCTTCTGACAGAGGTACAGGATGGTTGTGGTCATGTTGGCAATACTCCTCATTTTATTAACTCTGGATTTTCAATGTATGCCTCCACAACTCCCATCCAGGCCTGATAAGGACGTATTATAAATAAAACTCTAGACATTACAAAATCCCTGTTTCACGTGGCTCTCTTTAATAAGCCTACTACGCTTCCACGCTCTCCAGCAGCCATAATATATGTGTAAAAGTAAAGTACATAAGTTTATTATTAGATTAGAATTTCTGATTAATGTGGATATTAAATTGAATTCTGCAAGGGGGTGAATAATATTCCCCAAGCAGCATTAAAAGCATTGCCACGGTCGCAAGTCGTTTCCTGAAAGACCTCAGCTGGATGTCTCCACTTATAGCCCCAGCGAGGTCCCCACTCCAAGCACAATGGTCCCTCACCCCTGTTGTCTAAGACAATATAATTTTGTTTTCGGCCTGCAGCTGAGGATGAAATGGCCAGTGAAATGCAGGGGCCAGCCTGTTATTTCACACTGTGGGACATGGCCGTATGTGTTTATTTCACACAATGGAGGCAGAGTGGCAACAGCCGAGCTGGTTTTCCTCCGTCTTCCATGTGAGTTAAATCTCCACGGAGCTCAATTAGGGGCCATCGCTGCACGTCCTGCTTGAGTGACGCAGCACATGGAGGCCGCTCCTCTGGGCTGCATGATATTGATCTCATGGAC
This sequence comes from Mormyrus iriodes, assembly GCA_011763525.2. Lineage (NCBI taxonomy): Eukaryota > Metazoa > Chordata > Actinopteri > Osteoglossiformes > Mormyridae > Mormyrus > Mormyrus iriodes. The sequence goes on along the minus strand of JAAGVU020000008.1, from coordinate 22,781,051 downwards.
ACCGTGCTTGGCTGTAGCTCTAATTGAAAGGGAATGTGTTAATATCGAAGTAGCCCTTGATTTTACACCAACCCCTGCAGCCTCGATAACACTAGCTTGCTTGTTTCCCCCCGGTCTCACCTCCCTGTGTGGGTGTCCTTTCCCTTGCCAGTACTAAGGGGCCCATTTGAGGGGGTGTGGCCGGAAGCCATGAGACACCAAATCTTATTGGTTGTGAATCTTAGTGGGGTTACAGGGCTGACCTGGGAGATTCAGGAGAAGGGACCAGCTAATAGGCTGCTGCGAAGAGGCTCTCCATGGCTCATCAGACGCAAATATACCTACAGCAGAGCAGCAACGGCTTCATCATCATTCCTGCCAGAGGAAACCTTATGAAAGATAGCCTGTATAGTTTTTAATGCAACATTAACCTCCACTGAAGAATAACTAAACAACTGCAGTTTGCACTGCTAAGCAACATGGGGACTAGAGTATGGAGAAGGGTGGGCAGAAAGTCACCTTTTCAGTGAAGGAGCCTCAGACAGTGAAGGAGAGCTTTACAAGTAGCTCAAAAACGGGATAATAGATCTTGCTGTGTGTATCTCTAATGTAACTTTGCTACTAAGTTGCAAAAACACAGACACACTGGATTATAGAGTAAATGAAATAATGATCAGGGCATAGTGAAAAGTTTGGGGTTGGAGCATAGAGATATGTTGGGGGGGGGGGCTGGAGTCCTTCCAAGCATCCCGCTCTGCTAAGGGACTGCCACGGGGATGACCACTGTCAGAAGTGGAAACTAAAAGCTTCCTAGATGAACAAACATCCACAGGCACCAGAAAAGCCACATTGAAGCATATTTAATTGACGGAGCGGTAAGAAACACCATCTCCAAGCAAACCCTTTTGTTAATTAGTAAATTGAAATTCTTTGATAGTTGTACATTCTGGTTTCCTGTAGCATTTTTATGGTGTATCAGAAATTCATGAGAAGAGTCTTTAAAAAAAAAGCTCTTATTATGTGTGGCTGTAGTTGGACAAGCAGCCAATGCCGTACATTGTTTTTGTTTCCTTTGATTTTTATTGGCTCTCTGTAGATATGAGAATAATGCACCGCCTGATCCCGCACGCACTTCATTACTTTGGCCAGGTTTGGGTTCTCAGGATAACAGATGGTGCTGCTCACCTTAGCATGGGGGCTGCAGTGGTACCCAGTTGGCCAGTGTGCCCAGAAGTGTTGCACTGAGCTCTGGATGCACCTGCAAAGGCTCCTCATCAAAGCACCGCCTGTGACCTGGTTGCATTGCGACAACATGCTCCATGCATTCCTACGGAAGTGCACTCCGCCTGCCGCCATCCCTCCTGGTCTCTCCGTTTAGGCCCCCTGGGCTGACTGGGAGGTCTGCTCTCCAGCCGGGCACCTTCTGATCTTCAAAGACCCAGAGCTAGGCATGTGGCTTCCCCAGTAACAGAAACAGCTGAGCCCTGTGACTCCACATCGGACATCAGATTTCCCGCAGCCATGCCTTGGTGCCTGCCTGCTATCCCCTGTCCCAGCCCGTCGTCAGAGCAGATGGCCTGGTCTGCATGCCTGTCGCCAGATACCGACGTCGGGGGCACCAGCCCACGCCTCTGTCTCAAGAGACCGGAGCTGTTCTGTCACAGAGGATTATCAGAACACAAGCCCATTTTGAAATGTACTATAAATTATCTGTGCAAAGATAGCATAATCATCTTTATGCTCTAGAAACAAGTGGTAAAACAAATAGATCTTCAAAATGCATTTTTTAATGTGTTCATGTAAACACTTTTTAAAGTATAACAAAAAATTGTAAATGTAAAAACTGACCAGAGTTAAAGGCAGATGTATTCTCTGCATCGACTTCAACATCTATGTCATTCATTTGTATTTAATAGAACGAGAAAGGAGAGAAAGCTTTATTCCACTAGAGACGTGAGTGAGTACAATTTAAATAATTTCTTCTGGGATAATGAAAGTTTTCTGATTGTGATACAGACTTAGTTTCACCCTCTTTAAGCTTCTTTGGAAACATCACATATCATATGTCCACAAGCTTAGGTTCACCATCTTGATGCAAACTTCTTTGAAAACTTGTAGGATGTGAGGATCATCAATCCCCGCGTTACTTGTCCAAACAAATCCAGCTTATAAAGACGTTAGCATAAAAAGCAGCACATATTTGTTGAAATTATGGGGTGAAAGGCAAGTGAGAGAGGGGCCAAATGACTTTTTGTTCCTGTAATTGCAGTGGTGGGGTTTGCCTCTAGGTGGCAGTGTTGCCTCACATGGGGGAGCAGTAGCACCTTTGGCCACACCCACCACCATTTCGCGCATTGCAGATCTATAGCCTCTTATTATAAGTGTAATGAAGCACAAGTTATTGAAGTCTTTTATTGATTGCACAAGTCACACATTTTTTCTTCTTTCTCTCCTGTCATGCTGAATATTCACCCAACTCACTGAAGCAAATTGCTGACACCTTTTTAAGAAGTGACAACTGTGTATATTTCATGATCGCAAATTCCATTTTCATATCTACTCAGACAAGAATGCAATTTTCACTTCGTTTAGCTGGCATGGGCGCGGCTGTGGGTTACGCCCCCTACAGCTGCTGTGGGTCTGAGGTGCTCCTGTGCCACTAATCTCTCACTCTGACAGCAGAATGGCTCCACCTTGGGCCTCCGTCTCGAGGCTTGCCAGTCGGACCTGGATTTCCACTCATGTGAAAAGCACACACTGCGTCGCCCGGAACTGGATGCTCTTTCAGTTTTTAACTGTGCAGATGATATAAATAAAACTGACAGTACAAAATGTAGCGACATGGGCAGAATTTGCCGCTGCCCACACTGCCCCTAACACTGGAAGAACACAGCAAACATTAAGAAACACTTACTGCAAAGTCAGTCTGAAATCCATACACAGTACATTTGTAATTTGCAATTTGCTTTACTTGTATATTACTTTGGACTAAAGCAGATACCAAATAATATGTTAATCGGTATATGTATACACTACATATATAAATATGACACACTTAGTGACCAAAGACGACAAGATAGGCTCAGTTTGAGTACATCTCTTTAAAAACACCATCCAAAATAAACATACAGTCATAAATGCAAAAATGCAAAGAGGTTACTTGTGGAGTTACTGTGTGATATGAAAGGTTGCAGCTATAGAATGAGACGTGAAGCCAAAGTAAGAGGCACCAGAGTTCAAGCCAGACTCAATAACATCAAGCCCCCCCCCACCCAGGCCCCCAACCAAACAACAGCTCTTACGCCTGGCTGCACTGCCTTTCCTAGAGGAGCCCCCATTTAAACATGAGGAGCTGGGGGGGGCATGAGCTGGGGCGAGCTCCTGGGTGTGGAGGCCCTGAGTGACAGCTCCCCAGCGGAGGGCAGGCGGCAAACATGGCCCCTCAAATTCAGCATCCGCACCACCCTCTCTAGCATGTTTCCTGCCCCCTCCTCAGCCCTACCGTCTCCGCAGAGCCCAAACATGGCCCCCCAATTCAGCATCCGCGACACCTCCCTAGCATGTCTCCTGCCCCCTCCTCAGCCCTCTCGTGTCTGCAGAGCCCAAATACGCCCCCCATTCAACATCCAAGTCGCCCCCCCTAGCATGTCTGCTGGCCCCTCCTTGGCCCTCCTGTCTCCACAGAGCCCAAACACGCCCCCCCCCCCATTCAGCATCTGCGCCGCCCCCCTTAGCATGCCTCCTGCCCCCTCCTCAGCCCTCCTGTCTCCGCAGAGCCCAAATACGGACACCATGCCTCCCAGTACCATTATGGGAATGCTGATTTGGGAAGCCAGGCTGCCATAACTGAAAGTGTTAACAGCTTTCAATTCTCCTCCAAAATGATAAAATCGGGATGTTCCTCCCCCGGTTTCCCAGGGGAAATGGGGGTATAATAGTGTTGGAGTACAGTCCACAGGATTCTGTCTTCTCAAAGGGGTGACACTTCTGATATTTGGGGGGGTTGGCATTGTTGGCATTCAATGCTGAGGTCAGAGTAACTGCAGACAGTGCAAAAGCGAGGGAGAGGCAGCCACAGAAATGACTCTGTGCCGGGTGTCAAAAATGACAAGGCAACCAATAAAGAAAGCCCCATTAAACACAGAGGTGATGACACCTTTTCATAAGAATATCCAAGGCAAGAAAAGTAAAACATTATTAATTATAGATATTTTTCTAATCTGGGTTGTTTTTACTTTAAGATTGTGCATAAATACATGTGGTATTATCTCACATACTAACGGAAAGGACACATCACAAGAGCTTTAGAGAGGCAGACAGAATGAGCATCATTACTGTTGGCTTGGAGAACAGAGCGGAGCGACCCAAATCCCAGCTGGGGTCCGGAACCCCAGCCGCCCGTGTCATATTTGCACCATGATAGGCCTGTCAATCAATCAGCACATTCGGGTGCCCCCTCCCCCCACACCCCCTCTCACCTGCTTTAGGTATTCTCCAGCGTGTTGCAGCCTCCCGTGCCACAGGCCCTAGGACACCCTGGATATCAACCTCAGCCCTGGCAGGGCTGAATCACTTATCCCTCAACAAACCTCGATGATATGCTGGAGCGCTGCAAATGGCCAACCAGGAGGAGAACCCATGAAGGACGGAGAAAGAGAGGCTGGTGTCCGCATCAATCCATGAGGCCTCAGCTGCACAAAAATCTCATTGAGGAACAAACTCCTGGATGACTAGTGGCCACCATCAGAGTGGTATATATAGCCAGGCCCCCCCTGCTGTAGGATCAGCACACCTGAATAGTCTCGAGGAGTTCCTAACTAGCTGCTCACGGTGTCATGGTGAGCACTGATTGCCTGATCTTCCCATTTATCACAGCTGAATTGGAACCAGTCTTGCTGAAGCCTCCCTTCATCATAGCACAGAAACAGCATGAACCACTCAAGTGCCGAATGGTGACACAGACCAGAAGCAATGTGGCAAGGTGAAGTGGACCACAGGCATCATAGCAAGGTGAGGCAGACCGGAGGCAATGTGGTGAGGGCAGACTGGATGCAGCACGACGAGGTAAGGCAGACCAGAGGTAGCATGGCAAGGTGAGGTGGACCAGAGGCAGCATGATGAAGCGAGCCATGTTGGAGGCAGCATGATGAGATGAGGAGAGGTGAACTGGATGCCACATGGCGAGACAAGCCAGACTGGAGGCAGAATGACAAGACAAAGTGGACCATAGACAGAATAGCAGGTTGAGGTAGACTGGAGGTAGCATGGATGAGGTGAGGTGGACCAGAGGCAGCATGATCAGGTTGAGGTGTACCACAGTCAGTGTGGTGAGGTGAGGCAGAACGGAAGCAACATGACAAGGCATGGCGGACTGGAAACAGCATGGCGAGGCAGCCCGGCTGAAGCGATGGTACAGCTCAGGGGTGTTCATCAACAGCTGTTGACACAGCTTTGGTCTGGGCCCTGTGACCTCTGTGGGTCTGAGGAGTGTGCAGCTTGAATACCAAAGAACCCAGATCTTATGAGGAAATACTCCACTGACCCACGGGGAAGGAACCAGTAAGGCGGCAGCATGAAGAATTGCTACTGCCAAACAGAGGACTGACAGTTTAATTTTGCTGTATGTATGAAATGTCTCCCTGAAATAGGAAAATGCAGATACATGATATTTCCATATTCAAAGGCCTTTGAAATTACCGTGAATAAGGGGGCCTTGCAAACCAGTGTTACAAAACATGTGATTTTACTGGCTTTAGGATTATAATTACAAGGAACCATAAACTAAATGCAGAATCCAGAAAAAAAAACATGCATAAAGTCAAAGGTGCATATATTACACAGTTAAATGCTGAGGCGCGATGTCCCGGTGGCCCATGACCGCCTCCAGTGCTCTGCTCAGATGAATTAACCTGACAGATATATGTGTGTCCATTGGGGGGGGGATCTCTGTCCCCCAGGTGCTTGTTTTAGCAGCACCTTTCTTAAATATTGACGCCTAAGTGCATTTGGGCAGCAGCAAGCAAGTGACAAGCGAGCGATTGACACGTTTAAGCGATCTCTCACAGCTGCTTTGCTTTGCAGTGACTCCATTAAATTGACAGCGTGGGGGGGCCTGGGGGCTGTGGTGTCGCCGCTGAGCGCAGCGAGATGCTGATTTGCACATTGCTACCTAATGGAACCTGGGAGGAATGAGAAGGGCCGTTCGGGGGGTGGCGCTCTCACACGCAGCGAGAGCAAGGATACCTGGGCAGCATTCATCGTTTGGGGGGTTTGGGCTTCCACCAAACAGCCCTCAGTCCCCCCCATAGATGCCGTGTGACTCATGCTGTCCTTAAATAGAGTGAAACAGTTATGCATTAAATATGCCAGCACATCTTCCGCTCGAGCAAGTGGACTGAAACGGCGTGAATTGTTAATGCTTTGCCGCCTCGGTTCCTGCTCGCCGATTGATCACTTGTAACTATATCTACTCTTTGTCCCATGAAATCTGGTGTGGAGTAATGGGTTCATCAGATTTCAGGTTAAATTGAGAGTGAAGAGGTTTCTGTGTGTGGAAACAAGAGCGACCATGTTCGGGGGTCTGCCTCAGAACAGCATGGGAGCTGAAGGAGACATTCAGAGCATCTCACGCTTTCTGAACCTCAATGGGCAAGGGGATGTTTGGGCCTTTTCCAATGTAGTTTATATCTTTTACTCCTTACAAGCCCACTCAGATGGCTGAGCTGTTTGTGCCCTGGGTGGTTTCATGGAGAAACAATCTGATGGGGGCTAGCGGGGCACGGTCACTAAAAAGCAAACCTAGAATTCAAACTGGAAGTGATTTGTCTGGATTTTGTATTCAATCCTGGGGGGCAAAATTGTTTCTTTGACTATTTATGCATTTTCACTAGTGTTTTCATGTGTTTTTACGGGTCTTTGGGAGCAAACCCTATCCTCTGAGTAACGATACAATAAGACGACCTTTTCCCTTCCGGAACATTTGCGTGTTTGAGTGTAAAACAGGGGCTTTTGCTGCAGTTATACCTGGGATCAGACCAAACAAGAGAGTTTCTGAAGCTGCCACAGTCAATAATGACGCTCGCACCTCCTTCCTGGGTGTGAAAGACAGCCGTCTCCTGCAGGCTGGGCACCTTGTAGGAGGTGCAGTGAGCTGTGAGATCCTCTAACAGACCCTTAGACTAACGTGGACAATGTGATACGTCACTGGCTCGCAGTTATTGTGAAAAACCATATACAAGTACTAGTTGTATACATCTATGTGTATAAGTTAAGAGAAGAAAAATACTACAAAATTGTATACAATTTATATACATCATTTCGTAACTCTCAGATACATTTGAATGGATTACATGTACCTATCTCAACATTTCCGGAAACAATCCACACTTTGCTTCACTGATCTGATATAAGAGCATCCAAGTCCCCCTCAGACCCGAGCGACACCCTGTCCATCAGGCCTTGTTATGGGAGGCCATGTCACATTACATGGGTATGACAGTGCCCCTGTGGGGTCACTATGCCAGGCAGAGCCCCCCTCAGCACCCACTGTCCCTCCCGGTGGAAGCTGTCACCCCCCCCAGCCTCTCGTTGCTCACAGCCTGGCCCGCCCCACATCCAGCTGTCTCTGACATTGATGAAGCTTGCACTTTTCCATATGCTTGGCTGGTGCCATACTGTCGCCAAAATGATGGCTGTCATGGCGGCAAAGGAAGGAGGCAGAATGGGCCATGCATGAAACAGATAGGTTTCAGGGTTATGGGGTTGGATCATGCACATAGCATAACCACTGTGCTGCACATGTGTGTTCTGAGCCACCAGTGATGGCCTGGTTTAAGGTTGGGAGACACTCCCATCTATGCACTTAATAGGCCCACTCATTATTTAAAAGTATACAGTAAGTTTTATGTCGTTGTTAGAGAATAATACTGGTTATATTGTTGAGAACCATACTGACAAAATCTCCTCATTCCATTGTCCAATGTGCTTGTGTCCCATGGACATAAAGATCTGAGGTTTTCACAGTTTGGTGACACAACGCCAGAATAAAAACGATGATGGTGAAGCCACAGAGGACCCACACTTTCAGGGTGAGTTGCTCTCTAGATTTTCTGCTCAATTTTGTCACGTGCCAAGCAGCAGCTTAACAAAAGACGAGCAGGAACCTCTCTAAGGGCCTGAGTGAGCGTAGATTTGAAAATTGACTGGCAAAGGTGGAGGAGGCGCGGTAAAATGGCAAACACCCAGCTCTCGGATGATCGCACGTTTACGCTTCACACTCTGGCTGCAGCAGGTTTAATCTGCCACATCTTCTGTACAAATACCTGATACATACCACTGTGTGTGTGTGAGTGTGTCTGTATAAAAATGCTCAGTGTGACCTGTTGGGAATAGTCCTACGGCTCCAGTGCACCAGTCACATGATGACTCATTAATGGACACATTCTCCATATCTGGCCCCTGTTTTGGGTTTGCAGCACTAGCAGGGCTTATCCTTAGGGTCTCCACCATACACAGTAGAAACATATTTCTGATGTAACAGAACCAAGCCAACCAGTGCATGGATGGAATGCATGGATGGGTGCAACTCTCTGCTGAGAGTTGGGGTGGGGAGGGGGGTGCTGGCTCTCTCAGCCGCCGTAAAGACCACACTCTCCTGGATAAATATAAATATGGAGGTGCTGTTTGTGTGAGCATGCAGGTTCACAGATACACACAAAGACACAAATGCACGTCATCGCAAAAACACACACATTGCACACGTGCACATAAATACGCACATACATTACATTAATATACAAACGTGCACATTAGTGCACATGAGCACATTAATATGCACATACATGCACATTGGTACACATCCACATTAATACACACGTATGTGCATATTTATAGACACACGTGCACATTAGGACGCACACACTTGTTCATTAGTATTCATACTTGTGCACATGTAAACACACATTTGTATATATTAATATATGCATACATTTGTGCATATTAATACATACATGGATATACATTAGTACACACATATGTGCAAATGAATGCATACAGATTCACATTAATACACATGTATGTATGCATTAATACTCACACATGCACAAGTTAATTTGCACACACACACATATTAATAGAAATCTACGTGCATACTGATAACACACATTGTGCTCAGATTAAGTTCCATTACATCTAAATCTAACATGGCAAACTAACCGTAAACCCACATAAAGATTCACAAGAGGTTACGCTTTACAGTGGTCCAGCAGACGGTAGGTATGAGGCTGTCGGTTAAGGGCATCTACACAGCTCACTATTTTTGCACCACTATACATAACCATAACCAAAATTACACATTTTCTCAGATCAAATCAAATCCGTAAAAAAATATAATGGTCTTGTCACACTCTTTATATTTGTTAGGATACAAATCTGTAAAAACCCATATATTCCCAAAATGAGTATGAAAAATAGTTTAAGTTATAGTAGGTGTCAGTAAACAGAGTACTAAATTCCTCTTTACTTTTCTGTGTTTCCTTTGGACACAGACATACTTCCTGAGGCTGTAGACCCATTTCGCAAGCTACAAGCCAGTGGAGAACCCTCATTTTCTGAGCACGAGGACCAGGGGGCATGCACGGCCCGGACCAGGCCCAGAAGAAGAACACGTGGCTGTCCCAGATGTGGGTAACCTGGGTGTGGCAAAGAACGAGGTTAGCGGGGCGCTGTTAGCAAGGTGCGGTTAAGTGGGATGCTGTTAGTGGGATGTGGCTAGGGGAGTGCAGTTAGTGGACTGTGATTAGCAGGCTGTGGTTAACAGGATGCGATTAGTGAGACGTGGTTAGTGGGACATAGTTAGAGGGACATGGTTAGTGGGATGTGGTTAGTGGGACACGGTTAGCAGAATGCATTTAATGGGATATGGTTAGTGAGACCTGGTTAGCGAAATGCGGTTAGTGGGGTGCTGTTAGTGGAACATGGTTAGTGGGACGCGGGTAGTGGGCTGTGGTAAGGAGGGTGCAGACAGTGGGGCATGGTTAGTGGGACATGGTTAGTGGGATGCGGGTAGTAGGACATGGTTAGTGGGACATTGTTAACGGGAGGCGGCCTTTTATAATGCTATTTTATTTGCATATCCTGCCTCCTTGCTCAGTGACAGATGGACTAGAGAAAAAGGTGAAGGCAATGTTTGGCTTGAAAATATGACACGCATGCCCCACTCCCCACCGGCCCTCCCCCCATATTGACGTACAGCAGCCTCCCTGCACAGTCATGTGCATATCATGGAGATATTGCTGTCGGCTCCCACTAAGCACAACATAAGCTGCAGCAAGCTGGGCGTGCTGATCGTAGGCATAAATCACCGGTCCTGAAGGGAGCAGATGTTGAGGGTAGCAAAGAGTAATACCACAATTTAGTATTAATTAAAATTCACCTTAGCATGCCTCTCCAACTAATCAGCTGATCACTTTGTTAGACACCCACCTTGTCATTTTGCGTTAGCCCCTCCCTCCCCTAGGCTACTGAATTTCTCTAACAGATACCTGCACTTCCCCTGCAAGGCCCACGTTTTAAATGAGTCCTCCATATTTACTCCCATCTCATGGTGTGTCTGGTGTGCATTTGGGTATACTGTCTTCTAAACTGTGCTTTGTATAGCACAGTTTACTGGGAATTAAGTCAACATTGGACATCAGACACCCATCCTGCCACAACCTCACCTACAGTCCTGACAAAGCCCTGTCCAATGTCCTGCCACAGCCTCACCCACAGTCCTGACAAACATTGTAGTAGCATTAGGACTAAGAATTTCATCATGGCAGCAAGCAAGTTAATCATTTTCTATTTCCATTTGTATGTTTAAAAGAAGATACTATGTAACAATTTTAGAGGAAAGCCAGATCTTATAAGAAAATGGATGCATGGAAAAACAAAGTAGAAATCACAATATCTTAGTAATACTAAAATGATGTCCAATGTCCTGCCACAGCCTCACCCACAGATCTGCCAAAGCCCAGTCCCATGTCCTGCCACAGCCTCACCCACAGTCCTAACAAATCCCTGTCCAATGTCCTGCCACAGCCTCACCCACAGTCCTAACAAAGCCCGTCCAATGTCCTGCCACAGCCTCACCCACAGTCCTAACAAAGCCCTGTCCAATGTCCTGCCACAACCTCACCTACAGTCCTGACAAAGCCCTGTCCAATGTCCTGCCACAACCTCACCTACAGTCCTGACAAAGCCCTGTCCAATGTCCTACCACAGCTCTGCCCACAGTCCTGACACAACCTTGTAGCATTGCTCTGCTACAGCCCCACCCACAGCCCTGCAACTGCTACATCCACAGACCTAACATAGTCCCGCCAAAGCCTTGCTATGGCCATGTTTCGCTTTGGTGGGTTTCCCTAGGGGGTCATAAATAAAGTGTGCAAATGAGGCTGTGTCACATCTATATGAAGTTCAGTGGACTCCTGTTAAATCCCATCCAACACATTTGACGGAAACTCAAGAAAATCTCGCTGTCCTTCCTGCTTGCTTACATCACTTATATGTGCCCTATGTAACCTAAGGAGAAGGTTGTCAGTTAAATCCCGTCCTTGGGAGACTAGTCACATATTTGTCTGAAATTCTACAGGGGGGCATATAAATGGCCTGGGCCTAGGCTCAGTTCACTTGCTTTATTCTTAACTGAATATTGTCTCAAGGGAGAGCATGATGGGATATGCGAAAGGAAGCATTCCAATGTACCTGTGCAAATGCAAACAAAGCATTATTTCATTATTTTGATGCTAAACTATTAGAAATATGATACTTGGCAACACTTCAACTTACATGTTGGTTCAAACAAGCAGATAATGAAGTGCATAAATACATTTTAACTATAAAACTAAAATTGTAACTGGCATTAACTGTTAAAAACCTTTATTACCTACTGTGCAAATATTAATTAAAATATTACAAACAGAAGTTGTGACCACAGTTGACTGACTTTGGAGGACACAGCGCAGGTGACAATTTAGTCAGTAAAAGCTCCAAATATATATTCTTGATAAAAAAAAACATTAGGATAGAAAGTAAAAAAATTAAAAATGACTCGGAAAGTCATGCATTCCTGCATTGCCTATAAGGTCATCACCTACGCAGCATACAGAAAAAGGGCTCCAGCAACATATTGCAATTAAGTTCCATTTGAGTGTTTCACCTCCTCTTCCTGCGCACGCCTGTCGGGGGGAGCAGTCGTGAGAACATTTGCTGCATGAGGTAGGTGAGCAACGCTTCATTTGGCAGCGGTCTGCTCTTTCTGAAGTACAGAAAATGACAGAGCAATTAAGCGTGGCCGTGCGTGACGTGGGGAGTGTTAGCACGCTAGCTGGCTCCCGGACTGCTACCTCTAACGTCTAAATAAGTCAGCAATTAGACAGATGTAAATACAGCACCTCCACTGACATGCACACCCAGCCTCCTGGCAAAAAAAAAGAAAGAAAGAAATGCAAGAAGGAAAAAAACAGGCGGACGACGCCGTCCGGCGCTCACACCGGCCCGTATCAATCATGGCCTGTCAAAACACATCAGCTCCATGGGCAAACAGTGGAAAACTCTCTCTGACAGGCGGCTCTTTTCTCACACTCCGTACCTGGCAAGCTTCTTTATCTCCTTTTCCTGCCCTTCTTCCTTCTTTCCATAGCAAAATCACAAACAATTCCCTGAAATATCACTACGTCACAGGTACTGCTAGCGGTGTTTATTATGTAAAAATATACAGTGTATTATATTCAAATTTCATCTATCTATCTATCTATCTAATCTGTACTACTGCCAGCTTTTACAAATACACAAGGCTACAGTTATTTAAATACACAGAAGAAAGGCCGGCCCAGGGTTATTTAAAGAGTAACTTTAAGGTCAGCTGAATAATAGCCAGCCATGCAGTTCCTCGCTTTCTCTTTCCATGCGCTTGTTTGTGCGTCGCAGCCTCCGCTCAGCCCTGCCTGGGCTCACCTAGCGGCTCTGGTCTCGGCAGAGCCGGCCCATCTGCCACCTGCTCCACTCCCTGTCCCAGCGACAACTGTCGAGCAGCGCAAAGATTGATTATCAGTCAAAACCCATCGCGCGGCACCAGATTTCACTGGGTTAAGCTTGCTGATCCAGCAAGAGGCCGCACGGCGCTCCGGCGCTCCGTGCCAGCGCCGCCCGGCATCATGGTGAGAGAGGAACAGTGGTGCGTGTCGGCATGAACGGCGGCCAAGGCGGCGCAGCTGAGGCACAGAAGCTGTGAACCCCGACCGGGCGCCGGGGGAAGGGTCCATAAATAAACGGGGCCATTATAGAGGCACACTAGCGCAGGTCTGCAGGGCCAGGGCACACAGCGCAGGAACGTGATGGCAAAGGAGAGACAAGATCTCAGGACATGTTTATGCAAGAGAGGCAAAGCTAGATGGCTTTGCGGCTCAAATGCTCTGGCTTACTGTTCCTTCAAAAAACACAGATTGCAATAATAATAATAGTAATAATAATAATTATTATTATTACCATCATCATTACCTTATGACCCTGACTACTAAGATAAGTGGATAGAAGATGGATGGATGGATGGATGGATGGATGATCATAATCAAAGATTTTATGCAGAATTGTAATATGTTTTTGGTGGATAAAACAATGGCCAAAAGAAATCTGGACCATTTAATATTTACAGCTCATAAAAATCCCATTTCTAGGGGGTTATCCTGGGCTGCCACGCTAAATACTGCAAGCATAATGGCCTGCGCCTGTTTATTGTCACCTAAACTAATAAGAAGACTCAATAAATCTCTGCCTTAATTTATTATGCTTTCTGTGTTTAACCTCCTGCAGCTTCCCTAATGTCCATTTAGAGTGAAATTAAATTAGGCACTGACGCTAATAAAGGGCATTAAGCAGAGCTGTCAGGCTACGCTGCTGTCATTAAGCACATCATCTCTGAACCCGGCTCCCGAACAGTAAACACCAGCGCCGCCACCCCGCCCCCCAGCCCCTTAAAGCAGACGCTCCTCTCGAAATCCTTGCTGGTGGAGACGCATCGGGGGCCTTGGGGGCGCCGATGCCCGAGACACTTTTGTGCCATCTGCGGTCAGTGGGGGCGTGGAAGTGCCCTCCCCCATCAACTGACAAGGGGGATACAGGCACGGGGGAACAGCCATTAATCTCATTTCACAACTACACACAGTATTTATTCAGATACCGCAGAGAAGTATGAGAGGTTTTCGTATGCAGGAAATACTCTATGCATGAGTTATGAGTAATAACTCTGGGTGATATGCTCAGATATACAAAAATGAACGCCATAGATAAAACCGCCGAAATACATCTTTTTCTGAAGCATCAGGAAACCAAAATGGCATTTTTGGTTTGTAAGACTGTTAGAGTTTTTCTCAGTTGTTTTGGCTCCATTCTCAGGGCAGTCTTTGACTTATTAACTCAGTGTGCAGTTCTTGAAACATTTCTTACACTGCAGCAAAACATTTAGTTTCTCCTGCAAAATGGCGCTTCCCCCTCCCCCACTTTTGCAAACATTAATATTTTTGCCACCCTGTTAGTCAGTGGCACCAAAATGAAGCGTCCCACAAACATTGCATAAGCCACGGTAGTCAAACTTTTTAGTGATCTTGTCAAAATAAAACTTAAAGGGTTTCAGTACATCTTTCTATAAATATTGATATTACCATTTGTACTGACAAAAATATATTAATTTCTAAAATGTGTAAAAACTAAAAAGTTCTGACATATTTCGCATTTTGTTCCGCAAACAAAAATGTACAACAAAAAGGTCAGTCATTTATTTGAAATTTGTAACAAGGCCCTAGTTTGCAAATGAAAAATACTGATATAAAAAAAATGTACATACAATAAATTTGTGAAATACAGCATTGCATTATTTAAATTGACTGAAGTTCAAAAGGAGGGAAAATCTGTTACAGCAATGGACTGTAAAATGGGTCAACAAAAACTACTGTACAGTAGCACATTTTTTGAAGGATTGATCTCACTGTACATCTCTTTCACGTTCATCTGGCCACAGGTTTTCATCTACTTCACACCATATACTTTCTCCAGCTATGCATCGTGGGTAGAATTTTTTGGAATGCCAGAACCATCCTCTACAGAACTTAGCTGTGATGTCATTACATGCATTATTCATTGCAGTGTTCAGAAAAACTTGTTTGTATGGTTGGCAGTCTTATACTTTTCACCTCCAGGCTGAAAAGAATTCGGTGGGATTTAGGAATAGTGAATATGGCAGGAGGAATACCATCATTATCCATGTGTGGGCAGCAAACCATTCCCATGCAATGCTAGTGCTGTGGAAAGTGACAGTGTCCCACACAACTACATAACACGGCAGATTAAACCCTACCTGACCTTCATGTTCAGGAATGAGATCCGTATAGTATGTAAAATACTTACAAGTAGTAGTAAGTAGTTATGTAAAACATGAAATCAATTATAGCAGCATTTCAGTAGAAAATGAGAATAGCAATGCAATACAACAAATACAAGCAAAAAATATATTTCACAATCGTTTCTTTTAAGACAAAACACTTGTTTTCCCTCCTGAACTACGGATTAATCTGTGGCCTGTTTAACTGCATTCTTTGGCTTGTTTCTTCTATAGTAAAACTGTGACTTATGACACAGTCCACAATTGCAGCTTGTATTTGCACACACCTCCGTCTGGGCGGTATCCTGCCTCTGCCTGGATGTCTTCATACCACCATGCATCCAGATTCTTCTTCCTCTTTCATTGACAGACAATTGGCTTTGCACAACATTTGCATTTCCATTAGAATCAGCAGGTCCCTCCATTTTTACCAAAATACCTACAACACTCAGCTGAGAAATAGAGAGAATGAAATGTTTTAAATCTGTGTAAGGTAAATCTATGATCTACATTTTTCTATGCAAAGCAGGTATTATTGGTTGATCTTATATTGAGTTCACTCCCCTTAAAAAGCCTACTGAGAAGTCACCTGACAGTCATTAACTAGTTAACATATAACATGATTTGTTGTTCAAAATGATTGGCTAACTATATATTATACATTCACATATTAATGTATATGTTTTATGTTTTCATTTTGCTTAAGATGGTTCACACAATGACAGAGCACATATATATAATTAAGAGCAAAACTAACTCAATCTAAGACATATAAACTATTTTCGCTAAATAGCCAGAGCATTTGACTTTACTATTTAGTGATTATGAATCAGGAGTTTGCATGTTCTCCCCGTGTCGTCGTGGGGTTTCCTCCGGGTACTCCGGTTTCCCCCCACGGTCCAAGAACATGCTGAGGTTGATTGGAGTTACCAAATTGCCCATAGGTGTGACTGTGTGCGTGAATGGTGTGTGAGTGTGCCC